>JAVLSZ010000094.1:0-285000 GCA_032313775.1 Urocyon cinereoargenteus | reverse complement strand
GTTTAGGGTACGAGATAGGGTTGGGTACGGGTTAGGTCAAGGGTTATGGTTAGGTTTAGGGTACGCGTTAGGGTTAGAGTTAGGTTTAGGGTACGGGTTAGGTTTAGGGTTAGGTTTAGGGTACGGGTTAGGTTAAGGGTTAGGGTCAGGATTAGGGTTAGGGTTAGGGTGTGAGTTAAGTTTAGTGTTAGGTTTAGTGTATGGGTTAGGTTTAGGGTTAGTTTTAGGGTACGGATTAGGTCTAGGGTACGGGTTAAAGTTAGGGTCAGGGTTAGTGTTAGGGTACGAGTCAGGGTTAGGGTTAGTGTTAGGTTTAGGGAAAGGGTTAGTTTTAGGGTTAGGGTACAGGTCAGGGTTAGGGTTAGGGTTAAGGTTAGAGTTAGGCTTAGGCTACGGGATAGTGTTAGAGTACAGGTTAGGGTTAGATTTAGGTAAGGGTGAAGGTTAGGTTTATAGTATGGGTTAGGGTTAGAGTTAGGTTTTGGTTTAGGGTTAGAGTACGTGTTAGGGTTAGTGTTCGGTTTAGGGTTAGGGTTAGGTTTAGTGTACGGATATGGTTAGGGTTAGGGTTAGGGTTAGGGTACGGGTTAGGGTTAGGTTAAGGGTACGGGCTAGGGTTAGTGTACAGGTTAAGTTTAGGTTTAGGGTTAGGTTTAGGTTACGGGTTAGTGTTAGGGTCCTTGTTAGGGTCAGGCTTAGGTGAGGGATAGGTTTTGGGTTAGGGTGAGCGTTAGGGTTAGGTTTAGGTGCGGGTTAGGGTTAGGGTAGGGTTAAGTTTAGAGTTAGGCTTTGGTTTAGGGTTAGGTTTAGGGTCAGGTTTAGGGTTAGGGTAGCGTTATGATACGGGTCATAACGGGTTAGGGTTAGGGTTGGGGTTAGGGTACGGGTTAGTTTTAGGGTTAGGGTACGGGTCAGTGTTACGGTTAAGTTTACTGTTAGGGTTAGGGTATGGGTTAGGGTTAGGGTACGGGTAAGAGTTATGTTTAGGGTTAGGGTTAGGTTTAGGTTTAGGGTGCGGGTTAGGGTTAGGGTTAGGGCTAGGGTTAGTGCTAGGGTATGGGTTAGGGTTACTGTTAGCATTTGGGTACGGGTTAGGGTTAGGTAGGGTTACGGGATAGGGTTGGGTACGGGTTAGGTCAAGGGTTAGTGTTAGGGGTAGGTTATGTGTTAGGTTTAGGGTACGGGTTAGGTTTAGGGTTAGGGTATGGGTTAGGGTTAGGGTTAGTGTAGGAGTACGGGGTAGGGTTAGTGTTAGGGTTAGGGTTAGGGTTAATGTACGGGTTAGGCTTAGGGTTAAGTTTAGGGTTAGGATACTGGTTAGGGTTAGGTTTAGGATTAGTGTAAGGGATAGTGTTAGGTTTAGTGTCAGTGTTAGGGTTAGGGTTCGTGTTAGGGTACGGGTTAGGGTTAGGGCTGGGGTTAGGGTACGGGTTATTTTAGGGTTAGGGTACGGGTTAGGGTTATGGTTACGGTTAAGGTTAGTGTTAGGGTTAGGATATGGTTTAGGGTTAGATTACGGTTAAGGGTTCTGGTTTGGGTTAGGGTTAGTGTTAATTTTAGGGTGCGGGTTAGGGGTAGGGCCAGGGTTAGGGTTAGGTTTAGGGTACGTGTTTGGGTTAGTGTTAGGGTACGGGTTAGGTTTACCGTTTGGGTATGGGTTAGGGTAATGTTTATGGTTAGGTTTAAGGGTTAGGGTTAGATTTATGGTTAGGCTACGGGTAGCATTAGGGTACGGGTTAGGGTTAGGTTTAGGGTTCGGGAGAGGGTAGTGTACGGGTTAGGTTTAGGGTTAGGGTTAGGTTTAGGGTTAGTGTTATGTTTACGGTACGGTTTAGGTTTAAGGTTGGGTTACGGGATAGGGTTAGTGTACGTATTAGGTCTAGGGTTAGGGTTAGGTTTAGGTGTGGGTTAGGGTTAGGGTTAGTGTTCGGGTTAGGTTACGTGTTAGGATTAGGGTTTGGGTACGGGTTAGCGTTACGTTTAGGGTTAGGGTACGGGTTAGGTTTAGGGTTATGGTTAGGGTACGGTTTAGGATTAGGGTACGGGTTAGTGTTAGGGTTAGGGTCAGTGTTAGGGATAGGTTTAGGGTTAGGTTTAGGGTAGGGTACGGATTAGGGTTACTGTACGGTTTAGGGTTAGGGTTAGGGTTATGGTTAGGGTTATAGTACGTGTCAGGGTTAGAGTTAGGGTTAGGTTTAGGGTTAGTGTACAGGTTGCGGTTAGTGTTAGGGTTAGGGTTATTGTTAGGGTACGGGTTAGGGTTAGAGTACGGGTTAGGGTTAGGTTTAGGGTTAGGGTTAGTGTACGGGTAAGGGTTAGGTTTGTTTAGGTTTAGGGTTAGGTTTAGTCTATGGATCGGGTTAGGGTTAGGGTTATGGTTAGTGTTAGGGTAAGGGTTAGGTTTAGGGTACGGGTTAGGGTTAGGGTTAGGGTCAGGGTTAGGGTTAGGGTTAGGGTACGATTTAGGGTAAGGGTTAGGGTACGGGTTAGGTTTAGGGTTATGGTACGGGTTTGGGTTACAGTACGGGTTAGGGTTAGGTTGAGGTTTAGGGTTAGGGTTAGAGTACGGTTAGGGTTACGGTTAGGGTTAGGGTGAGAGTACGGTTTAGGGTTAATGTTAGTGTTAGGGTTAGGTTTAGGTTTTGGGTTAGGGTACGATTTAGGGTTAGGGTCAGTGTTAGAGTACAAGGTAGGGTTAGTGTTAGGGTTAGGGTTAGGGTTAATATACGGGTTGGGCTTAGGGTTAGATTTAGGGTTAGGATACGGGTTAGGGTTAGGTTTAGGGTATGGGATAGGGTTAGCGTATGGGTTAAGTTTAGGGTTAGGATTAGGTTTAGGTTACGGGTTAGGTTTAGTGTACGGGTTAGGCTTAGGGTTAGGGTTAGGGTTAGTGTTAGGGTTACGGTACGGGTTAGGGTTAAGGTTACGGTACGGGATAAGTTTAGTGTACGTGTTAGGTCTAGTGTTAGTGTTAGGTTTAGTGTGCGGGTTAGGGTTAGGGTTAGGGTTATGGTTAGGTTACGTGTTAGGGATAGGGTACGGGTTAGGGTTATGTTTAGGGTTAGGTTTAGGGTTAGGGTTAAAGTACGGGGTAGGGTAAGTGTTAGGGTTAGGGTTAGGGTTAATGTAAGGGTTAAGCTTAGTGTTAGGTTTAGGGTTAGGATATGGGTTAGGTTTAGGTTCAGGGTACAGGATAGGGTTAGTGTATGGGTTAAGTTTAGGGTTAGGGTTAGGTTTAGGTTACGGGTTAGGGTTAGGGTTAGGGTTCGGGCTAGGGTTAGTGTACGGGTTAGGTTTAGGGTTAGGGTTAGGGTTAGGGTTAGGGTTAGGGTTAGTGTTAGGGTTACGATAGGTGTAGGGTTAAGTTTTCGATACGTGATACGTTATGTTTACGTGTTAGGTCTAGGGTTAGGGTTAGTTTTAGTGTGAGGTTTAGGGTTAGGGTTAGGGTACGTATTAGGGTTAGGGTTTGGGTACGGGTTAGGGTTATGTTTAGGGTTAGGGTACGGGTTAGGTTTAGGGTTAGGGTAAGGGTTAGTCTTAGGGTATGGGTTAGGGTTAGAGTACGGGTTAGGGTTAGGTTTAGGGTTAGGTTTAGGGTTAGATTACTGGTTAGGGTAGTGTTAGGGTTAGTGTTAGGGTTAATGTACAGATAGGGTTAGAGTTAGGTTTAGGGTTAGGTTCGGGTTAGGGTTAGGTTTAGGGTAGGTGATAGGGTTAGTGTACGCGTTAAGTTTAGGGTTAGGGTCAGGTTTAGGTTACGGGTTAGGGTTAGGGTACAGGTTAGGGTTAGGTTTAGGTGCGGGTTAGGGTTAGGGTACGGGTTATGGTTAGGTTAATGGTCAGGGTTATGTTTAGGGATAGGGTTATGTTACGGGTTAGGGTTAGGGTTGGGGTTAGGGTAAGTGTTAGGGTACGGGTTAGGTTTATAGTTCGAGTTATGGTTAGTGTACATATAGGGTTAGGGTTAGTGTTAGGGTTAGGGTTAGGGTACGGGTTAGGTTTAGGTTTAGGGTACCGGATAGGGGAAGCGTAAGGGTTAAGTTTAGGGTTAGGGTTCGGTTTAGGTTACGGGTTAGGGTTAGGGTATAGATTAGGGTTACGTATAGGTGAAGGTTAGGGTTAGGTTTAGGGATAGGGTACGGGTTAGGTTTAGGGTTGGGGTTAGGGTACGGGTTAGTTTTAGGGTTAGGGTACGGGTCAGGGTTACGGTTAAGGTTAGGGTTAGGGTTAGGGTTTGGGTTAGTGTTAGGGTACGGGTAAGGGTTATGGTTAGGGTTAGGGTTAGGTTTAGGTTTAGGGTGCGGTTTAGGGTTAGGGTTAGGGTTAGCGCTATGGTATGGGTTAGGGTTACTGTTAGGGTTTGAGTACGGGTTAGGGTTAGGTTTAGGTTACAGGATAGGGTTGGGTACGGGTTAGGTCAAGGTATAGGGTTAGGTTTAGTGTACGGGTTAGGGTTAGGGATGGTTTAGGGTTAGGGTTAGGGTATGGGTTAGGCTTAGGGTACGGGTTAGGGTTAGTGTCAGGGTTAGTATTAGGGTTAGGGTAGGGTTTAGGTTTACTCTACGGCTTAGGGTTAGGTTTAGGGTTAGGGTTAGTGTTAGAGTTATAGTCCGGGTTAGGGTTAGGTTTAGGTTTAGAGTATGGGTTAGGGTTAGTGTTAGTGCTAGAGTTAGGGTTAGGGTTAGTGTACGGATAGGGTTAGGGTTAGGGTACGGGTTAGGTTTAGGGTACGAGATAGGGTTAGCGTACAGGTTAAGTTTCGGGTTAGGGTTAGGTTTAGGTTACCTGTTAGGGTTAGGGTATGGGTTAGTTTTAGGTTTAGGTGCGGGTTAGTGTTAGTGTTAGGGTTAGGGTTAGGGTTAGGGTTATAGTACGGTTTAGGGTTAGAGTTAGGGTTAGGTTTAGGGTTAGAGTACGGGTTAGGATTAGTGTTTGGGTTAGGGTCAGTGTTAGGGTACGGGTTAGTGTTAGAGTTTGGGTTAGGGTTAGGTTTAGGGTTTGGTTAGGTTTATAGTATGGTTTAGGGTTAGTGTTAGGTTTAGGGTTAGGGTTAGGGTTAGTTTACGGATAGGGTTAGGGTTAGGGTATGGGTTAGGGTTAGGTTTAGGGTATGGGATAGGGTTAATGTAAGGGTTAAGTTTAGGGTTAGGGTTAGGTTTAGGTTACGGGTTAGGGTTAGGGTACGTGTTAGCGTTAGGTATAGGTGAGGGTTAGGGTTAGGGTTAGGGTTAGGGTACGGGTTAGGTCAGGGTTATTTTTAGGGTACGTTTTAGGGTTAAGTTTAGGTGCGGGTTAGGTTTAGGGTTAGTGTTAGGGTTAGGGTTAGTGTTAGGGTACGGGTTAGGGTTAGAGTTCAGGTTAGGTTTAGGTTTAGGGTTAGGTTTAGGGTTAGAGTACGGGTTAGGGTTAGTATTAGGGTTAGGGTTAGTGTTAAGGGTACGGGTTAGGGTTAGAGTTTGTGTTAGGGTTAGGTTTAAGGTTAGGATTAGGGTTAGAGTACGGTTTAGGGTTTGTGTTAGTTTTAGGGTTAGGGTTAAGGTTAGTGATTGGATAGGGTTAGGGTTAGGGTTAGGGTTAGAGTTTGGGTTAGGTTTAGGGTTAGGTTACGGGATAGGTTTAGTGTACGGGTGAAGTTTAGGGTTAGGGTTAGGTTTAGGTTACGGGTTAGGGTTAGGGTTAGGTATAGGTGAGGGTTAGGGTTAGGATTAGGGTTAGGGTTAGGTACAGGTTAGGGTTAGGATTGGGGTTAGGTTACGGGTTAGTTTTAGGGTTAGGGTACGGGTCAGGCTTATGGTTAAGGTTAGGGTTAGGGTTAGGGTATTGGTTAGGTTTAGGTTACGGGTAAGGATTATGGTTAGGGTTAGGGTTAGGTTTAGGTTTAGGGTGCAAGTTAGGGTTAGGTTTAGAGTTAGGGTTAGCGCTAGGGTATGGGGTAGGGTGACTGTTAGGTTTTGGGTATGGGTTAGGGTTAGGGTTAGGTTATGGGATAGGGTTGGGTACGGGTTAGGTCAAGGGATAGGGTTAGGTTTAGGGTATGGGTTAGGTTTAGGAATGGTTTAGGGTTAGGGTTAGGGTATGGGTTAGGCTTAGGGTACGGGTTAGGGTTTGGGTTAGGGTCAGGTTAGGGTTATGGTTAGTGTTAGTGTTAGGGTACTGGTTAGGTTTACTTTATGGGTTAGGGTTAGGTTTAGGGTTAGGGTTAGGGTTAGGGTTATAATCCGTGTTAGGGTTAGGTTTAGGGTAAGAGTACGGGTTAGGGTTAGTGTTAGTGTTAGTGTTATGGTTAGTGTACGGATAGGTTTAGGGTTAGGGTTAGGGTACGGGTTAGGGTTAGATTTAGGATACGAGATAGGGTTAGCGTACGGGTTAATTTTAGGGTTAGGGTTATGTTTAGGTTATGGGTTAGGGTTAGGGTACTGGTTAGGGTTAAGTTTAGGTGCGGGTTAGGGTTAGGGTTAGCGTTAGGGTTAGGGTTATAGTACGGGTTAGGGTTAGAGTTAGGGTTGGTTTAGGGTTAGAGTACAGGTTAGGGTTAGTGATAGGGTTGGGGTTAGTGTTAGGGTACGGGTTAGGTTTAGATTTCGGGTTAGGGTTAGGTTTAGGGTTAGAGTATGTTATAGGGTTAGTTTAAGTTTAGGGTTAGGGTTAGGGTTAGTGTACGGATAGGGTTAGAGTTAGGGTTAGGGTTAGGGTTAGGGTACGGGTTTGGGTTAGGTTTAAGGTACTGGATAGGGTTAGCGTATTGGTTAAGTTTAGGGTTAGGGTGAGGTTTAGGTTACGGGTTTGGGTTAGGGTACGGGTTAGGGTTAGGTATAGGTGAGGGTTAGGGTTAGGGTTAGGGTTAGTGTACGGGTTAGGGTTAGGCTTGTGCTTAGGGTACGGGTTAGTTTTAGGGTTAGGGTACGTGTCAGGGTTATGGTTAATGTTAGGGTTAGGGTTAGGGTTTGGGTTAGCGTTAGGGTACGGGTAAGAGTTATGGTTAGGGTTAGGGTTAGGGTTATCTTTAGGTTTAGGGTGCGGGTTAGGGTTAGGGATAGGGTTAGCGCTAGGTTATGGTTTAGGGTTACTGTTAGGGTTTGGGTACGGGTTAGGGTTAGGGTTAGGTTACGGGATAGGTTTGGGTACGGGTTAGGTCAAGGGATAGGGTTAGGTTTAGGGTACGGGTTAGGGTTAGGGATGGTTTAGGGTTAGGGTTAGAGTATGGGTTAGGCTTAGGGTACGGGTTAGGGTTAGGTTTAGGGTACGGGATAAGGTTAGCGTATGGGTTAAGTTTAGGGTTAGGGTTAGGTTTAGGTTACAGGATACAGTTAGGTTTAGTGTCAGGGTTAGGCTTAGGGATAGGGTTATGTTACGGCTTAGGGTTAGGGTTGGGGTTAGGCTACTGGTTAGTTTAGGGTTAGGTTATGCGTCAGGGTTACGGTTAAGTTTAGTGTTAGGGTTAGGGTATGTGTTAGGTTTAGGGTTAGGGTACGGGTTAGTTTTAGGGTTTTTGTACGGGTTAGGGTTACAGTACGGGTTAGGATTAGGGTGAGGGTTAGGGTTAGGGTTAGAGTACGGTTAGGGTTAGGGCTAGGGTTAGAGTTAGGGTTAGAGTATGGGTTAGGGTTAGTGTTAGGGTAAGGGTTAGGGTTAGGGTTAGCGTACGGCTTAGGGTTAGGTTTAGGGTTAGAGTTAGAGTACGGCGTAGGGTTAGTGTTAGGGTTAGAGTTTTGGTTAAAGTACGGGTTAGGATTAGGGTTAGGTTTAGGGTTAGGATACGGGTTAGGGTTAGGTTTAGGGTACGGGATAGGCTTAGCGTACGGGTTAATTTTAGGGGTAGTGTTAGGTTTAGGTTACGGGTTAGAGTTAGGGTATGTGTTAGAGTTAGGTTTAGGGTACGTGTTTGGATTAGGGTTAGGGTTAGTGTAGGGTTAGGGTTAGGTTTAGGGTCAGGGTTAGGATTAGGGTTAGTGTTAGGGTATGTGTTAGGTTTAGTTTTGGGGTTAGGGTACAGGTTAGTTTTAGGGTTAGGGTACGGGTTAGGGTTAAGGTTAAGGTTAGTGTTAGGGTTAAGGTATGGGTTAGGGTTAGGTTACGGTTAATGGTTATGGTTTGGGTTAGGGTTAGGTTTAAGTTTAGGGTGCGGGTTAGGGTTAGGGTTAGAGTACGGGTTTGGGTTAGTGATAGGGTACGGGTTAGGTTTACCGTTTGGTAAGGGTTAGGTTAAGGGTTAGGGTTAGGTTAGGGTTAGGGGTTAGGGTTAGAGATAGGGTTAGGGTACGGATAGGGTTAGGGTACGGGTTAGGGTTAGGATTAGGGTTCGGGTTAGGGTTAGTGTACGGGTTAGGGTTAGGTTTAGGGTTAGGGTTAGGGTTAGTGTTAGGGTTACGGTACGGGTTAGGGTTAAGTTTACGGTACGGGATAGGGTTAGTGTACGTGTTAGGTCTAGGGTTAGTGTTAGGTTTAGTGTGCAGGTTAGGGTTAGGGTTAGGGTACGTGTTAGGGATAGGCTACGGGTTAGGGTTAGGTTTAGGTTTAGGGTTAGGGTTAGGGTTAGGGTTAGGGTGCGGGTTAGGTTTACTGTACGGGTTAGGTTTAGGTTTAGGGTTAGGTTTAAGGTTAGGGTTATAGTCCGGGTTAGGGTTAGGTTTAGGGTAAGAGTATGGGTTAGGGTTAGTGTTAGGGTTAGGGTTAGGGCTAGTGTACGGATAGGGTTAGGGTTAGGGTATGGGTTAGTTTTAGGTTACAGTTAAGGGTTATGGTTTGTGTTAGGGATTAGGGTTAAGTTTAAGGTGCGGGTTAGGGTTAGGGTTAGGGTTAGAGTACAGGTTTGGGTTAGTGTTAGGGTACGGGTTAGGGTTAGGATTAGGGTTCGGGTTAGGGTTAGTGTACGGGTTAGGGTTAGGTTTAGGGTTAGGGTTAGGGTTAGTGTTAGGGTTACGGTACGGGTTAGGGTTAAGTTTACGGTACGGGATAGGGTTAGTGTACGTGTTAGGTCTAGGGTTAGTGTTAGGTTTAGTGTGCGGGTTAGGGTTAGGGTTAGGGTACGTGTTAGGGATAGGCTACGGGTTAGGGTTAGGTTTAGGTTTAGGGTTAGGGTTAGGGTTAGGATTAGGGTTAGGGTGCGGGTTAGGTTTACTGTACGGGTTAGGTTTAGGTTTAGGGTTAGGTTTAAGGTTAGGGTTATAGTCCGGGTTAGGGTTAGGTTTAGGGTAAGAGTATGGGTTAGGGTTAGTGTTAGGGTTAGGGTTAGGGCTAGTGTACGGATAGGGTTAGGGTTAGGGTATGGGTTAGTTTTAGGTTACAGTTAAGGGTTATGGTTTGTGTTAGGGATTAGGGTTAAGTTTAAGGTGCGGGTTAGGGTTAGGGTTAGGATTAGAGTACGGGTTTGGGTTAGTGTTAGGGTACGGGTTAGGTTAACCGTTTGGGTACGGGTTAGGGTAAGGGTTAGGTTTAGGGTTCGTGTTTGGGTTAGTGTACGGGTTAGGGTTAGGGTTAATGTTAGGGTTAGGGTTAGGGTTAGTGTTAGGGTTACGGTACGGGTTTGGGTTAAGGTTTCGGTACGGGATAGGTTTAGTTCACGTGTTAGGTCTAGGGTTAGGGTTAGGTTTAGTGTGCGGGTTACGGTTAGGATTAGGGTTAGGGTACGTGTTAGGGTTCGGGTTTGGTTACGGGTACGGGTTACGTTTAGGGTTAGGGTAGGGGTTAGGTTTAGGGTTAGGGTAAGGGTTAGTGTTAGGGGACGTGTTAGGTTTAGAGTACGGGTTAGGGTTATTGTTAGGGTTAGGTTTAGGGTTAGTGTACGGATCGGGTTAGAGTTAGGGTTAGGGTTATGGTACGGGTTAGGGTTAGGTTTAGGGTACGGGATAGGGTTAGTGTACGCATAAAGTTTAGGGTTAGGGTTAGGTTTAGGTTATGGGTTAGGGTTAGGGTACGGGTTAGGGTTAGGTTTAGGTATTGGGTGCGGGTTAGGGTTAGGGTTAGGGTTAGCGCTAGGGTATCGGTTAGGGTTACTGTTAGGGTTTGGGTATGGGTTAGGGATAGTTTTAGGTTACAGGATAGGTTTGGGTACAGGTTAGGCCAAGGGATAGGTTTAGGTTTAGGGTACAGGTTAGGGTTAGGGATGGTTTAGGGTTAGGGTTAGGGTATGGGTTATGCTTAGGGTACAGTTTAGGGTTAGGGTCAGTGTCAGGGTTAGGGTTAGGGTTAGGGTTAGGGTTAGGGTACGGGTTAGGTTTACTGTACGGGTTAGGTTTAGGTTTAGGGTTAGGTTTAAGGTTAGGGTTATAATCCCGGGTTAGGGTTAGGTTTAGGGTAAGAGTATGGGTTAGGGTTAGTGTTAGGGTTAGGGTTAGGGCTAGTGTATGGATAGGGTTAGGGTTAGGGTTAGGGTACGGTTTAGGGTTAGATTTAGGGTACGAGGTAGGGTTAGCATACGGGTTAAGTTTAGGGTTAGGGTTATGTTTAGGTTACGGGTTAGGGTTAGGGTACTGGTTAGGGTTAAGTTTAGGTGCGGGTTAGGGTTAGGCTTAGCGTAAGGGTTAGGGTTATATTACGGGTTAGGGTTAGAGTTAGGGTGAGGGTTAGGGTTAAGTTAGGGTGCGGTTTAGGGTTAGGGTTAGGGTTAGAATATGGGTTTGGTTTAGTGTTAGGGTACGGGTTAGGTTTACCGTTTGGGTACGGGTTAGGTTAAGGGTTAGGGATAGCGTTTAGGGTTAGGGGTTAGTGTAGAGTTAGGGTTAGGCTACGGGATAGGCTTAGAGTACGGTTTAGGGTTAGGTTTGGGTTAGGGATAGGGTTAGGGTTATAGTACGGGTTAGGGTTGGAGTTAGGTTTAGGTTTAAGTTAGAGTACGGGTTAGGGTTAGTGTTAGGGTTAGGGTTACTGTTAGGGTATGGGTTAGGGGTAAAGTTCGGGTTAGGGTTAGGTTTAGGGTTAGGTTTAGGGTTAGAGTATGGTTTAGGGTTAGTGTTAGGTTTAGGGTTAGGGTTAGGGTTAGTGTATGGATAGGGTTAGGGTTAGGGTTAGGGTTAGTGTTAGTGTATGGATAGGGTTAGGTTTAGGGTACGGGATAGAGTTAGCATACTGGTTAAGTTTAGGGTTAGGGTCAGGTTTAGGTTACGGGTTAGGATTAGGGTATGGGTTAGGGTTAGGTATAGGTGAGCGTTACGGTTAGGGTTAGAGTATGGGTTAGGTTTAGGTTTGGGGTTAGGGTACGGGTTAGTTTTAGGGTTAGGGTATGGGTCAGGGTTACGGTTAAGGTTAGGGTTAGGGTTAGGTTTAGGGTATGGGTTAGGGTTAGGATACGGGTAAGGGTTATGGTTAGGGTTAGGGTTAGGTTTAGGTTTAGGGTGCGGGTTAGGGTTCGGTTTAGGGTTAGGGCTAGCCCTAGGGTATGGGTTAGGGTTACAGTTAGGGTTTGGGTACCGGTTAGGTTTAGGGTTAGGTTACAGGATAGGGTTGGGTACGGGTTAGGTCAAGGGATAGGGTTAGGTTTAGGGTACGGGTTAGGGTTAGGGATGGTTTAGGGTTAGTGTTAGCGTATGAGTTAGGCTTAGGGTAAGGGTTAGGGTTAGTGTCAGGGTTAGTATTAGGGTTAGGGTTAGGGTACGGATTAGGTTTACTGTACCGCTTAGGGTTAGGTTTAAGGTTAGGGTTCGGGTAGGGTTATAGTCCGGGATAGGGTTAGGTTTAGTGTTAGAGTAGGGTTAGGGTTAGTGTTAGTGTTAGGGTTAGGGTTAGGGTTAGGGTTAGGGTTAGTGTACGGATAGGGTTAGGGTTAGGGTTAGGGTTACGGTTAGAGTACGGTTTAGGGTTAGTGTTAGGTTTAGTTTTAGGGTAGGGATAGTGTACGGATAGGGTTAGGTTTATGGTTAGGGTTAGGGTACGGGATATGTTTAGCGTACGGGTTAAGTTTAGGGTTAGGGTTAGGTTTAGGTTACGGGTTAGGGTTAGGGTACGGGTTAGAGTTAGAGTTGTGGTTAGGGTTCGGGTTAGTTTTAGGGCTAGGATATGGGTCAGGGTTACGGTTAAGGTTAGGGTTAGGGTTAGGGTATGGGTTAGGGTTAGGGTACGGTTAATGTTTGTGGTTAGGGTTAGGGTTAGGTTTAGGTTTAGGGTGCGGGTTAGGGTTAGGGTTAGGGTTAGCGCTAGTGTATGGGTTAGGGTTACTGTTAGGGTTTGGGTACGGGTTAGGGTTAGGGTTAGGTTATGGGATAGGTTTGGGTATGGGTTAGGTCAAGGGATAGGTTTAGGTTTAGGGTACGTGTTAGGGTTAGGGATGGTTTATGGTTAGGGTTAGGGTATGGGTTAGGCTTAGGGTATGGGTTAGGGTTAGGGTCAGGGTAAGTGTTAGGGTTAGTGTTAGGGTACCGGTTAGGTTTACTGTACGGATTAGAGTTAGGGTACGGGTTAGGGTTAGGGTTAGGGTTATAGTCCGGGTTAGGGTTAAGATAGGGTTAGAGTACGGGTTGGGGTTAATGTTAGTGTTAGTGTTATGGTTAGGGTTAGTGTACGGATAGGGTTAGGGTTAGGGTTAGGGTACGGGTTAGGGTTAGGTTTAGGGTACGATATACGGTTAGCGTACGGTTTAAGTTTTGGATTAGGGTTAGGTTTAGGTTACGGGTTAGGGTTAGGATACAGGTTAGGGTTAGGTTTAGGTGCTGGTTAGGGGAAGGGTTAGGTTTAGGGTTAGGGTTAGGGTTATAGTACGGGTTAGGGTTAGAGTTAGGGTTAGATTTAGGGTTAGAGTACGGGTTAGAGTTAGTGTTAGGGTTATGGTAAGTGTTAGGGTATGGGTTAGGGTTAGAGTGTGGGTTAGGGTTAGGTTTAGGGTGAGGGTTAGGGTTAGAGTACAGATTAGGGTTAGTGTTAGGTTTAGGTTTAGGGTTAGGGTTATTGTACGGATAGGGTTAGGAGTAGGGTTAGGGTTAGGATACGTGTTAAGTTTAGGTTTAGGGAATGGGATAGGTTTAGCATACGGGTGAAGTTTAGGGTTAGGGTTAGTTTTAGGTTACCGGTTAGGGTTAGTGTACGGTTTCGGGTTAGGGTTAGGGTTAGAGGACGGGTTTGGGTTAGTGTTAGGGTACAGGTTAGGTTTACCGTTTGGTTACGGGTTAGGGTAAAGTTTAGGGTTAAGTTTAGGGTTAGGCTACGGGTAGGCTTAGAGTACGGGTTAGGGTTAAGGTTAGGGTTCGGGTTAGGGTTAGTGTACTGGTTAGGGTTAGGGTTAGGGTTAGTGTTAGGTTTAATGTTTGGGTTAGGGTTAAGGTTAAGGTACGGAATAGGGTTAGTGTACGTGTTAGGTCTAGGGTTAGGGTTAGGTTTAGTGTGCGGGTTAGGGTTAGGTTTAGGGTTAGGGTTAGGGTACGTGTTAGGGTTAGGGTTTGGGTAAGGGTTAGGGTTACGTTTTGGTTAAGTTACAGCTTAGGTTTAGGTTTAGGGTAAGGGTTAGTGTTAGGGTAAGTGTTAGGGTTAGAGTACGGGTTAGGGTTAGATTTAGGTATAGGGTTAGGTTTAGAGTACGGGTTAGTGTTAGTGTTAGGGTAAGGGTTAGTGTTAGTGTACGGATAGGGTTAGGGTTAGGGTTAGGGTTAGGGTACGGGTTAGGGTTAGGTTTAGGGTACGGGATAGGCTTAGTGTACAGGTTAAGTTTAGGGTTAGGGTTAGGTTTAGGTTACGGGTTAGGGTTAGTGTACGGGTTAGGTTTAGGTTTAGGTGCGGGTTAGGGTTAGTGTTAGGTTTAGGGTCAGGGTAGGTTTAAGGATAGGGTTATGGTACGGGTTAGGGTTAGGGTTGGGGTTAGGGTATGGTTTAGTTTTAGGGTTAGGGTACGGGTTAGGGTTACGGTTAAAGTTAGGGTTAGGTTTAGGGTATGGGTGACTGTTAGGGTACGGTTTAGGTTTAAGGTTAGGTTTCGGGTTAGTGTTAGGGTTTGGGTTAGTGTTAGGGTACGGTTAAGGGTTATGGTTAGCGTTAGGGTTAAGTTTAGGGTGCGGTTTAGGGTTAGGGTTAGGGTTAGAGTACGGGTTTGGGTTAGTGTTAGGGTACGGTTTAGGCATACCGTTTGGGTACGAGTTAGGGTAAGGGTTAGCGTTAGGGTTAGGGTTAGGGGTTAGAGTAAGTGTTAGGGTTAGACTACGGGATAGTGTTAGAGTACGGGTTAAGGTTAGGGTTAGGGTAAGGGTTCGGGTTAGGGTTATAGTACGTGTTAGGTTTAGAGTTAGCGTTAGGTTTAGGGTTAGAATACGGGTTAGGGTTAGTGTTAGGGTTAGGGTTAGGGTTAGGTTTAGTGTACGGATAGGGTTAGCGTTAGGGTTAGGGTTAGTGTACGGGTTAGGGTTAGGTTTAGGGTATGAGCTAGGGTTAGCGTACGGGTTATGTTTAGGGTTAGGGTTAGGTTTAGGTTACGGGTTATGATTAGGGTATGGGTTAGGGTTAGGTTTAGGTGAGGGTTAGGGTTAGGGTTAGGGTTAGTGTACGGGTTAGGGTTAGGTTTAGGTTCAGGGTTAGCGTTAGGATAGGGTTATGTTACAGGTTGGGGTTAGGTTTGGGGTTAGGGTACGGGTTAGTTTTAGGGTTAGGGTATGGGTCAGGGTTATGGTTAAGGTTAGGGTTAGGGTTAGGGTATGGGTGACTGTTAGGGTACGGTTTAGGTTTAAGGTTAGGTTTCGGGTTAGTGTTAGTGTACGGGGTAGGGTTATGGTTAAGGTGAGGGTTAAGGTTAGGATTAGTGTTAGGGTTAATGTACGGGTTACTGTTAAGTTTCCGGTACGGGATAGGGTTAGTGTACGTGTTAGGTCTAGGGTTAGGGTTAGGTTTAGTGTGCGGGTTAGGGTAAGGCTTAGGGTACGTGTTATGGTTAGGGTTTGGATACGGGTTAGGGTTACGTTTAGGGTCAGGGTTAGGATTAGGGTTAGGGTTTGGGTTACGGTACAGGTTATTTTTAGGGTTACGGTACGAGTAAGGGTTACGGTTAATGTTAGGGTCAGTGTTAGGTTATGGTTTAGGGTTAGGGTTATGGATAGGATTATGGTACGGTTTAGGGTACGTGTTAGGGTTACGGTTAATGTTAGGGTTTTTGTTAGGGTATGGGTTAGGGTTAGGGTACGGGTAAGGGTTATGGTTAGGGTTACGGTTAGGTTTAGGTTTAGGGTGCAGGATAGGCTTAGGGTTAGGTTTAGGGTTAGCGCTAGGGTATGGGTTAAGGTTACTCTTAGGGTTTGGGAACGGGTTGGTTAGGGTTAGTGTACTGGATAGGGTTGGGTACGGGTTAGGACAAGGGTTAGGGTTAGGTTTAGGGTACGGGATAGGGTTAGGGTTAGGTTTAGGGTTAGGTTGAGGGTATGGGTTAGGTTTAGGGTATGGGTTAGGTTTATGGTTAGGGTCAGTGTTAGGGTTAGTGTTAGGTTATGTGTTAGGGTTAGGGTGAGGTTTAGGGTACGGGTTAGAGTACGGTTAGGATTAGGGTTAGGGTTAGAGAACGGGATAGGTTTAGTGTTAGGTTTAGGGTTAGGTTAGGGTTAGGGTTAGGGTTAGAGTACGGGGTAGGGTTAGTGTTAGAGTTAGGCTTAGGGTTAGTGTTAGGGTATCGGTTAGGCTTAGGGTACGTGTTAGGTTTAGGGTTAGGATCAGGTTTAGAGTTAGGTTTAGAGTTAGGTACGGGTTAGGGTTAGGTTTAGTGTCCAGGTTTGGGTTAGGGTTAGGGTTAGGGTACGGGTTAGGTTTAGGGTACGGGTTAAGGTTAGGTTTAGGGTCAGGGTTAGGGTTAGGGTTAGGGTACGAATTAGCGTTAGGGTTAGGGTACTGATTAGGGTTATGGTTATGGTACGGGGTAGGTTTACAGTACGGGTTAGGGTTAGGGTGAGGTTTAGGGTTAGGGTTAGAATACGGTTAGGGTTAGGGTTAGGGTTAGGGTTAGAGTACAGGTTAGGGTTAGTTTTAGGGTTAGGGTTAGGGTTAGTGTTAGGGTACGGGTGAGGGTTAGGGTTAGAGTACGGGGTAGGGTTAGTGTTAGGGTTAGGATTAGGGTTAGGTTTAAGTTTAGGGTACGGGTTAGGGTTAGGATTAGGGTTAGTGTTAGAGTACGGGGTAGAGTTAGTGTTAGAGTTAGGGTTAGGGTTAGAGTACGGGTTTGGGTTAGTGTTAGGGTACAAGTTAGGTTTACTGTATGGGTACGGGTTAGGGTATGGGTTAGGGTTAGTGTTAGGGTACGTGTTAGGGTTAGGGTTTGGTGACGGTTTAGGGTTACGTTTATGGTTAGGGTACGGGTTAGGTTTAGGGTTAGGGTAAATGTTAGTGTTAGGGTACGGGATAGGGTTAGAGTACGGGTTAGGGTTAGGTTTAGGTTTAGGGTTAGGGTTAGAGTACCGGTTAGGGTTAGTGTTAGTTTTAGGGTTAGGGATAGTGTACGGATAGTGTTAGGGTAAGGGTTATGGTTAGGGTACGGGTTAGGGTTAGGTTTAGGGTACGCATTAGGGTTAGGTTTAGGTGCGGGTGTGGGTTAGAGTTAGGGTACGGGTAGGGTTAGGTTTAGGGTCAGGGTTAGGGTCAGTGATAGGGTTATGTAGGGGTTAGGGTTAGGGTTGGGGTTAGGGAATGTGTTAGGATTAGGGTTAGAGTATGGGTAGGGTTAGGGTTAGGGTTAGGGTTAGATTACGTCTTAGGGTTAGTGTTAGGTTTAGGGTTAGGGTTAGGGTAAGGGTGATGGTCAGGGTTAGGGTTAGCTTTAGGTTTAGGGTGCGGGTTAGGTTTAGTGTAAGTTTTAGGGTTAGGTTTAGGGTCAGGTTTAGGGTTAGGGTTAGCGCTCGGGAATGGGTTAGTGTTACTGTTAGGGTTTGTCCGGGTTAGTTTAGGGTTAGGTTACGGGATAGGGTTGGGTACGCGTTTGGTCACAGGTTAGGTTTAGGTTTAGGGTACAGGTTAGGGTTAGGGTTAGGATTAGGATTAGGTTTAGGGTATGGGTTAGGCTTAGGGTACGGTTAGGGTTAGCGTCAGGTTTAGGGTTAGGATTAGCATTAGGTTACATGTTAGGGTTAGGTTTAGGGTACGTGTTAGGGTTAGGGTTAGGGTCAGGGTTAGGTTTAGGGTTAGGGTACGAATTAGGGTTAGGGTTAGGGTACGGGTTAGGGTTAGGGTATTGGTACGGGTTAGTGTTAGAGTATGGGTTAGGGTAAGGGTGAGGGTTAGGGTTAGTGTTATAGTACCATTAGGTTAGTGTTAGGATTAGGGTTAGAGTATGGGTTAGGGTTAGTGTTAGGGTTAGGGTTATGGTACGGATTAGGTTTAGGGTTGGAGTTAGGGAACGGGTTAGGTTTAGAGTATGGGAAAGGGTTGGGTACGGGTTAGGTGAAGGGTAAGGTTTAGGTTTAGGGTACGGGTTAGGGTTAGGGTTAGGTTTAGGGTTAGGGTTATGGTTAGAGTACGGGTTAGGGTTAGTGTTAGAGTTAGGGTTAGATTTAGTGTACGGATAGGGTTAGGGTTAGGGTTAGGGTACGGTTAGGGTCAGGTTTAGGGTATGGGATAGGGTTACTGTACGGGTTAAGTTTAGGGTTAGGGTTAGGTTTAGGTTACAGGTTAGCGTTAGGGTACGGGATAGGGTTAGGTTTCGGTGTGGATTAGGGTTAGGGTACGGGTTAAGGTTAGGTTTATGGTCAGGGTTAGAGTTAGGGGTAGGGTTATGGTACGGGTTAGGGTACGGTATAGGGTTATGGTTAAGGTTAGGGTTAGTATTAGGGTATGGGTAGGGTTAGTGTACGGGTAAGGGTTATGGTTAGGGTCAGGGTTAGTTTTAGGTTTAGGGTGCGGGTTAGGCTTAGGGTTAGGGTTAGGGTTAGTGCTAGGGTATGGGTTAGGGTTACTGTTAGGGTTTGGGTACGGGTTAGGTTTAAGGTTAGGGTATGGGATAGGGTTAGTGTACATGTCAGGTCTAGGATTCGGGTTCGGTTTAGTGTGTGGGTTAGAGTGAGGGTTAGGTTTAGGGTACGCATTAGGGTTAGGTTTAGGTGCGGGTGTGGGTTAGAGTTAGGGTACGGGTAGGGTTAGGTTTAGGGTCAGGGTTAGGGTCAGTGATAGGGTTATGTAGGGGTTAGGGTTAGGGTTGGGGTTAGGGAATGGGTTAGGGTTAGGGTTAGAGTACGGGTAGGTTTAGGGTTAGGGTTAGGGTTAGAGTATGGGTTAGGGTTAGTGTTAGGTTTAGGGTTAGGGTTAGGGTAAAGGTGATGGTCAGGGTTAGGGTTAGCTTTAGGTTTAGGGTGCGGGTTAGGTTTAGTGTAAGTTTTAGGGTTAGGTTTAGGGTCAGGTTTAGGGTTAGGGTTAGCGCTCGGGAATGGGTTAGTGTTACTGTTAGGGTTTGTCCGGGTTAGTTTACTGTTAGGTTACGGGATAGGGTTGGGTACGCGTTTGGTCACGGGTTAGGTTTAGGTTTAGGGTACAGGTTAGGGTTAGGGTTAGGATTAGGATTAGGTTTAGGGTATGGGTTAGGCTTAGGGTACGGTTAGGGTTAGCGTCAGGTTTAGGGTTAGGATTAGCATTAGGTTACGTGTTAGGGTTAGGTTTAGGGTACGTGTTAGGGTTAGGGTTAGGGTCAGGGTTAGGGTTAGGGTTAGGGTACGAATTAGGGTTAGGGTTAGGGTACGGGTTAGGGTTAGGGTATTGGTACGGGTTAGTGTTAGAGTACGGGTTAGGGTAAGGGTGAGGGTTAGGGTTAGGGTTATAGTACCATTAGGTTAGTGTTAGGGTTAGGGTTAGAGTACGGGTTAGGGTTAGTGTTAGGGTTAGGGTTATGGTACGGATTAGGTTTAGGGTTGGAGTTAGGGAACGGGTTAGGTTTAGAGTATGGGAAAGGGTTGGGTACGGGTTTGGTGAAGGGTAAGGTTTAGGTTTAGGGTACGGGCTAGGGTTAGGGTTAGGTTTAGGGTTAGGGTTAGGGTTAGAGTACGGGTTAGGGTTAGTGTTAGAGTTAGGGTTAGATTTAGTGTACGGATAGGGTTAGGGTTAGGGTTAGGGTATGGTTAGGGTCAGGTTTAGGGTATGGGATAGGGTTACTGTACGGGTTAAGTTTAGGGTTAGGGTTAGGTTTAGGTTACGGGTTAGCGTTAGAGTACGGGTTAGGGTTAGGTTTCGGTGTGGGTTAGGGTAAGGGTACGGGTTAAGGTTAGGTTTATGGTCAGGGTTAGAGTTAAGGGTAGGATAATGGTACGGGTTAGGGTACGGTATGGAGTTATGGTTAAGGTTAGGGTTAGTATTAGGGTATGGGTAGGGTTAGTGTATGGGTAAGGGTTATGGTTAGGGTCAGGGTTAGGTTTAGGTTTAGGGTGCGGGTTAGGCTTAGGGTTAGGGTTAGGGTTAGTGCTAGGGTATGGGTTAGGGTTACTGTTAGGGTTTGGGTACGGGTTAGGGTTAAGGTTAGGGTATGGGATATGGTTAGTGTACATGTCAGGTCTAGGATTCGGGTTAGGTTTAGTGTGTGGGTTAGAGTTAGGGTTAGGGTTAGGGTACGAGTTATGGTTAGGGTTTGGGTACAGGTTAGGGTTACATTTAGGGTTAGGGTATGGGTTAGGTTTATGGCTAGGGTTAGGATACGGTTTAGGGTTAGGGTCAGGGTTAGGGTAAAGGTTAGGGTACGGGTTAGTGTACGGGTTAGTTTTAGGGTTAAGGTACGGGTTAGGGTTATGGTTAAAGTTAGGGTTAGGGTTCGGGTGTAGGTTAGGGTTAGGGTACGGTTATGGGTTATGGTTAGGGTTAGGTTTATGGTTAAGTTTAGGGTGCGGTTTAGGGTTAGGGTTAGGGTTAGGTTTAGAGTACGGGTTAGGGTTAGTGTTAGTGTTAGGGTTAGTGTTAGGGTTAGTGTATGGATAGGGTTAGGGTTAGGGTTAGGGTACGGGTTAGGGTTAGGTTTAGGGTACGGGATAGGGTTAGGGTACGGGTTATTTAGGGTTAGGGTTAGATTTAGGTAAAGGGTTAGGGTTAGGTTTACGTGCTGGTTAGAGTTAGGGTTAGGGTAAGTGTTAGGTTACGGTTAAGGTTAGGTTTACGGTTAGGGTCAGGGTTAGGGTTAGGTTTAGGGTAAAGGTTAGGGTACGGGTTAGTGTACGGGTTAGTTTTAGGGTTAAGGTACGGGTTAGGGTTATGGTTAAAGTTAGGGTTAGGGTTCGGGTGTAGGTTAGGGTTAGGGTACGGTTATGGGTTATGGTTAGGGTTAGGTTTATGGTTAAGTTTAGGGTGCGGTTTAGGGTTAGGGTTAGGGTTAGGGTTAGAGTACGGGTTAGGGTTAGTGTTAGTGTTAGGGTTAGTGTTAGGGTTAGTGTATGGATAGGGTTAGGGTTAGGGTTAGGGTATGGGTTAGGGTTAGGTTTAGGGTACGGGATAGGGTTAGGGTACGGGTTATTTAGGGTTAGGGTTAGATTTAGGTAAAGGGTTAGGGTTAGGTTTACTTGCTGGTTAGGGTTAGGGTTAGGGTAAGGGTTAGGTTACGGTTAAGGTTAGGGTTAGGGTTAGGGTATGGGTTAGGTTTAGGGTACGGGTAAGGGTTATGGTTAGGGTTAGGTTTAGCTTTAGGTTTAGGGTGCGGGTTAGGGTTAGGGTTAGGGTTAGTGTTAGGGTTAGCGTTAGAGAATGGCTTAGGGTTACTGTTAGGGTTTGGGTATGGGTTAGGATGAGGGTTAGGTTATGGGATATGTTTGGGTACGGGTTACGTCAAGGGTTAGGGCTAGGATTAGTGTACGGGTTAGGGTTAGGGTTTGGATTAGGGTTAGGTTTAGGGTATGGGTTAGGCTTAGGGTACGAGTTAGGTTTAGGGTTAACGTCAGTGTTAGGGTTAGGGTTAGCGTTAGCGTACGTTTTAGGGTTAGGTTTAGGGTACGGGTTAGGGATAGGGTTACGGGTAGGGTACGGGTTAGGTTTAGGGTACGGGTTAAGGTTAGGTTTAGGGTCAGGGTTAGGGTTAGCTTTAGGGTACGAGTTAGGGTTAGGGTACGGGTTAGGGTTAGGGTATTGGTACGGGTTAGGGTTACATTACGGGTTAGGGTTAGGGTGAGTGTTAGGGTTAGGTTTAGAGTACGGTTAGGGTTAGGGTTAGGGTTAGAGTACAGGTTAGGTTTAGTGTCAGTTTTAGGGTTAGGGTTAGGTTACGGGTTAGAGTTAGGGTTAGGGTTATGGTTAGAGTACGGGGTAGGGTTAGTATTAGGGTTAGGGTTAGGGTTAATGTGCGGGTTAAGCTTAGGGTTAGGTTTAGGGTTAGGTTATGGTTTAGGGTTAGGTTTAGGGTACGGGATAGGGTTAGCGTATGTGTTAAGTTTGGGTTAGGGTTAATTTTAGGATACGGGTTAGGGTTACGGTACAGGTTAGGGTTAGTTTTAGGGCGCGGGTTAGGGTTAGGGTTAGAGTTAGTGTAAGTGATAAGGTTAGGTTTAGGGTCAGGGTTAGGTTTTGGTTTAGTGTTAGGGTACGGGTTAGGATTAGGTTTGGAATCAGGGTACGGGTTAGTTTTAGGGTTAGGATATGGGTTAGCGTTATGGTTAAGGTAAGGGTTAGGGTTAAGTATGGGTTAGGGTTAGAGTTCGGGTTTGGGTTAGTGTTAGGGTATGGGTTAGGTTTACCGTTTTGGTACGGATTAGGGTAAGGGTTAGGGTTAGGGTTAGGGATAGGGGTTAGGGTTAGAGTTACGGTTAGGCTACGGGTAGGTTTAGGGTAAGGGTTAGGGTTAGGATTAGGGTTCGGGTTAGGGTTAGTATCCGGATTAGGGTTAGGGTTAGGGTTAGGTTAGGGTTAGTGTTAGGGTTACGGTACGGGTTAGGTTTAAGTTTAGGGTACGGGATAGGGTTAGTGTACGTGGTAGGTCCAGGGTCAGGGTTAGATTTAGTGTGCGGGTTAGGGTTAGGGTTAGGGATGGGTACGTGTTAGGGTTAGGGTTTGGGTACGGGTTAGGGTTACGTTTAGGGTTAGGGTACGGGTTAGGTTTAGGGTTAGGGTAAGGGTTAGTGTAGGGGACGGGTTAGGGGTAGATTATGGGTTAGGGTTAGTTTTAGGGTTAGGGTTAGGGTTAGAGTATGGGTTAGAGTTAGTTTTAGTGTTAGGGTTAGGGTTAGTGTACGGATATGGTTAGGGTTAGGGTTAGGGTAAGGGTTAGGGTTAGGTTTTGGTTACGGGATAGGGTTAGTGTACGGGTTAAGTTTAGGGTTAGGGTTAGGTTTAGGTTACGGGTTAGGGTTAGGGTACGGTTTAGAGTTAGGTTTAGGTGCGGGTTAGGGTTAAGGTATGGGTTAGGGTTAGGTTTGGGTCAGAGTTAGGGTTAGGGATAGGGTTATGATACGTGCTAGGGATTGGGTCGGGGTTAGCATACGTGTTAGTTTTAGGGTTAGGGTACGGGTTAGGGTTACAATTAAGGTTAGGGTTAGTATAAGGTATAGGTTAGGTTTAGGGTACGGGTAAGTGTTATGGTTAGGGTTAGGGTTAGGTTTTGGTTTAGAGTGCGGGTTAGGCTTAGGGTTAGGGTTACGGTTAGCGCTAGGGTATGGGTTAGGGTTATGGTTACGGTTTGGGTACGGGTTAGGGTTAGGGTAAGGGTAAGGGTTAGGGTTAGGGTTAGGGTACGAGTTAGGGTTAGGGTTAGGTTTAGGGTACGGGTTAGGGTTAGGGTTAGGGTTAGTGTACGGGGTAATGTTAGTGTTAGGGTTAGGCTTAGGGTTAATGTACGGGTTAGGCTTAGGGTTAGTTTAGGGTTAGGATACGGGTTAGGGTTAGGTTTAGGGTACGGGATAGGGTTAGCGTACGGGTTACGTTTATTGTTAGGGTTAGGTTTAGGTTACGGGTTAGGGTTAGTGTTTGGGTATGGGTTAGGGTTAGGTTTAGGGTGCGGGTTAGAATTAGGGTTAGGGTTAGTGTACGGGTTAGGGTTAGGGTTAGGGTTAGTGTTAGGGTTAGGGTACTGGTTAGGGTTAGGGTTAGGGTCACGGTTAGGTTTATGGATAGTGTATGCATTAGGGTTAGGGTTAGGTTTAGTGTACGGGTTAGGGTTAGGGTACGGGTTAGGTTTAGGGTTAGGGTCAGGTTTAGGGTTAGGGGTAGGGTACGAGTTAGGTTTAGGGGTATGTTTAGGGTACGGTTTAGGGTTAGGGTTAGGGGTTAGGGTTAGTTTGGGGTACGGGTTAGGGTTAGGGTACGGGTTAGGGGTAGGTGTAGGGTATGTGTTAGGTTTCGGGTTAGGGTTAGGGTTAAGTACGGGTTAGCGTTAGTGTTAGTGTTAGGGTTAGGGTTAGGGTTAGGGTACGGGTTCGGGTTAGGGTTAGGGTTTAGGTTAGGATTAGTTTACCGGTTAGGGTCAGGGTTAGGGTTAGTGTTAGTATTAGCGTTACGGTACGGGTTAGGTTTAAGTTTAGGGTACGGGATAGGGTTAGTGTACGTGTTAGATCTAGGGTTAGGGTTAGGTTAGGTGTGCGGGTTAGGTTTAGGTTTACGGTTAGGGTATGGTATAGGGTTAGGTTTAGTGTCAGTGTAAGGGTTAGGTTTAGGGTTAGGGTTAGGGTTAGGGTTAGGTTTATAGTACGGGTTAGGGTTAGAGTTAGGGTTAGGTTTAGAGTTAGAGTACGGGTTAGGGATAGTATTAGGATTAGGGTTAGTGTTAGGTTACGGGTTAGGGTTAGAGTATGGGTTAGGGTTAGGTTTAGGGTTAGGGTTAGGTTTAGAGTACGGGTTAGGGCTAGTGTTAGGGTTAGGGTTAGTGTTAGGTTTAGAGTACGGATAGGGTTAGTGTTAGGGTACGGGTTAGGGCTAGGTTTAGGGAACGGGATAGGGTTAGGGTATGGTTTAGGGTTAGGTTTAGGTGAGGGTTAGGGTTAGGGTTAGGGTTAGGGTTTGGTTTAGGTTTAGTGTCAGGTTTAGTGTTAGGGATAGGGTTAGGTTACGGGTTAGGGTTAGGTTTGGGGTTAGGGTACGGATTAGTTTTACGGTTAGTGTACGGGTCAGTGTTATGGTTAAGTTTAGGGTTAGGTTTAGGGTATGGGTTAGGGTTAGGGTACGGGTAAGGGTTATGTTTAGGGTTAGAGTAAGGTTTAGGTTTAGGGGACAGGTTTGAGTTAGGGTTAGGGTTAGCGCTAGGTTATGGGTTAGGGTTAATGTTAGGTTTTGGGTACGTTTTAGGTTTAGGGTTAGGGTACGGGATAGGTTTGGGTATGGGTTATGTCAAGGGTTAGGGTTAGGTTTAGGGTACGGGTTAGGGTTAGGGTTTGGATTAGGGTTAGGTTTAGGGTATGGGTTAGGCTTAGGGTATGAGTTAGGGTTAGGGTTAACATCAGTGTTAGGGTTAGGGTTAGCGTTAGGGTACGGTTAGGGTTAGGTTTAGGTTACGGGTTAGGGATAGGGTTACGGTTACGGTACGGGTTAGGTTTAGGGTACGGGTGAGGGTTAGGTTTAGGGTCAGGGTTAGGGTTAGCGTTAGGGAACGAGTTAGGGTTAGGATTAGGGTACGGTTTAGGGTTAGGGTATTGGTACGGGTTAGGGTATTGGTACGGGTTAGGGTTAGGCTGAGGGTTAGGGTTAGGGATAGAGTACGGTTAGGGTTAGGGTTAGGGTTAGGGTTAGGGTTAGAGTACAGGTTAGGGTTAGTGTTAGTGTTAGGGTTAGGGTACGGGTTAGAGTTAGGGTTAGGGTTAGGGTTAGAGTACGGGGTAGGGTTAGTTTTAGGGTTAGGGTTTGGGTTAATGTACAGGTTAGGCTTAGGGTTAGGTTAAGGGTTAGGATACGGGTTAGGGTTAGGTTTAGGGTACGGGATAGGGTTAGCGTATGGGTTAAGTTTGGGTTAGGGTTAAGTTTAGGTTACTGATTAGGGTTAGGTTATGGTTTAGGGTTAGGTTTAGGGCGCGGGTTAGGGTTAGGGTTAGGGTTAGTGTAAGTGATAAGGTTAGGTTTAGGCTCAGGATTAGGTTTAGGGTTAGTGTTATTGTTCGGGTTAGGGTTAGGGTTGGGTTCAGAATACGGGTTAGTTTTAGGGTTAGGATACGGGTTAGTGTTTGGTTAAGGTTAGGGTTAGGGTTAAGGTATGGGTCAGGGTTAGAGTACAGGTTTGGGTTAGTGTTAGATTATGGGTTAGGTTTACCGTTTGGGTACAGGTTAGGGTAAGGGTTACGGTTAGGGTTAGGGGTTATTGTTAGAGTTACGGTTATGCTACGTGTAGGTTTAGGGTACGGGTTAGGGTTAGGGTTAGGGTTCGGGTTAGGGTTAGTGTCCGGCTTAGGGTTAGGGTTAGGGTTAGGGTTAGTGTTAGGGTTATGGTATGGGTTAGGGTTAAGGTTAGGGTACGGGATAGGGTTAGTGTACATGGTAGGTCTAGGGTTAGGGTTAGGGTTAGTGTGCGGGTTATGGTTAGGTTTAGGGTTAGGGATAGGGTACGTGTTAGGGTTAGGGTTTGGGTAGAGGTTAGGGTTACGTTTTGGGTTAGGGTACGGGTTAGGATTAGGGTTAGGGTAAGGGTTAGTGTTAGGGGACGTGTTAGGGGTAGATTATTGGTTAGGGTTAGTTTTAGGGTTAGGGTTAGGGTTAAAGTACGGGTTAGAGTTAGTGTTAGGGTGAGGGTTAGGGTTAGTGTACAGATAGGGCTAGGGTTAGGGTTAGGGTTAGGGTACGGGTTAGGGTTAGGTTTAGGGTACGGGATAGGGTTAGTGTACGGGTTAAGTTTAGGGTTAGGGTTAGGTTTAGGTTACGGGTTAGGGTTAGGGTAAGGGTTAGGGTTAGGTTTGGGTCAGGGTTAGGGTTAGGGATAGGGTTATGGTACGTACTAGGGTTAGGGTTGGGGTTAGGGTACGGGTTATTTTTAGGGTTAGGGTACGGGTTAGGGTTACGGTTAAGTTTAGGGTTAGCTTTAGGGTACGGGTTAAGGTAAGGGTTAGGGTTATGGTAGGGTTAGGGGTTAGGGTTAGTGTTGGGGTTAGCCTACGGGTTAGGGTTAGGGTACGGTTTAGGGTTAGGGTTAGGGTTAGTGTACGGGATAGGGTTAGGATTAGGGTTAGTGTTAGTGTTAGGGTTATGGTACGGGTTAGAGTTAGGATTAGTGTACGGAATAGGGTTAGGGTACGGGTTAGTTCTAGGATTAGGGTTAGGTTTAGGGTGTGGGTTAGGTTTAGGCATCGGGTTAGTGTTAGGGTTAGTGTTAGTGTTAGGGTACGGGTTAGGGTTAGGGTTAGTGTACGGGTTAGGGTTAGGTTTAGGGTTAGTGTTAGGGTTAGGGTACTGGTTAGGGTAGGGTTAGGGTCACGGTTAGGTTTAGGGATAGTGTATGAGTTAGGGTTAGGGTTAGGTTTAGTGTACGGGTTAGGGTTAGGGTACGGGTTAGGTTTAGGGTTAGGGTCAGGGTTAGGGTTAGGGGTAGGGTACAAGTTAGGTTTAGGGTTATGTTTAGGGTACGGTTTAGGGTTAGGGTTAGGGGATAGGGTTAGGTTTGGGTACAGGTTAGTGTTAAGGTACGGGTTAGGGGTAGGTCTAGGGTATGGGTTAGGTTTCGGGTTAGGGTTAGGGCTAGGTTTATGGTATGGGTTAGGGTACAGGTTAGGGTTAGGGTTAGTGTTAGTGTACGGGTTAGGGTTAGGGTTGAGATTAGCGAACGGGTTAGTTTTAGGGTTAGGGTATGGGTTAGGGTTATGATTAAGGTTAGGTTTAGGGTTAGGGTATGGGTTAGGGTTAGTTTACGGTTAAGGGTTATGGTTTGGGTTAGGGTTAGGGTTAAGTTTAGGGTGCGGGTTAGGGTTAGGGTTAGGGTTAGCGTTAGAGTATGGTTTTGGGTTAGTGTGTGGGTACGGGTTAGGTTTACCATTTGGGTACGGGTTAGGGTAAGGGTTAGGGTTAGGGTTAGGGTTAGGGGTTAGGGTTAGGGTTAGGGTTAGGCTACGGGTTGGGTTAGGGTACGGGTTAGGGTTAGAGTTAGGGTTCGGGTTAGGGTTAGTGTAGGGGTTAGGGTTAGGTTTAGGTTTAGTGTTAGGGTTACGGTACGGGTTAGGGTTAAGGTTGTGGGATGGGATAGGGTTAGTGTACATGTTAGGTGTAGGGTTAGGGTTAGCTTTAGTGTGCGGGTTAGAGTTAGGGTTAGAGTTAGGGTTAGGGTACATGTTAGGGTTAGGGTTTGGGTACGGTTTAGGGTTACGTATAGGGTTAGGTTACAGGTTAGGTTTAGGGTTAGAGTAAGGGTTAGTTTTAGGGTACAGGTTAGGGTTAGATTACGGGTTAGGGTTACGTTTAGGGTTAGGGTTAGTGTTAGAGTACGGGTTAGGGTTAGTGTTAGGTTTAGGGTTAGGTTTAGTGTACGGATAGGGTTAGGGTTAGATTTAGGGTTAGGGTACGAGTTAGGGTTAGGTTTAGGGTATAGGATAGGTTTAGTGTACGGGTTAAGTTTCGGGTTAGGGTTAGGTTTAGGTTATGGGTTAGGGTTAGGGTACAGGTTAGGGATAGGGTTCGGTGTGGGTTAGGGTTAGGGTATGGGTACGGGTTAGGGTTAGGGTTAGTGTACGGGTTAGGGTTAGTGTTAGGGTTAGGGTTAGGGTTAGTGTTAGTGTTAGGATACGGGTTAGGACCTGGGTTAGGGTACAGGATAGGTTTAGGGTACGGGTTATGTCTAGGGTTAGGGTTAGGTTTACAGTGTGGTTTAGTGTTAGGCCATGGGTTAGGGTTAGGGTTAGGGTTAGGGTTAGGGTTAGGGTATGGGTTATGGTTATGGTTAGCATACGGGTTAGGTTTAGGGTTAGTGTTAGGGTTAAGGTACGGGTTAGTGTTAGGGTATGGGTTAGGGTTAGGCTACGGGTTAGGTCTAGGTTTAGGGTTAGGTTTAGGATGCATGTTAGGGTTAGGGTTAGGGTACGGGATTAGGGTTAGGATTAGGGTCAGGTTTAGGGTTAGGTTTAGGGTTAGGGTTAGGGTTGGGTATGGGTTCGGGTTACGGTACGAGTTAGGGTTAGGGTAAGGGTTAGGATTATAGTAGGGGGTTAGGGTTAGTGTTAGGGTTACGTTTAGGGTTAGAGTACTGGTTAGGTTTAGTGTTAGGGTTATGGTTAGTGTTAGGGTTAGGGTTAAGGTTAGAGTACGGTTTAGGGTTAGGATTAGGGTTAGGGTTAGGTTTAGAGTACGGGATAGGGTTAGTGTTAGTGTTAGGGTTAGGGTTAGGGTTAGTGTACGGTTAGGGTTAGGGTTAGGGTCAGGGTTAGGGTTAGGGTTAGTGTAAGTGTACGCGTTAAGGTTAGGGTTGGGGTTAGGTTACTGGTTAGTTTTAGGGTTAGAGTATGAGTTAGGGTTACGTTTAATGTTAGGGTTACGGTTAGGGTATGGGTTAGGGTTGGGTTACGGTTAAGGGTAATGGTTTGGGTTAAGTTTCGGGTGCGGGTCAGGGTTAGGGTTAGGGGTATGGTTAGAGTACGGGTTTGGGTTAGTGTTAGGGTACGTGTTAGGTTTACCGTTTGGGTACGTGTTAGGGTAAGGGTTAGGGTTAGGGTTAGGGGTTAGGTTTAGAGTTAGGGTTAGGCTACAGGAAGGGTGAGGGTACGGGTTAGGTTTAGATTTGGGTTAGGATTAGTGTACGGGTTTGGTTAGTGTTAGGGTACAGGTTAGGTTTACCGTTTGGGTACAGGTTAGGGTAAGGGTTAGGGTTAGGGTTAAGGGTTAGGGTTAGAGTTAGGGTTATGCTACGGGTAGGGTTAGGGTACGGGTTAGGTTTAGGGTTAGGGTTAGTGTTAGGGTAAAGGTTAGGCTACAGGATAGGGTTAGTGTAGGGGTTACGTCTAGGGTTATGTTAGGTTTAGTGTGCGGGTTAGGGTTAGGGTTAGGGTATGTGTTAGTGTTACTATACGGGTTAGGGTTAGGGTTAGGGTTAGGGTTAGGGTTACAGTACAGGTTAGGGTTAGAGTTAGGGTTAGGTTTAGGGTTAGAGTACGGGGTAGGGTTAGTGTTAGTGTTAGGGTTAGTGTTAGGGTTACGGTATGGGTTACGGTTAAGGTTAGGGTACGGGATAGGTTTAGTGTACATGTTAGTTCTAGGGTTACGGTTAGGTTTAGTGTGCGGGTTAGGGTTAGGGTTAGGGTTATGGTTATGTTACGTGTTAGGGTACAGGTTAGGGTTAGGGTTAGTGTACGGGTTTGGGTACGGGTTAGGGTTAGGTTTAAGGTATGGGTAACGGTACGGATTAGGGTTAGGGTACGGGTTAGGGTACGGGTTTGTGTTAGTGTTTGGGTACGGGTTAGGTTTAACGTTTGGGTACGGGTTAGGGTAAGGGTTAGGGTTATGGTAGGGTTAGGGGTTAGTGTTAGTGTTAGGGTTAGGCTACGGGTTAGGGTTAAGGTACGGTTTAGGGTTAGGGTTAGGGTTAGTGTACGGGATAGGTTTAGGATTAGGGTTAGTGTAGTTTTAGGGTTATGGTACGGGTTAGTGTTAGGGTTAGTGTACGGGATAGGGTTAGGTACAGGTAGGTCTAGGGTTACAGTTAGGTTTAGTGTGTGGGTTAGGGTTAGGCATCGGGTTAGGGTTAGTGTTAGTGTTAGGTTTAGGGTACGGGTTAGGGTTAGGGTTAGTGTACGGGTTAGAGTTAGGGTTAGGGTTAGTGTTAGGGTTAGGGTACTGGTTAGGGTTAGGGTTAGGGTCACGGTTAGGTTTAGGGATAGTGTACGCATTAGGGTTGGGGTTAGGTTTAGTGTACGGGTTAGGTTTAGAGTTAGGGTCAGGGTTAGGTTTAGGGGTAGTGTACGAGTTAGGTTTAGGGTTATGTTTAGGGTACGGTTTAGGGTTAGGGTTAGTGGTTAGGGTTAGTTTTGGGTATGGGTTAGGGTTAGGGTACGGGTTAGGGGTAGGGGTAGGGTATGGGTTCGGGTTAGGTTTAGGGTTTAGGTTAGGGTTAGGGTTAGGGTTAAGTACGGGTTAGCGTTAGTGTTAGGGTTAGGGTTAGGGTTAGGGTTAGGGTACGGGTTCGGGTTAGGGTTAGGGTTTAGGTTAGGGTTAGTGTACGGGTTAGGGTTAGGGTTAGGGTTAGTGTTAGTATTAGCGTTACGGTACGGGTTAGGTTTAAGTTTAGGGTACAGGATAGGGTTAGTGTACGTGTTAGGTCTAGTGTTAGGGTTAGGTTTAGTGTGCGGGTTAGGTTTAGGTTTAGGGTTAGGGTACGGTATAGGGTTAGGTTTAGGGTCAGTGTAAGGGTTAGGTTTAGGGTTAGCCTTAGGGTTAGGGTTAGGCTTAGGTTTACAGTGCGGGTTAGGGTTAGGTTTAGGGTTAGCTCTAGGTTATGGGTTAGGGTTACTGTTAAGGTTTGGTTACGGGTTAGGGTTAGGTTTAGGGTACGGGATAGGGTTGGGTACGGGTTAGTCAAGGGTTAGGTTTAGGTTTAGGGTACGGGTTAGGGGTAGGGTTAGGGTTAGGTTTAGGGTTAGGGTTAGGGTATGGGTTAGGCTTAGGGTACGGGTTAGGGTTAGGGTTATGGTCAGGGTTAGGGTTAGGGTTAGGGTACAAGTAAGGGTTAGGGTTAGGTTTAGGGTACGGGTTCGGTTAGGGTTAGGTTAAGGGTACGGTTCAGGTTTAGGGTAGGGGTTAGGGTTAGGGTTAGGGTCAGGGTTAGGGTTAGGGTTAGTGTACGAGTTAGGGTTATGGTTAGGTTACGGGTTAGGGTTAGGATTATGTTACGGGTTAGGTTTACAGTACGGGTTATGGTTAGTGTGAGGGTTAGAGTTAGGGTTAGAGTACGGGTTAGGGTTCGTGTTAGGGTTAGGGTTTGGGTTAGGATTAGGGTTAGGGTTAGCTTTAGAGTATGGTGAGGTGTTAATTTTAGAGTTAGGTTTAGGGTTAATGTACGGGTTAGGCTTAGGGTTAGGTTTAGGGTTAGGATACGGGTTAGGGTTAGGTTTAGGGTACGGGAAAAGGTTAGGGTTAGGGTTAGTGTACGGTTTAGGGTTTGGTTTATGGTCAGGGTTAGGGTTAGGGTTAGTGTTAGGGTACGGGTTAGGGTTATGGTTGGGGTTAGGGTACGGGTTAGTTTTACGGTTTGGGTACGGGTTAGGGTTTGTTTTAGGGTGTGGGTTAGGGTTAGGTTTAGGGTTAGTGTAATGGTTATGGTTTGGTTTAGGGTCAGGTTTAGGGTTAGGGTTAGTGGTAGGTTACGGGTTAGGGTTAGGGTTGGGTTTAGGGTACGGGTTAGTTTTAGGGTTAGGGTATGGGTTAGGGTTAGGTTATGGTTAATGGTTATGGTTTGTGTTAAGTTTAGGGTTAAGTTTAGGGTGCGGTTTAGGGTTAGGGTTAGGGTAAGAGTACGGGTTTGGGTTAGTGTTAGGGTACGGGTAGGTTTACCGTTTGGGTACGGGTTAGGGTAGGGTTAGAGTTAGTGTTAGGGTTAGGGCTTAGGGTTAGAGTTAGGGTTAGGCTACGGGTAGGGTTAGGGTACGGGTTAGGTTTAGGTTTCGGGTTAGGGTTAGTGTACGGGTTGGGTTAGGGTTAGGTTTAGGTTTAGGGTTAGTGTTTGGGTTACGGTACGGGTTAGGGTTAAGGTTACGATACGGGATATGGTTAGTGTACGTGTTAGGTCTAGGATTAGGTTTAGGTTTAGTGTGCGGGTTAGGGTTAGGGTAAGGGTTACGGTTAGGATACGTGTTAGGGTTAGATGTTGGGTACGGTTTAGGGTTAGAGTACGGGTTAGGGTTAGGTTTAGTGTTAGGGTTAGGGTTAGAGTACGGGTTAGGGTTAGTGATAGGGTTAGGGTTAGGTTTAGTGTACGGATAGGGTTAGGGTTAGGGTTAGGGTTAGAGTACGGGTTTGGGTTAGTGTTAGGGTACGGGTTAGGTTTACCGTTTGGGTACGGGTTAGGGTAAGGGTTAGGGTTAGTGTTAGGGTTAGGGTTAGAGTACGGGTTTGGGTTAGTGTTAGGGTACATGTTAGGTTTACCGTTTGGGTATGTGTTAGGGTAAGAGTTAAGGTTAGGGTTAGGTTTAGGGTTAGGGGTTAGGGTTAGAGTTAGGGTTAGGCTACGGGTAGGGTTAGGGTACGGGTTAGGATTAGTGTTAGGGTTAGTGTTAGGGTCACGTTACGAGTTAGGGTTAAGTTTAGGCTACGGGATAGGGTTAGTGTAGGTGTTAGGTCTAGGATTAGGGTAGGTTTAGTGTGCGTGTTAGAGTTAGGATTAGGGTACGTGTTATTGTTAGGGTTTGGGTTCGGGTTAGTGTTACATTTAGGGTTAGGGTACGGGTTAGGTTTAGGGTTAGGGTTAGGGTACGGTTTAGGGTTAGGGTACGTGTTAGGGTTAGGTTTAGGATCAAGGTTAGGGTTAGGTTTAGGGTTAGGGTTAGGTTTAGGGTACGCGTTAGGGTTACTGTATTGGTTAGGGTTAGGGTTAGGGTTAGGGTTACAGTACAGGTTAGGGTTAGAATTAGGGTTAGGTTTAGGATTAGAGTACGGGGTAGGGTTAGTGTTAGTGTTAGGGTTAGTGTTAGGGTATGGGTTAGGATTAGAGTTCGGGTTAGGGTTAGGTTTAGGGTTAGGGTTAGGGCTAGTGTACGGATAGGGTTAGGGTACGGGTTAGGGTTAGGGTACGGGTTTGGGTTAGGTTTAGGGTACGGAATAGTGTTAGCGTATGGGTAAGTTAAGGGTTAGGTTTAAGATTAGGTTACAGGTAGGGTGCGGGTATGGGTTAGGGTTAGGTTTAGGTGCGGGTTAGGGTTAGGGTTAGGTTTAGGTTTAGGTGCGGGTTAGGGATAGGGTTAGGGTTAGGGGTTAGGGTTAGAGTTAGGGTTAGTCTACCAATAGGGTTAGGGTATGGCTTACGGTTAGGGTTAGGGTTTGGGTTAGGGTTAGTGTACGAGTTATGGTTAGGGTTAGGGTTAGGGTTAGGTTTAGGGTTACGGTTAGTGTTAGGGTACTGGTACGGGTTAGGGTTAGGGTTAGGGTACGTGTTAGGGTTAGGGTTTTGGTACGGGTTAGGGTTACATTTAGGGTTAGGGTACGGGTTAGGTTTAGGGTTAGCATTAGGGTACGGTTTAGGGTTAGGGTACGGGTTAGTGTTAGGTTTAGGTTTAAGATTAGGGTTAGATTTAGGGTTAAGTTTAGGGTTAGGGTACAGGTTAGGGTTATTGTATGGGTTAGGGTTAGGGTTAGGGTTACGGTTAGGGTTAGAGTACGGGTTTGGGTTAGTGTTAGGGTACGGGTTAGGGTTAGGGTTGGGATTAGGGTACGGGTTAGTTTTAGGGTTAGGGTACGGGTTAGGGTTATGATTAAGGTTAGGGTTAGTGTTAGGGTATTGTTTAGGGTTAGGTTACGGTTAAGGGTTATGGTTTGGGTTAGGGTTAGTGTTAAGTTTAGGGTGCGGGTTAGGGTTAGGGTTAGGGTTTGCATTAGAGTACGGTTTTGGGTTAGTGTTAGGGTACGGGTTAGGTTTACCATTTGGGTACGGTTTAGGGTAAGGGTTAGGGTTAGGGTTAGGGTTTGGCTACGGGTAGGGTTAGGGTACGGGTTAGGGTTAGTGTATGGGTTAGGGTTAGGGTTAGGTTTAGTGTTAGGGTTACGGTACGGGTTAGGGTTAAGGTTATGGTATGGGATAGTGTTAGTGTACGTGTTAGGTGTAGGGTTAGGGTTAGGTTTAGTGTGCGGGTTAGGGTTAGGGTTAGGGTTAGGGTACGTGTTAGGGTTAGGGTTTGGGTACAGTTTAGGGTTACGTTTAGGGTTAGAGTACGGTTTAGGTTTAGGTTTAGGGTAAGGGTTAGTGTTAGGGTACGGGTTAGGGTTAGAGTACGGGTTAGGTTTATGTTTACGGTTAAGGTTAATGTTAGAGTACGGGTTGGGGTTAGTGTTAGGGTTAGGGTTAGGGTTAGGGTTAGTGTACGGATAGGGTTAAGGTTAGATTTAGGGTTAGGGTACGGGTTAGGGTTAGGTTTAGGGTATAGGATAGGGTTAGTGTATGGGTTAAGTTTAAGGTTAGGGTTAGGTTTAGGTAACGGGTTAGGGTTAGGGTACGGGTTAGGGTTGGGGTTAGGGTACGGGTTAGTTTTGGGGTTAGGGTATGGGTTAGGGTTACGGTTAAGTTTAGGGTTAGGGTTACAGTATGGGTTAGGGTTAGGTTATGGTTTAGGATTATGGTTTGGGTTAGGGTTGGTGTTAAGTTTAGGGTGAGGGTTATGGTTATGGTTAGGGTTAGGGTTATAGTACTGGTTTGGGTTAGTGTTAGGGTACGGTTTAGGTTTACCATTTGGGTACGGTTTAGGGCACGGGTTAGGGTTAGTGTTAGGGTACGTGTTATGGTTAGGGTTTGGATACGGGTTAGGGTTATGTTTAGGGTCAGGGTTAGTATTAGGGTTAGGGTTGGGGTTACTGTACAGGTTATATTTAGGGTTACGGTACGGGTTAGGGTTACGGTTAATGTTAGGGTCAGTGTTAGGTTATGGTTTAGGGTTAGGTTACGGGTAAGGGTTATGGTTAGTTTTATGGTTAAGTTTAGGTTTAGGGTGCGGGTTAGGCTAGGGTTAGGGATAGGGTTAGCGCTAGGGTATGGGTTAGGGTTACTCTTAGGGTTTGGGTACAGGTTATGGTTAGGGTTAGTGTACGGGATAGGGTTGGGTACGGGTTAGGACAAGGGTTAGGGTTAGGTTTAGGGTACGGGATAGGTTAGGGTTAGGTTTAGGGTTAGGTTTAGGGTATGGGTTTAGTTTATGGTACGGGTTAGGTTTAGGGTTAGGGTACGAATTAGGGTTAGGTTTAGGTTTCTGGTTAGGGTTATGGTTATGGTACGGGGTAGGTTTACAGTACGGGTTAGGGTTAGGGTGAGGTTTAGGGTTAGGGTTAGAATACGGTTAGGGTTAGGGTTAGGGTTCGGGTTAGGGTTAGAGGACAGGTTAGGGTTAGTTTTAGGGTTAGGGTTAGGGTTAGGGTTAGTGTTAGGGTTAGGGTTAGAGTACGGGTTTGGGTTAGTGTTAGGGTACTATTTAGGTTTACCGTATGGTTACGGGTTAGGGTAAGGGTTAGGGTTAGTGTTAGGGTTCTTGTTACGGTTAGGGTTTGGGGACGGGTTAGGGTTACGTTTAGGGTTAGGGTACGGGTTAGGTTTAGGGTTAGGGTAAATGTTAGTGTTAGGGTACGGGATAGGGTTAGAGTACAGGTTAGGGTTAGGTTTAGGTTTAGGGTTAGGGTTAGAGTACCGGTTAGGGTTAGTGTTAGTGTTAGGGTTAGGGTTGGTGTATGGATAGTGTTAGGGTTAGGATTAGGGTTAAGGTACGGGTTAGGGTTAGGTTTAGGGTATGGGATATGGTTAGTGTACGGGTTAAGTTTAGGGTTAAGGTTAGGTTTAGGTGATGGGTTAGGGTTAGGGTACGGGTTAGGGTTAGGTTTAGGTGCGCGTTAGGGTTAGGGTACAGGTTAGGGTCAGGTTTAGGTGAGGGTTAGGGTTAAGGTTAGGATTAGGGTACGGGTTAGGGTTAGGTTTAGGGTCAGGGTTAGGGTTAGTGTCAGGGTACGAATTAGGGTTAGGCTTAGGGTACGGGTTAGGGTTAAGGTTATGGTACGGGTTAGGGTTACAGTACGGGTTTGGGTTCGGGTGAGGGTTAGGGTTAGGGTTAGAGTACAGTTAGGTTTAGGGTTAGGGTTAGGTTTATGGTTAGGGTACGGGTTAGGGTTAGGGTTAGTGTTAGAGTACGGGGTAGGGTTAGTGTTAGGGTTAGGGTTAATGTACGCGTTAGCCTTAGGGTTAGGTTTAGGGTTAGGATACGTGTTATGTTTAGGTTTAGTGTACGGGATATGGTTTGCGTACGGGTTAAGTTTAGGGTTAGGGTTAGGTTTAGGTTACGGGTTAGGGTTAGGGTTCAGGTTAGGGTTAGGTTTAGGGTGCGGGTTAGGGTTAGGGTTAGTGTAAGGGTTAGGCTTAGGTTTAGGGTCAGGGTTAGGGTTAGGTTTAGTGTTAGGGTACGGGTTAGGTTTGCGGTTAGGGTACAGGTTAGTTTTAGATTTAGGGTACAGGTAGGGATTTTGGTTAAGGTTAGGGTTAGGGTTAGGGTATGGGTTAGGGTTAAGTTACGGTTAAGGGTTATGTTTGGGTTAGGGTTAGGGTTAAGTTTAGGGTGTGAGTTAGGTTAGCGTTAGGGTTAGGGTACAGGTTAGGTTTAGGGTACGGGTTAGGGTTAGGGTTAGGGTCAGAGTTAGGTTTAGGGTTAGGGTACGAATTAGGGTTAGGGTTAGACTACGCATTAGGGTTAGGGTTATGTTACGTGTTAGGGTTACAGTACGGGTTCGGGTTAGGGTGAGGTTTAGGGTTAGTGTTAGGTTACGGTTAGGGTTAGGGTTAGGGTTAGGGTTAGAGTACGGGTTAGTGTTAGGGTTAGGGTTAGGGTTAGGGTTAGGGTTAGGGTTAGAGTACGGTTAGGGTTAGGGTTAGGGTTAGGGTTAGGGTTAGGGTTAGGGTCAGGGTTAGAGTTAGGGTTAGGGTTAGGGTTAGGGTATGGGTTAGGGTCAGGTTTAGGGTAGGTTTAGGGTTAGGGTACTGGTTAGTGTTAGCTTAGGGTACGGGTTAGAGTTAGGTTTAGGGTTCGGGTACAGGTTAAGTTAGGGTACGGGATAGGGTTAGGGTTAGGTTTAGGGTTAGGCTTATTGTTAGGGTTATGCTACGGGTTAGGTTTAAGGTTCCTGAACGGGATAGGTTTAGTGTACGTGTTAGGTCTAGTGTTAGGGTTAGGTTTAGTGTGCAGGTTAGGGTTAGGGTTAGGGTTAGGGTTAGAGTACGGGTTTGGGTTAGAGTTAGGGTACGGGTTAGGTTTACCGTTTGGTTACGGGATCGGGTAAGGGTTAGGGTTAGGTTTAGTGTTAGAGGTTAGCGTTAGAGTTAGTGTTAGGCTATGGGTAGGGTTAGGGTACGAGTTAGGGTTCGGGTTAGGGATAGTGTACGGGTTAGGGTTAGGTATGGGTTTAGGGTTAGGCTTATTGTTAGGGTTACGGTACGGGTTAGGTTTAAGGTTCCTGTACGGGATAGGTTTAGTGTACGTGTTAGGTCTAGAGTTAGGGTTAGGTTTAGTGTGCGGGTTAGTGTTAGGGTTAGGGTTAGGGTACGTGTTAGGGTTAGGGTTTGGGTACTGGTTAGGGTTACGTTTAGGGTTAGGGTACGTGTTAGGTTTAGGGTTAGGGTAAGGGTTAGTGTTAGGGTACGGGTTAGGATTAGAGTATGGGTTAGGGTTAGGTTTAGGGTTAGGGTTAGGGTTAGGGTACGGGTTAGGGTTAGGTTTAGGGTACGGGATAGGGTTAGTGTACGGGTTAAATTTAGGGTTAGGGTTAGGTTTAGGTTACGGGTTAGTGTTAGGGTACGGGATAGGGTTAGGTTTAGGCACGGGTTAGGGTTATGGTACCGGTTATGGTTAGGTTTAGGGTCAGGTTTAGGGTCAGGGATAGGGTTATGGTACGGGTTAGGGTTAGGGTTGGGTTTAGGGTACGGGTTAGTTTCAAAGTTGGGGTACGGGGTTGGGTTATGGTAAAAGTTAGGGTTAGTGTTAGGGTATGGGTTAGGGATAGGGTACGGGTAAGGTTCATGGTTAGGGTTAGGGTTAGGGTTAGTGTTAGTGTTAGAGTACAGGTAAGGGTTAGGTTTAGGATTAGGTTTAGGTTAGAGTACGGGTTAGGGTTAGTGTTAGGTTTTGGGTTAGGTTTAGTGTTAGGGTACATTTAGGGTGGGTTAGGGTTAGTGTACGGGTTAGGGTTAGGGTTAGGGTTAGTGTTAGTGTTATGGTACGGGTTAGGGTTAAGGTTACGGTACGGGATAGGTTTAGTGTACGTGTTAGGTCTAGGGTTAAGGTTAGATTTAGTGTGCGGGTTAGGTTAGGGTTAGGGTTAGGGTACGTGTTAGGGTTAGGTTTTGGGTACGGGTTAGGGTTACGTTTAGGGTTAGGGTATGGGTTAAGTTTAGGGTTAGGGTAAGGGTTAGTGTTAGGGTATGGGTTAGGGTTAGGTACGGGTTAGGGTTAGGGTTAGGGTTAGGGTTAGGGTTAGGTTACGGTTAGGGTTAGGGTTAGGGTTAGAGTACAGGTTAGGAAAAAAAATAAAAAAAAATAAAAAAAACAGTACAGGTTAGGGTTAGTGTTAGGGTTAGGGTTAGGGTCAGGGTTAGAGTACGGGATAGGGTTAGGGTTAGGGTTAGTGTTAGACTACGGGGTAGGGTTAGTGTTAGGGTTAGGGTTAGGGTTACAGTATGGGTTAGGGTTAGTGTTATGGTTAGGGTTAGGTTTAGTGTACGGGTACGGGTACGGGTTAGGGTTAGGGTTAGAGTACGGGTTAGGTTTGGTGTTAGTGTTAGGTTTAGTGTTAGGTTTAGGTTATGGGTTAGGCTTAGGGTACGTGTTAGGATTAGGGTTAGGGTCAGGTTTAGGGTAGGTTTAGGTTTAGGGTACGGTTTAGGGTTAGGTTTAGGATACGGGTTAGGGTTAGGTTTAGGGTTCGGGTACAGGTTAGGTTTAGGATACAGGATAGGGTTAGGGTTAGGGTCAGGGTTACGGTTAGGGTTAGTGTAAGAATTAGGGTTAGGGTTAGGTTACGGGTTAGGGTTATGGTTATGATATGGTTTAGGGTTACAGTACGGGTTACGGTTAGGGTGAGGGTTAGGGTTAGGATTAGAATATGGTTAGGGTTAGGGTTAGGGTTAGGGTTAGAGTACGGGTTAGGGTTAGGTTACGGGTTAGGGTTATGGTTATGGTACGGGTTAGGGTTACAGTATGGGTTACGGTTAGGGTGAGGGTTAGGGTTAGGTTTAGAATATGGTTAGGGTTAGGGTTAGGGTTAGGGTTAGGGTTAGGGTTAGGGTTAGAGTACGGGTTAGGGTTAGTCTTAGGGTTAGGGTTAGGGTTAGGGTTAGGGTTAGGGTAAAGTTTAGGGTTTGGGTTAGTGTTAGTTACGGGGTTGGGTTATTGTTAGGGTTAGGGTTAGGGTAACAGTACGGGTTAGGGTTAGGGTGAGGGTTAGGGTTACGGTTAGACTACGGTTAGGGTTAGGGTTAGGGTTAGAGTACGGTTTAGGGTTAGGGTTAGGGTTAGTGTTAGGTTACGGGTTTGGGTTAGGGTTAGGTTTAGGGTTAGAGTTCGGTGTAGGATTAGTGTTAGGGTTAGGGTTAGGGTTAGAGTATGGGGTAGGGTTAGAGTTAGGGTCAGGTTTGAGATTAATGTACGGTTTAGGCTTAGAGTTAGGTTTAGGGTTAGGATACGGGTTAGGGTTAGGTTTCAGGTACGGGATATGGTTAGTGTAAGTGTTAAGTTTAGGGTTATGGTTAGGTTTAGGTCACGGGTTAGGGTTAGGTTTTGGGTTATGGTTAGGTTTTGGGTGCGGGTTAGGGTTAGGGTAAGGATTAGTGTAAGGGTTAGGGTTAGGTTTAGGGTCAGGGTTAGGGTTAGGGTTAGTGTTAGGTTACGGGTTAAGGTTAGGGTTTGGGTTAGGGTACGGGTTACTTTTGGGGTTAGGGTATGGGTTAGGGTTACGGTTAAGGTTAGGGTTAGGGTTACGGTATGGGTTAGGGTTAGGTTACGGTTCAGGGTTATGGTTTGGGTTAGGGTTAGGGTTAAGTTTAGGGTGCGGGTTATGGTTAGGGTTAGGGTTAGGGTTAGGCTTAAAGTACTGGTTTGGGTTAGTGTTATGGTATGGTTTCGGTTTACCGTTTGGGTATGGTTTATGGCAAGGGTTAGGGTTAGGGTTAGGGTTAGGTTTAGTGTTCGGGTTTGGGTTAGGGTTAGGGTTAGGGTACGGGTTAGGTTTAGGGTACGGGTTAGGGTTAGGGTGAGGGTCAGGGTTAGGGTTAGGCTTAGGGTACGAATTAGGGTTAGGGTTAGGGTACTGGTTAGGGTTATGGTTATGGTACGGGGTAGGTTTACAGTACGGGTTAGGGTTAGGTTGAGGTTTAGGGTTAGGGTTAGAATACGGTTAGGGCTAGGGTTAGTGTTAGGTTTAGAGTACAGGTTAGGGTTAGTTTTAGTTAAGGTGAGGGTTAGTGTTAGAGTGTGGGTTCGGGTTAGGGTTAGTGTAAGGGTTAGGCTTAGGTTATGGGGCAGTTTTAGGGTTAGGTTTAGTTTTAGGGTGTGGGTTAGGGTTGCGGTTAGGGTGCGGGTTAGTTTTACGTTTAGGGTACAGGCAGGGATTATGGTTATGATTAGGTTTAGGTTTAGGGTATGGGTTAGGTTAAGTTACGGTTAAGGTTTATGGTTTGGGTTAGGGTTAGGGTTAACTTTAGGGTGTGAGTTAGGTTAGGGTTAGGTTTATGGTACAGGTTAGGTTTAGGGTACGTGTTAGGGTTAGGGTTAGGGTCAGGGTTGGGGTTAGGGTTAGGGTACGAATTAGGGTCAGGGTTAGAGTACGCATTAGGGTTAAGGTTATGGTACGGGTTAGGGTTACAGTACGGGTTCGGGTTAGGGTGAGGTTTAGGGTTAGGGTTAGGTTACGGTTAGGGTTAGGTTTAGGGTTGGAGTACGGGTTAGGGTTAGTGTTAGGGTTAGGGTTAGGGTCAGGGTTAGAGTACGGGTTAGTGTTAGGGTTAGTATTAGTGTTAGAGTATGGGTTAGGGTTAGTGTTAGGGTTAGGGTTAGGTTTAGGTTTAGTGTACGGGTACGGGTACGGGTACGGGTTAGGGTTAGGGTACGTTGTAGGTTTAGTGTTAGTGTTAGGGTTAGGGTTAGGGTTAGGTTATGGGTTAGGCTTAGGGTACTTGTTAGGGTTAGGGTTAGGGTCAGGTTTAGGGTAGGTTTAGGGTTAGGGTACGGGTTAGTGTTAGGTTTAGTGTACGGGTTAGGTTTAGGTTTAGGGTTAGGGTACAGGTTAGGTTTAGGCTACGGGATAGGGTTAGGGTTAGGTTTAGGGTTAGGCTTATTGTTAGGGTTATGGTACGGGTTAGGTTTAAGGTGCCGGTACGGGATAGGTTTAGTGTACGTGTTAGGTCTAGTGTTAGGGTTAGGTTTAGTGTGCGATTAGGGTTAGGGTTAGGGTTAGAGTACGGGTTTGGGTTAGAGTTAGGGTACGGGTTAGGTTTACCGTTTGGGTACGGGTTAGGGTAAGGGTTAGGGTTAGTTTTAGGGTTAGGGATTAGCGTTAGATTTAGGGTTAGGCTACGGGTAGGGTTAGGGTACGAGTTAGGGTTCGGGTTAGGGTTAGTGTACGGGTTAGGGTTAGGTTTAGATTTAGGGTTAGGCTTATTGTTAGGGTTACGGTATGGGTTAGGTTTCAGGTTCCGGTACGGGATAGGTTTAGTGTACGTGTTAGGTCTAGAGTTAGGGTTAGGTTTTGTGTGCGGGTTAGTGTTAGGGTTAGGGTTAGGTTGCGTGTTAAGGTTAGGGTTTGGGTACTGGTTAGGGTTACGTTTAGGGTTAGGGTACGTGTTAGGTTTAGGGTTAGGGTAAGGGTTAGTGTTAGGGTACGGGTTAGGGTTAGAGTATGAGTTAGGGTTAGGTTTAGGGTTAGGGTTAGAGTTAGAGTACGGGTTAGGTTTAGTGTTAGGGTTAGGTTTAGGGTTAGTGTACGGATAGGGTTAGGGTTAGGGTTAGGGTTAGGGTACGTTTTAGGGTTAGGTTTAAGGTACGGGATAGGGTTAGTGTACGGGTTAAATTTAGGGTTAGGGTTAGGTTTAGGTTACGGGTTAGTGTTAGGGTACGGGATAGGGTTAGGTTTAGGTGCGGGTTAGGGTTATGGTACGGGTTAGGGTTAGGTTTAGGGTCAGGGTTAGGTTTAGGGATAGGGTTATGGTACGGGTTAGGGTTAGGGTTGGGGTTAGGGTACGGGTTAGTTTTAAGGTTGGGGTACGGGGTAGGGTTACGTTTACAGTTAGGGTTAGTTTTAGGGTATGGGTTAGGGATAGGGTACGGGTAAGTTTTAAGGTTAGGGTTAGGGTTAGGGTTAGTGTTAGGGTTAGAGTACGGGTAAGGGTTAGGTTTAGGATTAGGGTTAGGTTAGAGTACGGGTTAGGGTTAGTGTTAGGGTTAGGGTTAGGGTTAGGGTACGTTTAGGGTTAGGATTAGGGTTAGTGTATGGGTTAGGGTTAGGGTTAGGGTTAGTGTTAGGGGTACGGTACGGGTTAGGGTTAGGGTTACGGTATGGGATAGGTTTAGTGTACGTGTTAAGTCTAGGGTTAAGGTTAGGTTTAGTGTGCGGGTTAGGTTAGGGTTAGGGTTAGGGTATGTGTTAGGGTTAGGTTTTGGGTACGGGTTAGGGTTACGTTTAGGGATTGGGTATGGGTTAAGTTTAGGGTTAGGGTAAGGGTTAGTGTTAGTGTACGGGTTAGGGTTAGAGTACGGGTTAGGGTTAGGTTAGGGTTAGGGTTAGGGTTAGGTTACGGTTAGGGTTAGGGTTAGGGTTAGAGTACAGGTTACGAAAAAAAATTTAAAAAAAAATTAAAAAAAAGAGTACAGGTTAGGGTTAGTGTTAGGTTTAGGGTTAGGGTCAGGGTTAGAGTACGGGTTAGGGTTAGGGTTAGGGTTAGTGTTAGAGTACGGGGTAAGGATAGTGTTAGGGTTAGGGTTAGAGTACGGGTTAGGGTTAGTGTTATGGTTAGGGTTAGGGTTAGTTTTAGTGTACGGGTACGGGTTAGGGTTAGGGTTAGGGTTAGAGTACGGGTTAGGTTTGGTGTTAGTGTTAGGGTTAGTCTTAGGTTTAGGTTATGGGTTAGGTTTAGGGTACGTGTTAGTGTTAGGGTTAGGTCAGGTTTAGGGTAAGTTTAGGGTTAGGGTACGGGTTAGGGTTAGGTTTAGGGTACGGGTTAGGGTTAGGTTTAGGGTTAGGGTACAGGTTAGGTTTAGGATACGGGATAGGGTTAGGGTTAGGTCAGGGTTACGGTTAGGGTTAGGGTACGAATTAGGGTTAGGGTTAGGGTACGGGTTAGTTTAGGGTTATGGTACGGGTTAGGGTTACAGTACAGGTTACGGTTAGGGTGAGGGTTAGGGTTAGGTTTAGAATACGGTTAGGGTTAGGGTTAGGGTTAGGGTTAGAGTACGGGTTAGGTTTAGGGTTAGGGTACGGGTTAGGGTTAGGGTTAGGGTTAGAGTTAGGGTTATGGTTAGGGTTAGGGTACGGGTTAGGGTTAGGGTTGGGGTTAGGTTTAGGGTTAGGTTTAGAATACGGGGTAGGGTTAGTTATAGGGTTAGATTAGATATAATGTACGGGATAGGCTTAGGGTTAGGTTTAGGGTTAGTTTACGGGTTAGGGTTAGGTTTAGGGTACGGGATAGGGTTAGCCTACGGGTTAAGTTTAGGTTTGGGGTTAGGTTAGGTAATGGGTTAGGGTTATGGTACAGGTTAGGGTTAGGTTTAGGGTGCGGGTTAGGGTTAGGGTTAGGGTTAGTGTAAGTGTTAGGTTTAGGTTTAGGGTCAGGTTTAGGGTTAGGGTTAGTGTTAGGGTACGGGTTAGGATTAGAGTTGGGGTTAGGGTATTGGTTAGTTTTAGGTTTATGTTAAGAGTTAGGGTTACGTTTAAGGTTAGTGTTAGGTTTAGGGTATGAGTTAGGGTTAGGTTACGGTTAAGGGTTATAGTTTGGGTTGGGGTTAGGGTTAAGTTAAGGGTGCGGGTTTGGGTTAGGTTTAGCGTTATAGTACGGGTTTGGGTTAGTGTTAGGGTATGTGTTAGGTTTACCGTTTGGGTACGGGTTAGGGTAAGTGTTAGCGTTAGTGTTAGGGTTTAGGGTTAGATTTAGTGTTAGGCTACAGGTAGGGTGAGGGTACGGGTTAGGGTAGGGTTAGGGTTTGGGTTAGGGTTAAGGGAGGGCTACGGGATAGGGTTAGTGTACGTGTTAGGTCTAGGGTTAGGGTTAGGTTTAGTGTGCGAGTTAGGGTTAGGGATAGGGTTAGGGTAAGTGCTAGGGATAGGGTTTGGGTACGGGTTAGCGTTAAGTTTAGGGATAGGGTACGGGTTAGGTTTAGGGTTAGGGTTAGGGTACGGTTTCCGTTAGGGTACGGGTTAGGGTTAGGTTTAGGGTCAGGTTTAGGGTTAGGTTTAGAGTTACGGTTAAGTTTAGGGTACGGGTTAGGGTTGCTGTACGGGTTAGGGTTAGGTTTAGGTTTAGGGTTAGGGTTAGGGTACGGATTAGGGTTAGGGTACGGGTTAGGGTTAGGGTCAGGTTTAGGGTTAGCGTTAGGGTACGAGTTAGGGTTAGGGTTAGGTTTAGGGTATGGTGTAGGGTTAGGGTTAGGGGTTAGGGTAAGTGTTAGTTTTAGGGTATGAGTTAGGGTTAGGGTATGGGTTAGGGTGAAGGGTAGGGTATGGGTTAGGTTTATGGTTAGGGTTAGGATTAGTGTTAGGGTTATGGTACGTGTTAGCGTACAGGTTAGGGTTAAGTTTAGGTTACGGGTGAGGGTACGTGTTAGGGTTAGGTTTAAGGTACATGTAATGGTACGGCTTAGGGTTAGGGTACGGGTTAGGGTTAGTGTACGGGATAGGGTTAGGATTAGGGTTAGTGTTAGTGTTAGGGTTAGGGTACAGGTTAGCATTAGGGTTAGGGTACGGTATAGGTTGAGGGTACAGTTTAGGTCTAGGTTTAGGGTTAGGTTTAGTGTGTGGGTTAGGGTTAGGTATCGGGTTGGGTTAGTGTACGTGTTAGGGTTTTTGTACGGTTTAAGGTTAGTGTTAAGTTTATGGTATGGGTTAGGTTTAGGGTTAGATTTAGGTTTAGGATGCGAGTTAGGGTTAGGGTTAGGGTACGGGATTAGGGTTAGTGTTAGGGTCAGGGTTAGGTTTAGGGGTAGGGTTAGGGTTAGGGTACGGGTTAGGGTTAGGGTTTGGGTACGGGTTAATGTTACATTTAGGGTTAGGGTATGGGTTAGGTTTAGGGTTAGTGTAAGGGTTAGTGTTAGGGTACGGGTTAGGGTTAGGGTTAGGGTTAGGGTTAGGGTTAGGGTTCGTTTAGGGTTAGGGTTAGGGTTAGGCTTAGGGTTCGGGTTACAGTTAGTCTACGGGTTAGGGTTAGCTTTAGGTTTAGGGTTAGGGTTAGGGTTAGTGTTAGGGTTACGTTACGGGTTAGGGTTAATGTTACGGTACAGGATAGGTTTAGTGTACATGTTAGGTCTAGGGTTAGGGTTAGTTTTAGTGTGCAGGATAGGGTAGGGTTAGGGTACGTGTTAGGGTTAGGGTTTGAGTACGGGTTAGGGTTACGTTTAGGGTTAGGGTACGGGTTAGGGATAGTGTTAGTGTTAGGGTTAGTGTTAGGGTACGGGTTAGGGTTAGATTACGGGTTAGGGTTACATTTAGGGTTAGGGTAGGGTTAGAGTACAAGTTAGGGTTAGTGTTAGTGTTAGTGTTAGTGTTAGGGTTAGGGTTAGAGTATGGGATAGGGTTAGGGTTAGGTTTAGTGTACGGATAGGGTTAGGGTTAGAGGTAGGTTTAGGTTACAGGTTAGGGTTAGGTTTATGGTACGGGATAGGGTTAGTGTACGGGATAAGTTTAGGGTTAGGTTTAGGTTTAGGTTACTGTTTAGGTTTAGGGTACGGGTTAGGGTACGGTTTAGGTCTGGGTTAGGGTTAGGGTATGGGTTAGGCTTAGGGTTATGGTTGGGGTTAGGGTACGGGTTAATTTTAGGGTTAGGTTATGGGTCAGGGTTATGGTTACATTTAGGGTTAGGGTTAAGGTATGGGTTAGGGTTAGGGTACGGGTAAGTGTTATGTTTAGGGTTATGGTTAGGTTTAGGTTTAGGATGCGAGTTAGTGTTACGGTAAGGGTTAGGGTTAGGGTTACCGCTAGGGTATGGGTTAGAGTTACTCTTAGGGTTTGGGTACGGGTTAGGGTTAGGGTTAGGTTACGAATTAGGGTTGGGTACGGGTTAGGGTTAGGGTTAGGTGCGGGTTAGGGTTCGGGTACAGGTTAGGGTTAGGTTTAGGGTCAGGGTTAGGATTAGGGATAAGGTTATGGTACGGGTTAGGGTTAGTGTTAGGGTTACGGTACGGGTTAGTTTTAGGGTTAGGGTACGGTTTAGGGTTACGGTTAAGGTTAGGGTTAGTGTTAGGTTATGGATTAGGGTTAGGGTACGGGTAAGGGTTATGGATAGGGTTACGGTTAGGTTTAAGTTTAGGGTGCGTGTTAGGCTTAGGGTTAGGTTAGCGCTAGGGTATGGGTTAGGTTTACTCCTAGGTTTGGGTACGGGTTAGGGTTAGGGTTAGGGTACGGGATAGGGTTGGGTACGGTTTAGGACAAGGGTTAGGGTTAGGTTTAGTGTACGGGATAGGGTTAGCGAACGGTTTAATTTTAGGGTTAGGGTTCGGTTTAGGTTACGGGTTAGGGTTAGTGTACGGGTTAGGGTTAGGTTTAGGGTGCGCGTTGGGTTAGGGTTAGGGTTAGTGTAAGGTTTAGGGTTAGATTTAGGGTCAGGGTTAGGGTTAGGGTTAGTGTTAGGGTATGGGTTAGGGTTAGGGTTGGGGTTAGGGTCCGGGTTAGTTTTAGGGTTAGGTTACGGATTAGGGTTATGGTTAAGGTTAGGGTTAGGGTTAGGTTATGGGTTAGGGTTAAGTTACGGTTAAGTGTTATGGTTTGGGTTAGGGTTAGGGTTAAGTTTAGGGTGCGGGTTAGGGTTAGGGTTAGGGTTACGGTTAAGGTTAGAGTACAGATTTGGGTTAGAGTTACGGTACGGGTTAGGTTTACCATTTGGGTACGGGTTCGGGTAAGGGTTACGGTTAGGCTTAGGGTTAGGGGTTAGGGTTAGAGTTAGGAATAGGCTACCGGTAGGTTTAGGGTACGGGTTAGGGTTAGGGTTAAGGTTCGGTTAGGGTTAGTGTACGGGTTAGGGTTAGGGTTAGGGTTAGTGTTAGGGACACGGTACGGGTTAGCGTTAAGGTTAGGGTACGGGATAAGGTTAGTGTACGTGTTAGATCTAGGGTTAGGGTTAGTTTTATTGTGCGGGTTAGAGTACGGGTTGGGTTAGTGTTAGGGTACGGGTTAGGTTTACCGTTTGGGTATGGGTTACGGTAAGGCTTAGGGATAGGGTTAGGGTTAGGCGGTAGGGTTAGAGTTAGGGTTAGGCTACGGGTAGGGTTAGGGTACGGGTTAGGGTTAGGGTTAGCGTTCGGGTGAGGGTTAGTGTACGCGTTAGGGATAGGTTTAGGGTTAGGGTTATGGTTAGTGTTAGGGTTACGGTACGGGTTAGGGTTAAGGTTAGGGTTCGGGAAGGGTTAGTGTACATGTTAGGTCTAGGGTTAGGGATAGGTTTAGTGTGCGGGTTATGGATAGGTTTTGTGTGCGGGTTAGGGTTAGGGTTAGGGTACGTGTTAGGGTAAGGGTTTGGGTACAGTTTAGGGTTAGGGTACGGGTTAGGGTTAGGGTTAGGATTAGGGTACTGGTTAGGGTTAGGGTACGTGTTAGGGTTAGGGTTAGGGTTAGGGTTATGGTTAAGTTTAGGTTTAGGGTTACGGTTAAGGTACGGGTAAAGTTATCAGTACGAGTTAGGGTTAGGGTTAGGGTTAGGTTTAGGGTTAGGGTTATAGTGGAGGGTTAGGGTTAGTGTTAGGGTTAGGATTAGGGTTAGGGGACGGGTTAGGTTAGGGTTCGGGTTAGGGTACGTGTTAGCTTTAGTGTTAGGTTACGGGTTAGGGTTAGGGTTAGGGTTAGGGTTAGTGTTAGGGTACGGGTTAGGGTTAGGCTAAGGGATAAGTCTAGGCTTAGGGTTAGGTTTAGGATGCGGGTTAGGGTTAAGGTTAAGGTATAGGATTAGGGTTAGGGTTAGGGTCAGGAATAGGGTTAGGTTTAGGGTTAAGGTTAGGGGTGGGTGCGGTTTAGGTTTATGGTACGAGTTAGGCATAGGGTAAGGGTTAGGTTTAGGGTTAGGGTTATAGTAGGGGGTTAGGGTTAGTGTTAGGGTTATGTTTAGCGTTAGAGTACTGGTTAGGTTTAGTGTCAGGGTTATGTGTAGTGTTAGGGTTAGGGTTAAGGTTAAAGTACGGGTTAGGGTTAGGATTAGGTTTAGGGTTAGGTTTAGAGTACGGGATAGGGTTAGTGTTAGTGTTTGGGTTAGGGTTAGGGTTAGTGTACGTTTAGGGTTAGGGTTAGGGTTATGGTACGGGTTAGGGTTAGGTTTAGGGTACGGGATAGGGTTAGTGAACGGGTTAAGTTTAGGGTTAGGGTAAGGGTTAGTGTTAGGGGATGGGTTAGGGGTAGATTATGGGTTAGGGTTAGTTTTAGGGTTAGGGTTTGAGTTAGAGTACGGGTTAGGGTTAGTGTTAGGGTTACGTTTAGGGTTAGTGTACGGATAGGGTTAGGGTTAGGGTTAGGGTTAGGGTTAGGGTTAGGGAACGGGTTAGGGTTAGGTTTAGGGTACGGGATAGGTTTAGTGTACGGGTTAAGTTTAGGGTTAGGGTTAGGTTTAGGTTACGGGTTAGGGTTAGGGTATGGGTTAGGTTTAGGTTTAGGTGCGGTTTAGGGTTAGGGTACGAGTTAGGGTTAGGTTTGGGTCAGGGTTACGGTTAGGGATAGGGTTATGGTACGGTTTAGGGTTAGGGTTGGGGTTACGGTACAGGTTAGTTTTAGGGTTAGGGTATGGGTTAGGGTTATGGTAAAGGTTAGGGTTAGTGTTCGGTTATGGGTTAGGGTTAGGGTACGGGTAAGGGTTATAGTTAGGGTTACGGTTAGGTTTAGGTTTAGGGTGCGGTTTAGGCTTAGGGTTAGGTTTAGGGTTAGCGATAGGGTATGAGTTAGGGTTACTCTTAGGGTTGGGTACGGGATAGGGTAAGGGTTAGGGTACGGGATAGGGTTGGGTACGGGTTAGGACAAGGGTTAGGGTTAGGTTTAGAGTACGGGATAGGGTTAGGTTTAGGGTACGGGTTAAATTTTGGTTTAGGGCCAGGGATAGGATTAGGGTTTGGGTACAAGTTAGGGTTAGGGTTAGGTTTATGGTAGGGGTTAGTGTTAGGGTTAGGGTTAGGGTTAGAGTACGGGGTAGGGATAGTGTTAGGGTAGGTTTAGGTTTAGGGTTCGGGTTAGGGTTAGAGTAAGGGTTAGGGTTAGAGTATCGGGTCGGGTTAGGGTTAGGGTTAGTGTACAGAAAGGGTTAGTGTTAGGGTTAGAGTATGGGTTAGGCTTAGGGTACATTTTAGGGTTAGGCTTAGGGTCAGGTTTTGGGTTAGGTTTAGGGTTAGGGTACGGGTAAGGGTTAGGTTTAGTGTACGGGTTAGGGTTAAGTTTAGGGTTAGGGTACAGGTTAGGTTTAGGGTACGGGTTAGGGTTATGGTTAGTGTCAGGGTTAGGGTTAGGGTTAGGTTACGAATTATTGTTAGGGTTACAGTACGGGTTAGGGTTAGAGTGAGGTTTAGGGTTAGGTTTATAATACAGTTAGGGTTAGGGTTAGGGTTAGTGTTAGAGTACGGGTTAGGGTTAGTGTCAGGGTTAGGGTTAGGGTTAGGGTTAGGGTTAGAGTGCGGTTTAGGGTTTAGGTTAGATTTAGTGTTAGAGTACGGGGTAGGGTTAGTGTTAGGGTTAGGGTTAGGGTTAGAGTACGGGTTAGGGTTAGTGTTAGGGTTAGGGTACGGGTTAGGGTTAGGGTTAGGTTTAGGGTTAGCGCTAGAGTACGGGTTAGGTTTAGTGTTAGGGTTAGGGTTAGGGTTAGGGTTATAGTGCGGATAGGGTTAGGGTTAGGTTTAGGTAGGGTTAGGGTCAGGGATAGAGTAGGGTTTAGGGTTAGGGTTTGTGTTTGGGTTAGAGTTTGGGGTAGGGTTAGTGTTAGGGTTAGGGTTAGGGTTAGGTTTAGGGTACGGGTTAGGGTTAGAGTTAGGGTTAAGGTTAGAGTATGGGGTAGGGTTAGTGGTAGTGTTAGGGTTTGGGTTAATGTACGGGTTAGGCTTAGGGTTAGGTTTAGGGTTAGGTTACGGTTTAGGGTTAGGTTTAGGGTACGGGATAGGGTTAGCGTACGGGTTAAGTTTAGGGTAAGGGTTAGGCTTAGGTTACTGGTCAGGGTTAGGTTTGGTGTGGATTAGGGTTAGGGTTAGGGTTAGGGTACAGGTTAGGATTAGGGTGGGGTTAGGGTACGGGTTAATTTTAGGTTTAGTGTACGGGTCATGGTTATGGTTATGTTTAGGTTAGTGTTTGGGTATTGTTTAGGGTTAGGGTACGGTTAATGGTTAGGGTTAGGTTTAGGGTTAGTGTTAGCGCTAGGGTATGGTTTAGGGTTACTGTTAGGGTTTGGGTTCGGGTTAGAGTTAGGTTTAGGGTACGGGATAGGGTGAGTGTACGGGTTAAGTTTACGGTTAGGCTTAGGTTTAGGTTATGGATTAGAGTTAGTGTACGGGGTAGGGTTAGGTTTAGGTGCGGGTTAGGGTTAGGGTACGTGTTAGGGTTAGGTTTAGGGTGCGGGTTAGGGTTAGGGTTAGGATTAATGAAAGGGTTAGGGTCAGGTTTAGGGTCAAGGTTAGGGTTAGGGTTAGTGTTAGGGTACGGGTTAGGGTTAGGGTTGGGGTTAGGGTACGGGTTAGGGTTAGGTTTATGGTACGGGATAGGGTTAGCGTACGGGTTAAGTTTAGGGTTAGGGTTAGGTTTAGGTTATGGGTTAGGGTTAGGGTACGGGTTAGGGTTAGGTTTAGGGTGCGAGTTAGGGTTAGGGTTAGGATTAGTGAAAGGGTTAGGGTCAGGTTTAGGGTCAAGTTTAGGGTTAGGGTTAGTGTTAGGGTACTGGTTAGGATTAGGGTTAGGGTTAGAGTACGGGTTAGGGTTAGGTTTAGGGTTAGGGTTAGAGTACGGGTTAGGGTTAGTGTTAGTGTTAGGGTTAGTGTTAGGGTTAGTGTACGGATAGGGTTAGGGTTAGGGTTAGGGTACGATTTAGGGTTAGGTTTTTGGTACGGGATAGGGTTAGCGTATGGGTTAAGTTTAGGTTTAGGGTTAGATTTAGGTTACGGGTTAGGGTTAGGTTTACGTGCGGGTTAGGGTTTCGTTTAGGGTACGGGTTAGGGTTAGGTTTAGGGTCAGGGTTAGAGTTAGTGATAGGGTTATGGTACGGGTTACGATTAGGGTTGGGGTTAGAGTACGGGTTAGTTTTAGGATTGGGTGCGTGTTAGAGTTACGGTTAAGGTTAGGGTTAGGGTTAGGGTATGGGTTAGGTTTAGGGTGCGGGTTAGGTTTAGGGTTAGGTTTAGTGTTAGGGTTAGCGCTAGGGAATGGCTTAGGGTTACTGTTAGGGTTTGGGTACAGGTTAGGGTGAGGGTTAGGTTATGGGATATGGTTGGGTACGGGTTAGGTCAAGGGTTAGGGTAGGTTTAGGGTACGGGTTAGGGTTAGGGTTTGGTTTAGGGTTAGGTTTAGGGTATGGGTAAGGCTTAGGGTACGAGTTAGGGTTAGGGTTAACGTCAGTGTTAGGGTTAGGGTTAGCGTTAGGTTACGGTTTAGGGTTAAGTTTAGGGTACGGGTTAGGGATAGGGTTTTGTTACGGGTTAGGTTTACAGTACGGGTTAAGTTTAGGGTGAGGGTTAGGGTAAGGGTTAGAGTACGGTTAGGGTTAGGGTTAGGGTTAGACTACAGGTTAGGGTTAGTGTTAGTGTTAGGGTTAGGGTTAGGGTACGGGTTAGAGTTAGGTTTAGGGTTAGGTTAGGAGTACGGGGTAGGGTTAGTGTTAGGGTTAGGGTTAGGGTTAATGTACGGGTTAGGCTTAGGGTTAGGTTTAGGGTTAGGATATGGGTTAGGGTTAGTTTTAGGGTATGGGATAGGGTTAGCATATGGGTTAAATTTGGGTTAGGGTTAAGTTTAAGTTACGGGTTAGGGTTAGGGTACGGGTTAGGGTTAGGTTTAGGGCGCGGGTTAGGGTTAGGGTTAGTGTAAGTGATAAGGTTAGGTTTAGGGTCAGGGTTAGGGTTAGGGTTAGTGTTATGGTACGGGTTAGGTTTAGGGTTGGGTTCAGGGTACGGGTTAGTTCTAGGGTTAGGATACGGGTTAGCGTTATGGTTAAGGTTAGGGTTAGGGTTAAGGTATGAGTTAGGGTTAGAGTACGTGTTTGGGTTAGTGTTAGTGTATGGGTTAGGTTTACTGTTTGGGTACGGGTTAGGGTAAAGGTTAGGTTTAGTGTTAGGGTTAGGGTTTAGGGTTAGAGTTACGGTTAGGCTACGGGTAGGTTTAGGGTACGGGTTAGGGTTAGTGTTAGGGTTCGGGTTAGGGTTAAGTTTAGGGTACGGGATAGGGTTAGTGTACGTGGTAGTTCTAGGGTTAGGGTTAGTTTAGTGTGCGGGTTAGGGTTAGGGTTAGGGTTAGGGATAGGGTACGTGTTAGGGTTAGGGTTTGGGTACGGGTTAGGGTTACGTTTAGGGTTAGGGTACGGGTTAGGTTTAGGGTTAGGGTAAGGGTTAGTGTTAGGGGATGCGTTAGGGGTAGATTATGGGTTACGGTTAGTTTTAGGGTTAGGGTTAGAGTTAGAGTACGGGTTAGGTTTAGTGTTAGGGTTAAGTTTAGTGTTGTGTACGGATAGGGTTAGGGTTAGGGTTAGGGTTAGGGAACTGGTTAGGGTTAGGTTTAGGTTACGGGATAGGTTTAGTGTACGGGTTAAGTTTAGGGTTAGGGTTAGGTTTAGGTTACGGGTTAGGGTTAGGGTATGGGTTAGGTTTAGGTTAAGGTGCGGTTTAGGGTTAGGGTACGAGTTAGGGTTAGGTTTGGGTCAGGGTTACGGTTAGGGATAGGGTTATGGTACGGGCTAGGGTTAGGGTTGGGGTTAGGGTACGGGTTAATTGTAGGGTTAGGGTACGGGTTAGGGTTCCGGTTAAGGTTAAGGTTAGTGTTAGGGCATGGGTTAGGGTTAGGGTACGGTAAGGGTTATGGTTAGGGTTAGCGTTAGGTTTAGGGTCAGATTGCAGTTAGATGTAGGGTTAGGGTTAGGGTTAGCGCTAGGTATGTGTTAGTGTTATGGTTAGGGTACGGGTTAGGGTTAGGTTTAGGGGTAGGGTAAGGGTTAGGGTTAGGGTATGAGTTAGGGTTAGGGTTAGGTTTAGGGTACGGTTTGGGTTAGGGTTAGGGGTTAGGGTAAGGGTTAGGGTTAGGATATGAGTTAGGGTTAGGGTATGGGTTAGGGTGAGGGGTAGGGTATGGGTTAGGTTTAGGGTTAGGGTTAGGATTAGGGTTAGGGTTATGGTACGTGTTAGCGTACAGGTTAGGGTTAGATTTAGGTTACGCGTTAGGGTACGGGTTAGGGTTACGGTTTGGGTTAGGGTTAGAGTACGGGGTAGGTTTAGTGTTAGGTTTAGAGTTAGGGTTAGGGTTAGGGTATGGGTACGGGTTAGGGTTAGGGTTAGTGTACGGGATAGGGTTAGGATTAGGGTTAGTGTTTGTGTTAGGGTTAGGGTTAAAGTTTGGGTACAGTTTAGGTTTAGGGTTAGGGTTAGTGTTAGGGTACGGGTTAGGGTTAGGGTACGGGTTAGGTCTAGGGTTAGGGACAGGTTAGCATTAGGGTTAGGGTACGAGATATGTTTAGGGTATGGGTTAGGTCTAGGGTTAGGGTTTGGTTTAGGGTGTGGAATAGGGTTAGGCAACGGGCTAGTGTTAGGGTACGGGTTAGGGTTAGGGTATGGGTTAGGGTTAGTGTTAGGTTTATGGTACGGGTTAGGGTTAGGGTTAGTGTTAGGGTACGTGTTAGGGTTAGGGTACGGGTTAGATCTAGGGTTAGGGTTAGGTTTAGATGTGGGTTAGGGTCATGGGTTAGGGTAGGGGATAAGTTTTATGGTTAGGGTCAGGGTTAGGGTTAGGTTTAGGGTTAGGGTTAGGTTTAGGGTACGGGTTCGGTTTACGGTACGTGTTAGGGTTATGGATAGGGTTAAGTTTAGGGTTAGGGTTATAGTAGAGCGTTAGGGTTAGTGTCAGTGTTAGGTTTAGTGTTAGAGTACGGGTTAGGTTTAGTGTTAGGATTATGGTTTGTGTTAGTGTTAGGGTTAGGGTTAGAGTACGGGTTAGGGTTAGGTTTACGGTTAGGGTTAAGTTAGAGTACGGGTTAGGGTTAGGGTTAGGGTTAGGGTTAGTGTTAGGGTTACGGTACGGGTTAGGGTTAAGGTTACGGTACAGGATAGGTTTAGTGTACGTGTTAGGTCTAGGGTTAGGGTTAGTTTTAGTGTGCAGGTTAGATTTGTGTTAGGGTACGTGTTAGGTTTAGGGTTTCGGTTCGGGTTAGGGCTACGTTTAGGGTTAGGGTACGGGTTAGGTTTATGGTTAGGTTAAGGGTTAGTGTTAGGCTACGGGTTAGGGTTAGAGTACGGGTTAGGGTTAGGTTTAGGGTTAGGGATAGGGTTAGAGTATGGGTTAGGCTTAGTGTTAGTGTTAGGGTTAGGGTTAGTGTATGGATATGGTTAGGGTTAGGGTTAGGGTTAGGGTTCAGGTTAGGGTTAGGTTTAGGGTACAGGATAGGGTTAGAGTACGGGATAAGTTTTGGTTTAGGTTTAAGTTTAGGTTACGGGTTAGGGTTAGGGTACGGGTAGTGTTAGGTTCAGTTGCGGGTTAGGGTTAGGGTACGGGTTAGGGTTAGGTTTAGGGTCAGGGTTAGGTTTAGGGACAGGGTTATGGTACGGTTTAGGGTTAGGTTTGGGGTTATGGTACAGGTTAGTTTTAGGGTTAGGGTATGGGTTAGGGTTATGGTAAAGGTTAGGGTTAGTGTTAGGTTATGGGTTAGGGTTAGGGTACGGGTAAGGGTTATGGTTAGTGTTACGGTTAGGTTTAGGTTTAAGGTGCGGTTTAGGCTTAGGGTTAGGTTTAGGGTTAGCGATAGGGTATGAGTTAGGGTTACTCTTAGGGTTGGGTACGGGATAGGGTTAGGGTTAGGGTATGGGATAGGGTTGGGTACGGGTTAGGACAAGGGTTAGGGTTAGGTTTAGAGTACGGGATAGGGTTAGGGTTAGGTTTAGGGTTAGGGTTAGGCTATGGGTTAGGTTTAGGGTACGGGTTAAATTTTGGTTTAGGGCCAGGGATAGGATTAGGGTTTGGGTACAAGTTAGGGTTAGGGTTAGGTTTATGTTAGGGGTTAGTGTTAGGGTTAGGTTTAGGGTTAGAGTACGGGGTAGGGTTAGTGTTAGGGTTAGGTTTAGGTTTAGGGTTTGGGTTAGGGTTAGAGTTAGGGTTAGGGTTAGAGTATGGGGTAGGGTTAGGGTTAGGGTTAGTGTACAGATAGGGTTAGTGTTAGGGTTAGAGTATGGGTTAGGCTTAGGGTACGTTTTAGGGTTAGGCTTAGGTTCAGGTTTTGGGTTAGGTTTAGGGTTAGGGTACGAGTAAGGGTTAGGTTTAGTGTACGGGTTAGGGTTAAGTTTAGGGTTAGGGTACAGGTTAGGTTTAGGGTACGGGTTAGGGTTAGGATTAGTGTCAGGGTTATGGTTAGGGTTAGGGTACGAATTATTGTTAGGGTTAGGGTACTGGTTAGGGTTAGGGTTATGATACGGGTTAGGGTTACAGTACGGTTTAGGGTTAAGGTGAGGTTTAGGGTTAGGGTTATAATACAGTTAGGGTTAGGGTTAGGGTTAGTGTTAGAGTACGGGTTAGGGTTAGTGTCAGGGTTCGGGTTAGGGTTAGGGTTAGGGTTAGAGTGCGGTTTAGGGTTAGGGTTAGTTTTAGTGTTAGAGTACGGGGTAGGTTTAGTGTTAGGGTTAGGGTTAGGGTTAGAGTACGGTTTAGGGTTAGGGTACGGGTTAGGGTTAGGGTTAGGTTTAGGGTTAGCGCTAGAGTACGGGTTAGGTTTAGTGTTAGGGTTAGGGTTAGGGTTAGGGTTAGGGTTAGGGTTAGAGTGCGGATAGGGTTAGGGTTAGGTTTAGGTAGGGTTAGGGTCAGGGATAGAGTACGGTTTAGGGTTAGGGTTAGTGTTTGGGTTAGAGTATGGGGTAGGGTTAGTGTTAGGGTTAGGGTTAGGGTTAGGTTTAGGGTACGGGTTAGGGTTAGAGTTAGGGTTAAGGTTAGAGTACGGGGTAGGGTTAGTGGTAGTGTTAGGGTTTGGGTTAATGTACGGGTTAGGCTTAGGGTTAGGTTTAGGGTTAGGTTACGGTTTAGGGTTAGGTTTAGGGTACGGGATAGGGTTAGCGTACGGGTTAAGTTTAGGGTTAGGGTTAGGCTTAGGTTACTGGTCAGGGTTAGGTTTGGTGTGGATTAGGGTTAGGGTTAGGGTTAGGGGACAGGTTAGAGTGGGTGGGGTTAGGGTACGGGTTAATTTTAGGTTTAGTGTACGGGTCATGGTTACGGTTATGTTTAGGGTTAGTGTTTGGATATTGTTTAGGGTTAGGGTACTGTTAATGGTTAGGGTTAGGGTTAGGCTTAGTGTTAGCGCTAGGGTATGGTTTAGGGTTACTGTTGGGGTTTGGGTTCGGGTTAGTTTTAGGTTTAGGGTACAGGATAGGGTTAGCGTACGGGTTAAGTTTAGGGTTAGGGTTAGGTTTAGGTGAGGGTTAGTGTTAGGGTAAGGGTTAGGGTATGGGTTAGGGTTAGGTTTAGTGTCAGGTTTAGCGTTAGGGATAGGGTTAGGGTACGGGTTAGATTTAGGGTTAGGGTACGGGTTAGGGTTAGGTTTAGTGTTAGGGTACAGGATAGGGTTAGTGTATGGGTTACGTTTACGGTTAGGCTTAGGTTTAGGTTATGGATTAGAGTTAGTGTACGGGGTAGGGTTAGGTTTAGGTGCGGGTTAGGGTTAGGGTACGGGTTAGGGTTAGGTTTAGGGTCAGGGTTAGGGTTAGGGATAGGGTTATGGTACGTGTTAGGGTTAGGCTTGGGGTTAGGCTATGGGTTACTTTTAGGGTTAGGGTACGGGTTAGGGTTACGGTTAATGTTAGGGTTAGTGTTAGGTTATGGGTTAGGTTTAGGGTATGGGTAAGTGTTATGGTTAGGGTTATGGTAGGGTTTAGGTTTAGGGTGCGGGTTAGGCTTAGGGTTAGGGTTAGGGTTAGTGCTAGGGTATGGGTTAGTGTTACTGTTAGGGTTTGGGTACGGGTTAGGGTTAGGGTACGGGATAAGGTTGGGTACGGGTTAGGTCAAGGGTTAGGGTTAGGTTTAGGGTATGGGTTAGGGTTAGGGTTAGGTTTATGTTTAGGGTTAGTGTATGGGTTAGTCTTAGGGTACAGTTTAGGGTTAGGGTAAGGGTCAGGTTTAGGGTTAGGGTTAGGGTACAAGTTAGGTTTAGGGATAGGTTAAGGGTATGGGTTAGGGTTAGGGTTAGGGTTAGAGTACGGGTAGGGTTAGTGTTAGGGTTAGGGTAAGGGTTAATGTATGGGTTATGCTTAAGATTAGGTTAGGGTTTGGATACGGGTTACGGTTAAGTTTAGGGTACGGGGTAGGGTTAGCGAACGTGTCAAGTTTAGGGTTAGGGTTCGTTTTAGGTTACGGTGTAGGTTTAGGGTATGGGTTAGGGTTAGGTTTAGGGTATGGGATAGGGTTAGCGAACGGGTTAAGTTTAGGGTTAGGGTTCGGTTTAGGTTACGGTCATGTTTAGGGTACGGGTTAGGGTTAGGTTTAGGGTGCGGGTTGGTTTAGGGTTAGGGTTAGGGTAAGGGTTAGGGTTAGTTTTAGGGTCAGGGTTAGGGTTAGGGTTAGTGTTAGGGTACGGGTTAGCGTTAGGTTTGGGGTTAGGGTATGGGTTAGTTTTAGGGTTTGGGTACGGATTAGGCTTATGGTTAAGGTTAGGGTTAGGGTTATGGTTAGGGTTAGAGTACGGGTTTGGGTTAGTGTTAGGGTATGGGTTAGGTTTACCTTTTGGGTACGGGTTCGGGTAAGGGTTAGGGTTAGGCTTAGGTTTAGGGGTTAGGGTTAGAGTTAGGATTAGGCTACGGGTAGGGTTAGGGTACGGGTATGGGTTAGGGTTAAGGTTCGGGTTAGGGTTTGGGTACGGCTAGGGTTACGTTAGGGTATGGGTTAGGTTTAGGGTTATGGTATGGGTTAGGGTTACAGTACGGGTTAGGGTTAGGGTGAGGGTTAGTGTTAGGGTTAGAGTACAGTTAATGTTAGGGTAAGGTTTAGGGTTAGGGTTAGGGTACGTGTTAGGGTTAGGATTAGGGTCAGGTTTAGGGTTAGTGTTAGGGTACGAGTTAGGGTTAGGGTGTGGTTTAGGGTACGGATTAGGGTTAGGGTTAGATTACGGGTTAGGGTTAGTGTTAGGGTTAGGGTTAGGGTACGGGTAAAGGTTAGGGTACGGGTTAGGGTTAGAGTTAGGGTTAGGGTTAGAGTACGGTGTAGGGTTAGTGTTAGGGTTAGGGTTAGGGTTAGGGTTAATGTACAGGTTAGGCTTAGAGTTGGGTTTAGGGTTAGTTTACTGGTTAGGGTTAGGTTTAGGGTACGGGATAGGGTTAGCGTACAGGTTAAGTTTAGTGTTAGGGTTGGGTTTAGGTTATGGGTTAGGGTTAGGTTTAGGTGTGGGTTAGGTTTAGGATTAGGGTTAGGTTTAGGTTACGGGTAAGGGTTAGGGTTGGGGTTAGGGTACGGGTTAATTTTAGGGTTAGGGTATGGGTCAGGGTTACAGTTAAGTTTAGGGTTTGTTTTAGGGTATGGTTTAGGGTTAGGGTACGGTTAAGTGTTATGGTTAGGGTTAGGGTTAGGTTTAGGTTTGGTGGGGTTAGGGTTAGGGTTAGGGTTAGCGCTTGGGTATGTGTTAGGGTTACTGTTAGGTTTTGTGTACGGTTAAGGGTTAGGGATGGTTACGGGATAGGGTTGGGTACGTGTTAGGTCGAGAGTTAGGGTTAGGTTTAGGGTACGGGTTAGGATTAGGGTTAGGATTATGGTAAGGGTTAGGGTATGGGTTAGGCTTAGGGTACGGGTTAGGTTTAGGGTCAGGGTTAGAGTTAGGGTTAGGGTTAGGGTACGGGTTAGGGTTAGGTTTAGGGTACAGTTCGGGTTAGGTTTAGGGTTAGGGTACAGGTTAGGTTTAGGGTATGTGTTAGGGTTATGGTTAGGGTCAGGGTTAGGGTTAGGGTACGAATTAGGGTTAGCGTTAGGGTAAGAGTTAGGTTTAGGGTTATGGTACGGGTTTGTGTTACAGTACGGGTTAGGGTTACGGTGAGGTTAGGGTTAAGTTTAGCGTACAGTTAGGGTTAGGGTTAGGGTTAGGGTTAGAGTACGGGATAGGGTTGGTGTTAGGGTTAGGGTTAAGGTTAGGTTTAGGGTACGGGTACGGGTACGGGTTAGGTTTAGGGTTAGAGTACGGGGTAGGGTTGGTGTTTGGGTTAGGGTTATGGTTAGGGTTAGGGTATGGGTTAGGCTTAGGGTACGGTTTAGGGTTAGGGTTAGGGTCAGGTTTAGGGTTAGGGTTAGGGTTAGGGTTACCGCTACGGTGTGGGTTCAGGTTACTGTTAGGGTTTGGGTACGGGTTAGGGTTAAGGTTAGGTTACGGGATAGGGTTGGGTACGGGTTAGGTCAAGGGTTAGGGTACGGGTTAGGTTTAGGCTTAGGGTCAGGGTTAGGATTAGAGTTAGGGTACGAATTAGGGTTAGGGTTAGGGTACGGGTTAGGGTTAGGGTTATGGTACGGGTTAGGGTTACAATACGGGTTAGGGTAAGGGTGAGGGTTAGGGTTAGGGTTAGAATATGGTTAGGTTTAGGGTTAAGGTTAGAGTACGTGTTAGGGTTAGTGTTAGGTTAGGGTTAGGGTCAGGGTTAGAGTACGGGTTAGGGTTAGGGTAAGGGTTAGTGTTAAAGTACGGGGTAGGGTTATTGTTAGGGTTACGGTACGGGGTAGGGTTAAGATTACGGTACAGGATAGGTTTAGTGTACATGTTAGGTCTAGGGTTACGGTTAGTTTAAGTGTGCGGGTTAGGGTTAGGGTTAGGGTACGTGTTAGGTTTAGGGTTTCGGTTCGGGTTAGTGTTACGTTTAGGGGTAGGGTACGGGTTACATTTATGGTTAGAGTAAGGGTTAGTGTTAGGGTACGGTTTAGGGTTAGAGTACGGGTTAGGGTTAGGTTTAGGGTTAGGGTTAGGTTTAGAGTATGGGTTAGGGTTAGTGTTAGGGTTAGGGTTACGGTTAGTGTACGGATAGGTTAGGGTTAGTGTTATGGTACAGGTTAGGGTTAGGTTTAGGGTACAGGATAGGGTTAGTGTACGGGATAAGTTTAGGTTTAGGTTTATGTTTAGGTTACGGGTTAGGGTTAGGGTACGGGTTAGGTTTTGGTTTAGGTGGGGGTTAGGGTTAGGGTACGGGTTAGGGTTAGGTTTAGGGTCACGGTTAGGATTAGGGATAGGGTTATGGTACGGTTAGGGTTAGGGTTGGGTTACGGTACAGGTTATTTTTAGGGATAGGGTATGGGTTAGGGTTACGGTTAAGGTTAGGGTTAGTGTTAGGTTATGGGTTAGGGTTAGGGTACGTTTAAGGGTTATGGTTAGGGTTACGGTTAGTTTTAGGTTTAGGGTGCGGGTTAGGCTTAGGGTTAGTGTTAGGGTTAGCGCTAGGGTATGGGTTAAGGTTACTCTTAGGTTTGGGTACGGGTTAGGTTTAGGGTTAGGGTACAGAATAGGTTTGGGTACCGGTTAGGACAGGGGTTAGGGTTAGGTTTAGGGTACGGGATAGTGTTAGGGTTAGGATTGGGGTAAGGGTTAGGGTATGGGGTAGTCTTAGGGTACGGGTTAGGGTTAGGGTCAGGGTTAGGGTTAGGGTTAGGGTACGGGTTAGGGTTAGGTTTAGGGTACGGGTTAGTTTTAGGTTTAGGGTTAGAGTACAGTTTAGGTTTAGGGTACGGGTTAGGGTTATGGTTAGGGTCAGGGTTAGGGTTAGGGTTAGGGTACGAATTAGGGTTAGGGTTAGGGTAAGGGTTAGGTTTAGGGTTATGGTACAGGTTTGGGTTTCAGAATGGTTTAGAGTTAGGGTGAGGTTTAGGGTTAGGGTTAGAGTACATTTAGGGTTAAGGTTAATGTTAGGGTTAGAGTATGGAATAGGATTTGTGTTAGGGTTAGGGTTAGGGTTAGGTTTAGGTTACGGGTACGATTTAGGGTTAGGTTTAGGGTTAGGGTTAGAGTACGGGGTAGGGTTGGTGTTTGGGTTAGGGTTGGGGTTAGGGTTAGGGTATGGGTTAGGCTTAGGGTACGGTTTATGTTTAGGGTTAGGGTCATGTTTAGGGTTAGGTTTAGGGTTAGGGTTAGCACTACGGTATGGGTTAGGGTTACTGTTAGGGTTTGGGTACGGGTTAGGGTTAAGGTTAATTTACGGGATAGGGTTGGGTACGGGTTAGGTCAAGGGTTAGGGTTAGGTTTAGGTACGTGTTAGGGTTATGGTTAGGATTAGGGTTAGGTTTACGGTATGGTTTAGGCTTAGGGTATGGGTTAGGATTAGGGTTAGGGTACGGGTTAGGGTTAGGTTTAGGGTACAGGTTAGGGTTAGTTTGGGGTTAGGGTATGGGTTAGGTTTAGGGTACGGTTTAGGGTTAGGGTTAGGGTCAGGGTTAGGGTTAGGGTTAGGGTACGGGTTAGGTTTAGGTTTAGGGTACGGGTTAGGGTTAGGTTTAGGGTTAGGTTACAGGTTAGGTTTAGGGTACGGGTTAGGGTTAGGGTGAGGGTTAGGTTTAGGGTTAGAATACGGTTAGGGTTAGGTTTAGGTTTAGAGTACGGGTTAGGGTTAGTGTTAGGGTTAGGGTTAGGGTCAGGATTAGAGTACGGGTTCGGGTTAGGGTAAGGGTTACTGTTAGAGTACGGGGTAGGGTTAGTGTTAGGGTTAGGTTTAGGGTTAGAGTTCGGGTTAGAGTTAGTGTTAGGGTTACGTTTAGGTTTAGGTTTAGGGGATGGGTACGGGTTAGGGTTAGGGTTAGGGTTAGAGTACGGGGAAGGTAGGGTTTAGGGTTAGGGTACGGGTTAGGTTTAGGTTACAGGTTTAAGGTTAGGACAAGTGTGAGGGTCAGGTTTAGGGTATGGGATAGGGTTAGGGGTAGGTTTAAGGTTAGGGTTAGGGTATGGTTAGGCTTAGGGTACGGGTTAGGTTTAGGGTTAGGGTCAGGGTTAGGGTTAGGGTTAGGGTACGAGTTAGGGTTAGGGTTAGGGTACGGTTAAGGGTTATGGTTAGCGTTAGGGTTAGGGTTAAATTTAGGGTGCGGTTTAGGGTTAGGGTTAGGGTTAGGGTTAGAGTACTGTGTAGGGTTAGTGTTAGGGTTAGGTTTGGGATTAATGTATGGTTTACGCTTAGGATTAGCTTTAGTGTTATGATACAGGTTAGGGTTAGGTGTAGGTTACGGGATAAGGTTAGCGTACAGGTTAAGTTTAGGGTTATGGTTAGGTTTAGGTTATGGGTTAGGGTTAGGGTACGGGTTAGGGTTAGGTTTTCAGTGCGGGGTAGGGTTAGAGTTAGGATTAGTGTAATGGTTATGGTTAGGTTTAGGGTCAGGGTAGGGTTAGGGTTAGGGTTATTTTGCGGGTTAGGGTTAGGGTTGGGTTTAGGGTACGGCTTAGTTTTAGGGTTAGGGTATGGGTTAGGGTTACGGTTAAGGTTAGGTTTAGGTTTAGGGTATGGGTTAGGGTTACGTTATGGTTAAGGGTTATGGTTTGGGTTAGGGCTAGGGTTAAGTTTAGGGTGCGGGTTATGGTTATGGTTATGGTTAGGGTTAGAGTACGGGTTTGGGTAAGTGTTAGGGTACGGGTTAGTTTTACCGTTTGGGTACGGGTTAGGGTAAGGGTTAGGGTTAGGGTACGTGTTATGGTTAGGTTTTGGGTATGGGTTAGGATTAGGGATAGGGTTATGGTACGGGTTAGGGTTAGGGTTGGGGTTACGGTACGGGTTATTTTTAGGGTTATGGTACGTGTTAGGGTTACGGTTAATGTTAGGGTTAGTGTTAGGTATGGGTTAGGTTTAGGCTACGGGTAAGCGTTATGGTTAGGGTTACGGTTAGGTTTAGGTTTAGGGTGCGGTTTCGGCTTAGGGTTAGGGTTAGGGTTAGCGCTAGGGTATGGGTTAGGGTTACTCTTAGGGTTTGGGTACGGGTTAGGGTTAGGGTTAGGTACGGGATAGGGTTGGGTACGGGTTAGGACAAGGGTTAGGGTTAGATTTAGTGTATGGGAAAGGGTTAGGGTTAGGTTTAGGGTTAGGTTTAGGGTATGGGTTAGGTTTAGGGTACGGGTTAGGGTTAGGGTTAGGGTCAGGGTTAGGGTTAGTGTTAGGGTACGAGTTAGGGTTAGGGTGTCGTGAGGGTTAGGGTTAGGGTTAGGGTAAGGGTTAATGTACGGGTTAGGCTTAGGATTAGGTTAGGGTTTGGATACGGGTTACGGTTAAGTTTAGGGTACGGGGTAAGGTTAGCGAACGTGTCAAGTTTAGGGTTAGGGTTCGTTTTAGGTTACGGTGTAGGTTTAGGGTACGGGTTAGGGTTAGGTTTAGGGTATGGGATAGGGTTAGCGAACGGGTTAAGTTTAGGGTTAGGGTTCGGTTTAGGTTACGGTTATGTTTAGGGTACGGGTTAGGGTTAGGTTTAGGGTGCGGGTTGGTTTAGGGTTAGGGTTAGGGTAAGGGTTAGGGTTAGGTTTAGGGTCAGGGTTAGGGTTAGGGTTAGTGTTAGGGTACGGGTTAGCGTTAGGGTTGGGGTTAGGGTATGGGTTAGTTTTAGGGATTGGGTACGGATTAGGCTTATGGTTAAGGTTAGGGTTAGGGTTATGGTTAGGGTTAGAGTACAGGTTTGGGTTAGTGTTAGGGTACGGGTTAGGTTTACCGTTTGGGTACGGGTTCGGGTAAGGGTTAGGGTTAGGCTTAGGTTTAGGGGTTAGGGTTAGAGTTAGGATTAGGCTACGGGTAGAGTTAGGGTACGGGTACGGGTTAGGGTTAAGGTTCGGGTTAGGGTTTGGGTACGGCTAGGGTTACGTTAGGGTATGGGTTAGGTTTAGGGTTATGGTATGGGTTAGGGTTACAGTACGGGTTAGGGTTAGGGTGAGGGTTAGTGTTAGGGTTAGAGTACAGTTAGTGTTAGGGTAAGGTTTAGGGTTAGGGTTAGGGTACGTGTTAGGGTTAGGGTTAGGGTCAGGTTTAGGGTTAGTGTTAGGGTACGAGTTAGGGTTAGGGTGTGGTTTAGGGTACGGATTAGGGTTAGGGTTAGATTACGGGTTAGGGTTAGTGTTAGGGTTAGGGTTAGGGTACGGGTAAAGGTTAGGGTACGGGTTAGGGTTAGAGTTAGGGTTAGGGTTAGAGTACGGTGTCGGGTTAGTGTTAGTGTTAGGGTTAGGGTTAATGTACAGGTTAGGCTTAGAGTTGGGTTTAGGGTTAGTTTACGGGTTAGGGTTAGGTTTAGGGTACGGGATAGGGTTAGCGTACAGGTTAAGTTTAGTGTTAGGGTTGGGTTTAGGTTACGGGTTAGGGTTAGGTTTAGGTGTGGGTTAGGTTTAGGGTTAGGGTTAGGTTTAGGTTACGGGTTAGGGTTAGGGTTGGGGTTAGGGTATGGGTTAATTTTAGGGTTAGGGTATGGGTCAGGGTTACTGTTAAGTTTAGGGTTTGTTTTAGGGTATGGTTTAGGGTTAGGGTACGGTTAAGTGTTATGGTAGGGTTAGGGTTAGGTTTAGGTTTAGGGGGCGGGTTAGGGTTAGGGTTAGGGTTAGCGCTTGGGTATGGGTTAGGGTTACTGTTAGGTTTTGTGTACGGTTTAGGGTTAGGGATGGTTACGGGATAGGGTTGGGTACGTGTTAGGTCAAGGGTTAGGGTTAGGTTTAGGGTAATGGTTAGGATTAGGGGTAGGATTAGGGTAAGGGTTCGGGTATGGGTTAGGCTTAGGGTACAGGTTAGGTTTAGGGTCAGGGTTAGAGTTAGGGTTAGGGTTAGGGTACGGGTTAGGGTTAGGTTTAGGGTACAGTTCGGGTTAGGTTTAGGGTTAGGGTACAGTTTAGGTTTAGGGTATGTGTTAGGGTTATGGTTAGGGTCAGGGTTAGGGTTAGGGTTAGGGTACGAATTAGGGTTAGCGTTAGGGTAAGAGTTAGGTTTAGGGTTATGGTACGGGTTTGGGTTACAGTACGGGTTAGGGTTATGGTGAGGTTTAGGGTTAGGGTTAGCGTACAATTAGGGTTAGGGTTAGGGTTAGGGTTAGAGTACGGGATAGGGTTGGTGTTAGGGTTAGGGTTAAGGTTAGGTTTAGGGTACGGGTACGGGTACGGGTTAGGTTTAGGGTTAGAGTACGGGGTAGGGTTGGTGTTTGGGTTAGGGTTATGGTTAGGGTTAGGGTATGGGTTAGGCTTAGGGTACGGTTTAGGGTTAGGGTTAGGGTCAGGTTTAGGGTTAGGGTTAGGGTTAGGGTTACCGCTACGGTGTGGGTTCGGGTTACTGTTAGGGTTTGGGTACGGGTTAGGGTTAAGGTTAGGTTACGGGATAGGGTTGGGTACGGGTTAGGTCAAGGGTTAGGGTACGGGTTAGGTTTAGGCTTAGGGTCAGGGTTAGGATTAGAGTTAGGGTACGAATTAGGGTTAGGGTTAGGGTACGGGTTAGGGTTAGGGTTAGGGTACGGGTTAGGGTTATAATACGGGTTAGGGTAAGGGTGAGGGTTAGGGTTAGGGTTAGAATACGGTTAGGTTTAGGGTTAAGGTTAGAGTACGTGTTAGGGTTAGTGTTAGGTTAGGGTTAGGGTCAGGGTTAGAGTACGGGTTAGGGTTAGGGTAAGGGTTAGTGTTAGAGTACGGGGTAGGGTTATTGTTAGGGTTACGGTACGGGGTAGGGTTAAGATTACGGTACAGGATAGGTTTAGTGTACATGTTAGGTCTAGGGTTACGGTTAGTTTAAGTGTGCGGGTTAGGGTTAGGGTTAGGGTACGTGTTAGGTTTAGGGTTTCGGTTCGGGTTAGTGTTACGTTTAGGGGTAGGGTACGGGTTACATTTATGGTTAGAGTAAGGGTTAGTGTTAGGGTACGGTTTAGGGTTAGAGTACGGGTTAGGTTTAGGTTTAGGGTTAGGGTTAGGTTTAGAGTATGGGTTAGGGTTAGTGTTATGGTTAGGGTTACGGTTAGTGTACGGATAGGTTAGGGTTAGTGTTAGGGTACAGGTTAGGGTTAGGTTTAGGGTACAGGATAGGGTTAGTGTACGGGATAAGTTTAGGTTTAGGTTTATGTTTAGGTTACGGGTTAGGGTTAGGGTACGGGTTAGGTTTTGGTTTAGGTGCGGGTTAGGTTTAGGGTACGGGTTAGGGTTAGGTTTAGGGTCACGGTTAGGATTAGGGATAGGGTTATGGTACGGTTAGGGTTAGGGTTGGGTTACGGTACAGGTTATTTTTAGGGTTAGGGTATGGGTTAGGGTTACGGTTAAGGTTAGGGTTAGTGTTAGGTTATGGGTTAGGGTTAGGGTACGTTTAAGGGTTATGGTTAGGGTTACGGTTAGTTTTAGGTTTAGGGTGCGGGTTAGGCTTAGGGTTAGTGTTAGGGTTAGCGCTAGGGTATGGGTTAAGGTTACTCTTAGGTTTGGGTACGGGTTAGGTTTAGGGTTAGGGTACAGAATAGGTTTGGGTACCGGTTAGGACAAGGGTTAGGGTTAGGTTTAGAGTACGGGATAGGGTTAGGGTTAGGATTGGGGTAAGGGTTAGGGTATGGGTTAGTCTTAGGATACGGGTTAGGGTTAGGGTCAGGGTTAGGGTTAGGGTTAGGGTACGGGTTAGGGTTAGGTTTAGGGTACGGGTTAGTTTTAGGTTTAGGGTTAGAGTACAGTTTAGGTTTAGGGTACGGGTTAGGGTTATGGTTAGGGTCAGGGTTAGGGTTAGGGTTAGGGTACGAATTAGGGTTAGGGTTATGGTAAGGGTTAGGTTTAGGGTTATGGTACGGGTTTGGGTTTCAGTATGGTTTAGAGTTAGGGTGAGGTTTAGGGTTAGTGTTAGAGTACATTTAGGGTTAAGGTTAATGTTAAGATTAGAGTATGGGATAGGATTTGTGTTAGGGTTAGGGTGAGGTTTAGGTTACGGGTATGGTTTAGGGTTAGGTTTAGGGTTAGGGTTAGAGTACGGGGTAGGGTTGGTGTTTGGGTTAGGGTTGGGGTTAGGGTTAGGGTATGGGTTAGGCTTAGGGTACGGTTTATGTTTAGGGTTAGGGTCATGTTTAGGGTTAGGTTTAGGGTTAGGGTTAGCACTACGGTATGGGATAGGGTTACTGTTAGGGTTTGGGTACGGGTGAGGGTTAAGGTTAATTTACGGGATAGGGTTGGGTACGGGTTAGGTCAAGGGTTAGGGTTAGGTTTAGGTACGTGTTATGGTTAGGGTTAGGATTAGGGTTAGGGTTACGGTATGGGTTAGGCTTAGGGTATGGGTTAGGATTAGGGTTAGGGTACGGGTTACGGTTAGGTTTAGGGTAAATGTTAGGGTTAGTTTGGGGTTAGGGTATGGGTTAGGTTTAGGGTACAGTTTTGGGTTAGCGTTAGGGTTAGGGTATAGGTTAGGTTTATGGTACGGGTTAGGGTTAGGGTGAAGGTTAGGTTTAGGGTTAGAATACGGTTAGGGTTAGGTTTAGGGTTAGAGTACGGGTTAGGGTTAGTGTTAGGGTTAGGGTTAGGGTCAGGATTAGAGTACAGGTTAGGGTTAGGGTAAGGGTTACTGTTAGAGTACGGGGTAGGGTTAGTGTTAGGGTTAGGATTAGGGTTAGGGTTAGAGTACGGGTTAGAGTTAGTGTTAGGGTTAGGTTTAGGTTTAGGTTTAGGGGATGGGTACGGGTTAGGGTTAGGGTTAGGGTTAGAGTACGGGGAAGGTAGGGTTTAGGGTTAGGGTACGGGTTAGGTTTAGGTTACAGGTTTAAGGTTAGGACAAGTGTGAGGGTCAGGTTTAGGGTACGGGATAGGGTTAGGGGTAGCTTTAAGGTTAGCGTTAAGGTATGGTTAGGCTTAGGGTACGGGTTAGGTTTAGGGTTAGGGTCAGGGTTAGGGTTAGGGTTAGGGTACGAGTTAGGGTTAGGGTTAGGGTACGGTTAAGGGTTATGGTTAGCATAGGGTTAGGGTTAAGTTTAGGGTGCAGTTTAGGGTTAGGGTTAGGTTTAGGGTTAGAGTACGGTGTAGGGTTAGTGTTAGGGTTAGGTTTGGGATTAATGTATGGTTTACGCTTAGGGTTAGCTTTAGTGTTAGGATACAGGTTAGGGTTAGGTGTAGGGTACGGGATAAGTTTAGCGTACAGGTTAAGTTTAGGGTTATGGTTAGGTTTAGGTTACGGGTTAGGGTTAGGGTACGGGTTAGGGTTAGGCTTTCAGTGCGGGGTAGGGTTAGAGTTAGGATTAGTGTAATGGTTATGGTTAGGTTTAGGGTCAGGGTAGGGTTAGGGTTAGGGTTAGTTTACGGGTTAGGGTTAGGGTTGGGTTTAGGGTATGGGTTAGTTTTAGGGTTAGGTTATGGGTTAGGGTTACGGTTAAGGTTAGGTTTAGGTTTAGGGTATGGGTTAGTGTTAGGTTACGGTTAAGGATTATGGTTTGGGTTAGGGCTAGGGTTAAGTTTAGGGTGCGGGTTATGGTTATGGTTAGGGTTAGGGTTAGGGTTAGAGTACGGGTTTGGTTTAGTGTTAGGGTACGGGTTATGTTTACCGTTTGGGTACGGGTTAGGGTAAGGGTTAGGGTTAGGGTTAGGGTACGTGTTATGGTTAGGTTTTGGGTATGGGTTAGGATTAGGGATAGGGTTATGGTACGGGTTAGGGTTAGGGTTGGGGTTACGGTACAGGTTATTTTTAGGGTTATGGTACGTGTTAGGGTTACGGTTAATGTTAGGGTTAGTGTTAGGTATGGGTTAGGTTTAGGCTACGGGTAAGCATTATGGTTAGGGTTACGGTTAGGTTTAGGTTTATGGTGCGGGTTTGGCTTAGGGTTAGGGTTAGGGTTAGCGCTAGGGTATGGGTTAGGGTTACTCTTAGGGTTTGGGTACGGGTTAGGGTTAGGGTTAGGTTACGGGATAGCGTTGGGTACGGGTTAGGACAAGGGTTAGGGTTAGATTTAGGGTACGGGATAGGTTTAGGCTTAGGTTTAGGGTTAGGTTTAGTGTATCGGTTAGGTTTAGGGTACGTGTTAGGGTTAGGGTTAGGGTCAGGTTTAGGGTTAGTGTTAGAGTACGAGTTAGGTTTAGGGTGTGGTTTAGGGTACGCTTTAGTGTTAGGGTTAGAGTACGGGTTAGGTTTAGTGTTAGGGTTAGGGTTAGGGTACGGTTTAGGGTTAGAGTTAGGGTTAGGTTTAGAGTACGGGGTAGGGTTAGTGTTAGGGTTAGTGTTAGGGTTAATGTACAGGTTAGGCTTAGGGTTAGGTTTAGGGTTAGGTTATGGGTTAGGGTTAGGTTTAGGGTACGGGATAGGGTTAGTGTGCGGGTTAAGTTTAGGGTTAGGGTTAGGTTTAGGTTACGGGTTAGGGTTAGGTTTATGTGTGGGTTAGGTTTAGGGTTAGGATTAGGTTTAGGTTACGCGTTAGGGTTAGGGTTGGGGTTAGGGTACGGGTTAATTTTAGGTTTAGGGTATGGGTCAGGGTTACGTTTAAGTTTAGGGTTTGGTTTAGGGTATGGGTTAGGGCTAGGGTACGGGTAAGTGTTATGGTTAGGGTTAGGGTTAGGTTTAGGTTTAGGGGGCGGGTTAGGGTTAGGGTTAGGGTTAGCGCTTGGGTATGGGTTAGGGTTACTGTTAGGTTTTGGGTACGGGTTAGGGTTAGGGTTAGGTTACGGGATAGGGTTGGGTACGTGTTAGGTCAAGGGTTAGGGTTAGGTTTAGGGTACGGGTTAGGGTTAGGGTTAGGATTACGGTTAGGTTTAGGGTATGGGTTAGGCTTAGGGTATGGGTTAGGGTTAGAGTTAGGGTTAGGGTTAGGGTACAGGTTAGGGTTAGGTTTAGGGTACAGTTCGGGTTAGGTTTAGGGTTAGGGTACAGGTTAGGATTAGGGAACGGGTTAGGGTTAGGGTTAGGGTCAGGGTTAGGGTTAGGGTACGAATTAGGGTTAGGGTTAGGGTAAGGGTTAGTTTTAGGGTTATGGTACGGGTTTGGGTTACAGTACGGGTTAGGGTTAGGGTGAGGTTTAGGGTTAGGTTTAGAGTACAGGTAGGGTTAGGGTTAGGGTTAGGGTTAGAGTACGGGATAGGCTTGGTGTTAGGGTTAGGGTTCGGTTTAGGGTACGGGTACGGGTACTGGTTAGGGTTAGGTTTAGGGTTAGGGTTAGAGTACGGGGTAGGGTTGGTGTTTCAGTTAGGGTTAGTGTTAGGTTTAGGGTATGGGTTAGGCTTAGGGTATGGTTTAGGTTTAGGGTTAGGGTCATGTTTAGGGTTAGGGTTAGGGTTAGCGCTACGGTATGGGTTAGGGTTACTGTTAGGTTTTGGGTAGGGGTTAGGGTTAAGTTTAGGTTACAGGATAGGGTTGGGTACGGGTTAGGTCAAGGGTTAGGGTTAGGTTTAGGTACGGGTTAGGGTTAGGGTTAGGATTAGGGTTAGGGTTACGGTATGGGATAGGCTTAGGGTACGGGTTACGATTAGGGTTAGGGTACGGGTTAGGGTTAGGTTTTGGGTACAGGTTAGGGTTAGTTTGGGGTTAGGGTATGGGTTAGGTTTAGGGTACGGGTTAGGGTTAGGGTCAGGGTTTGGTTTAGGGTTAGGGTACGAGTTAGGGTTAGGTTTAGGGTACGCATTAGGTTTAGGGTTATGGTATGGGTTAGGGTTACAGTACGGGTTAGGGTTAGGGTTAGAGTACAGTTAGTGTTAGTGTTAGGGTTAAGTTTAGGGTTAGTGTACGGGTTAGGGTTAGGGTTAGGGTAAGGTATAGGGTTAGAGTACGGGGTAGGATTAGTGTTAGGGTTAGGATTAGGGTTAGGGTTAGGGTTAGAGTACAGTGTAGGGTTAGTGTTAGGGTTAGGTTAGGGATTAATGTACGGTTTAGGCTTAGGGTTAGCTTTAGGGTTAGGATACGGTTTAGGGTTAGGTGTAGGGTACGGGATAGGGTAGCGTAAGGGTTAAGTTTAGGGTTATGGTTTGGTTTAGGTTACGGGTTAAGGTTAGGGTACGGGTTAGGGTTAGGTTTTGGGTGCGGGTTATGGTTAGGGTTAGGATTAGTGTAAGGGTTAGGGTTAGGTTTAGGGTAGGGTTAGGGTTAGGATTAGTGTTAGGGTAAGGTTTAGGGTTAGAGTTGGGTTTAGGGTACGGGTTAGTTTTAGGGTTAGGGTATGTGTTAGGGTTACGGATAAATTAGGTTTAGGTTTAAGGTGCGAGTTAGGCTTAGGGTTAGGGTTTGGGTTAGCGCTAGCGTATGGGTTAGGGTTACTCTTAGGTTTGGGTACGGGTTAGGTTAGGGTTAGGTTACGGGATAGGGTTGGGTACGGGTTAGGACAAGGGTTAGGGTTAGATTTAGTGTACGGGAAAGGGTTAGGGTTAGGTTTAGGGTTAGGTTTAGTGTATGGGTTAGGTTTAGGGTACGGGTTAGCGTTAGGGTTTGGTCAGTGTTAGGGTTAGTGTTAGGGTACGAGTTAGGGTTAGGGTGTGGTTTAGGGTACGCGTTAGGGTTAGCGTTAGAGTACGGGTTAGGTTTAGTGTTAGGGTTAGGGTTAGGGTTAGGGTACTGGTTAGGATTAGGGTTAGGGTTAGGGTTAGAGTACGGGGTAGGGTTAGTGTTAGGGTTAGGGTTAGGGTTACGGTTAGGGTCGGGTATGGGTCAGGGTTATGGTTAGGGTTAGGTTTAGATTACGGGGTAGGGTTGGTGTTTGGGTTAGGGTTAAGGTTAGGGTTAGGGTACGAATTAGGGGTTGGTTAGGGTAAGGATTAGGTTTAGGGTTATGGTACGGGTTTGGGTTACAGTACGGGTTAGAGTTAGGGTGAGGTTTAGGGTTAGGGTTAGAGTACAGTTAGGGTTAGGGTTAGGGTTAGAGTACGGGATAGGGTTTGTGTTAGGGTTAGGGTTAGGGTTAGGGTTAGGGTCGGGTACGGGTCAGGGTTATGGTTAGGGTTAGGGGTAGAGTACGGGGTAGGGTTGTTGTTTGGGTTAGGGTTAGGTTTAGGTTCAGGGTATGGGTTAGGCTTAGGGTATGGTTTAGGGTTAGGGTTAGGGTCAGGTTTAGGGTTAGGGTTAGGTTTAGGGTTAGCGCTAGGGTATGGGTTTGGGTTACGGTTAGGGTTTGGGTATGGGTTAGGGTTAAGGTTAGGTTACGGGATATGGTTGGGTATGGGTTAGGTCAAGGGTTAGGGATAGGTTTAGGTATGGGTTAGGGTTAGTGTTAGGATTAGGGTTAGGGTTACGGTTTAGGATAGGCTTAGTGTACGGGCTACGATTAGGGTTAGGGTACGGGTTAGGGTTAGGTTTAGGGGCCAGGTTAGGGTTAGTTTGGGGTTAGGGTATGGGTTAGGTTTAGGGTACGGGTTCGGGTTAGGGTCAGGATTAGGGTTAGGGTTAGGGTTAGGGTTAGCCTACGGCTTAGGGTTAGGTTAGGGTACGGGTTAGGGTTGGTTTAGGGTTAGGGTACAGGTTATGTTTAGGGTACGGGTTAGGGTTAGGGTTAGGGTAAGTGTTAGGATTAGGGTTAGGGTATGAATTAGGGTTAGGTTTAGGGTACGGGTTAGGGTTAGGGTTATGGTACAGGTTAGGGTTACCGTACGGGTTAGGGTTAGGGTGAGGGTTAGGGTTAGGGTTAGAATACGGTTTGGGTTAGGGTTACTGTTAGAGTACAGTTTAGGGTTAGTGTTAGGGTTAGGGTTAGGGTCAGGGTTAGAGTACGGGTTAGGGTTAGTGTAAGGGTTAGTGTTAGAGTACGGGGTAGGGTTAGTGTTAGGGTTACGGTACGGGTTAGGGTTAAGGTTACGGTACTGGATAGGTTTATTGTACTTGTTAGGTCTAGGGATAGGTTTAGTTTTAGTGTGCGAGTTAGGGTTAGGGTTAAGGTACGTGTTAGGTTTAGGGATTCGGTTCGGTTTAGTGTTACGTTTAGGGTTAGGGTACGGGTTACGTTTATGGTTAGGGTAAGGGTTAGTGTTAGGGCACGGGTTAGGGTTAGAGTACGGGTTAGGGTTAGGTTTAGGGTTAGGGTTAGTGTTAGAGTATGGGTTAGGGTTAGTGTTAGGGTTAGGGTTAGGGTTAGTGTACGGATAGGGTTAGGGTTAGGGTTAGGTTTAGGGTACAGGTAAGGGTTAGGTTTAGGGTACAGGATAGGGTTAGTGTACAGGATAAGTTTAGGTTTAGGTTTAGGTTTAGGTTTAGGTTACGGGTTAGGGTTAGGGTATGGGTTAGGGTTAGGTTTAGGTGCGGGTTAGGGTTAGGGTACGGGTTAGGGTTAGGTTTAGGGTCAGGGTTAGGATTAGGGATAGGGTTATGGTACGGGTTAGGGTTAGGGTTGGGGTTACGGTACAGGTTAGTTCTAGTGTTAGGGTATGGGTTAGGGTTACGGTTAAGGTTAGGGTTATTGTTAGGTTATGGGTTAGGGTTAGGGTACGGGTAAGGGTTATGGTTAGGGTTACGGTTAGGTTTAGGTTTAGGGTGCGGGTTAGGCTTAGGGTTAGGGTTAGGGTTAGCGCTATGGTATGGGTTAGGGTTACTCTTAGGGTTGGGTACGCGTTAGGGTTAGGGTTAGGGTACGCAATAGTTTTGGGTACGGGTTAGGACAAGGGTTAGGGTTAGGTTTAGGGTACGGGTTAGGGTTAGGGTTAGGTTTAGGGTTAGGGTTAAGCTATGGGTTAGGTTTAGGGTACGGGTTAAGGTTTGGTTTAGGGCCAGGGTTAGGGTTAGGGTACAAGTTAGGGTTAGGGTTAGGTTTATGGTACGGGTTAGTGTTAGGGTTAGGTTTAGGGTTAGAGTACGGGGTAGGGTTAGTGTTAGGGTTAGGGTTAGGGTTAGGGTTAGGGTTAGGGTACGGGTTAGGGTTAGAGTTAGGGTTAGGGTTAGAGTACGGGGTAGGGTTAGGGTTAGGTTTAGAGTACGGATAGGGTTAGGGTTAGGGTTAGGGTTAGGGTTAGGGTTAGGGTTAGGGTACGGGTTAGGGTTAGGGTTAGAGTACGGGGTTAGGGTTAGGGTTAGGGTTAGGGTTAGGGTTAGAGTACGGGTTAGGGCTAGGGATCAGGTTTAGGGTTAGTTTTAGGGTACGGGTTAGGGTTAGGGTTAGGGTCAGGTTTAGGGTTAGGGTTAGGGTACGAGTTAGGGTTAGGGATAGGTTAAGGGTACTGTTTAGGGTTAGGGTAAGTGTTAGAGTACGGGGTAGGGTTAGTGTTAGGGTTAGGGTAAGGGTTAATATACGTGTTAGGCTTAGGGTTAGGTTAGGGTTTGGATACGGGTTAGGTTTAGGTTTAGGGTATGGGATAGGGTTAGCATACGGGTTAAGTTTAGGGTTAGGGTTAGGGTTAGGTTTAGGTTACGGTGTTAGTTTAGGGTACGGTTTAGGGTTAGGTTTAGGGTACGGGATAGGTTTAGCGAACGGGTTATGTTTAGGTTTAGGCTTCTGTTTAGGTTACGGTTTAGCTTTAGGGTACGAGTTAGCGTTAGTTTTAGGGTGCGGGTTGGATTAGGGTTAGGGTTAGGGTAAGAGTTAGCGTTAGGTTTAGGGTCAGGGTTAGGGTTAGGGTTAGTGTTAGGGTACTGGTTAGCGTTAGGTTTGGGGTTAGGGTATGGGTTAGTTATAGGGTTTGGGTACGGATTAGGGTTATGGGCAAGGTTAGGGTTAGGTTAGGTTATGGGTTAGTGTTAGGTTACGGTTAAGGGTAATGGTTTGGGTTAGGGTTAGGGTTAAGTTTAGGGTGCGGTTTAGGGTTAGGGTTAGGTTTATGGTTAGGGTTAGAGTACGGGTTTGGGTTAGTGTTAGGGTAGGGGTTAGGTTTACCGTTTGTGTACGGGTTCGGGTAAGGGCTAGGGTTAGGCTTAGGTTTAGGGGTTAGGGTTAGAGTTAGGATTACGCTACGGGTAGTGTTAGGGTATGGGTTAGGGTTAGGGTTACGGTTCGGGTTAGGGTTTGTGTACGAGTTAGGGTTAGGATTAGGGTTAGTGTTAGAGTACGGTGTAGGGTTAGTTTAAGGGTTAGGTTTAGGGTTAGAGTATGGGTTAGGGTTAGTGTTACGGTTAGGGTTAGCATTAGAGTTAAGGTACGGGTTATGGTTAGGCTTAGGGTTAGTGTTGGAGTACGGGGTAGGGTTAGTGTTAGGGTTAGGGTTAGATTACGGGTTTGGGTTAGTTTTAGGGTACGGGTTAGTTTTACCATTTGGGTACGGTTTGGGTAAGGGTTAGGGTTAGTTTTAGGGGTAGGGTACGTGTTAGGGTTAGGGTTTGGGTAGGGGTAGTGTTACGTTTAAGTTTAGGGTACTGGTTAGGTTTAGGGTTAGGATAAGGGTTAGTGTTAGTGTACGGGATAGGGTTAGAGCACGGGTTAGGGTTAGGTTTAGGGTTATGGTTAGGGTTAGAGTACGGGTTAGGTTTCAGGTTAGGGTTAGGGTTAGGGTTAGTGTACGGATAGGGTTAGGGTTAGGGTTAGGATTAGGTTTAGGGTACGGGTTAGGGTTAGGTTTAGGGTACAGGATAGGGTTAGTGTACGTGTTAAGTTTAGGGTTAGTGTTAGGTTTAGGTTATGAGTTAGAGTTAGGGTACGGGTTAGGTTTAGGTTTAGGTGCGGGTTAGGATTAGGGTACGGGTTAGGGTTAGGTTTAGGGTCAGGGTTAGGGTTAGGGATAGTATTATGGTACGGGTTAGGGTTAGGGTTGGGGTTAAAGTACGGGTTAGGCTTAGGTTTAGGTTGGGGTTAGGATACGGGTTAGGGTTAAGTTTAGGGTACGGGATAGGGTTAGCGAATGTTTTAAGTTTAGGGTTAGGGTTCGGTTTAGGTTACAGATTAGGGTTAGGGTATGGGTTAGGGTTAGGTTTAGGGTGCGGGTTGGGTTAGGATTAGGGTTAGTGTAAAGGTTAGGGTTAGGTTTAGGGTCATGGTTAGGGTTAGGGTTAGTGTTAGGGTCCGCATTAGGGTTAGGGTTGGGGTTAGGGTACGTGTTAGTTTTAGGGTTAGGTTACAGATTAGGGTTATGGTTAAGGTTAGGGTTAGGGTTAGGTTATGGGTTAGGGTTAGGTTACGGTTAAGGGTTATGGTTTGGGTTAGGGTTAGCGTTAAGTTTAGGGTCCGGGTTAGGGTAAGGTTAGGGTTACGGTTAGGGTTAGAGTAGGGATTTGGGTTAATGTTAGGGTACGGGTTAGGTTTACAGTTTGGGTACGGGTTCGGGTAAGGGTCACGGTTAGGCTTAGGGTTAGGGGTTAGAGTTAGAGTTAGGAATAGGCTACGGGTAGGGTTAGGGTATGGGTTAGGGTTAGGGTTAAGGTTCGGTTAGGTTTAGTGTACCGGTTAGGGTTAGGGTTAGGGTTAGTGTTAGGGACACGGTACGGGTTAGGGTTAAGTTTAGTGTACGGGATAGGGTTAGTGTGCGTTTTAGGTCCAGGGTTAGGGTTATGTTTAGTGTGCGGCTTAGGGTTAGGGTTAGGGTTAGCGTTAGGATACGTGTTAGGGTTAGAGTTTAGTTACGGGCTAGGGTTACGTTTAGGTTTAGGGTATGGGTTAGGTTTAGGGTTAGGGTTCAGGTACGGTTTAGGGTTAGGGTACGGGATAGGGTTAGTGTTAGGGTCAGGGTGAGGGTTAGGTTTAGGTTCCGGGTTAGGGTTAGGGTTAGGGTTAGGGTTAACGCTATGGTATGGGTTAGGGTTATTGTTAGGGTTTGGGTATGGGTTAGGGTTAGGGTTCAGTATAGGATTGGGTACGGGTTAGGTCAAGAGTTAGGGTTAGGTTTAGGGTACGGGTTAGGGTTATGTTTAGGGTTAGGGTTAAGGTATGGGTTATGCTTAGGGTACGGGTTAGGGTTAGGGTTAGGGTCAGGGTTAGGGTTAGTTTTAGGGTACGAGTTAGTGTTAGGGTTAGGTTTAGGGTACGGGTTAGGGTTAGGGTTAGGGTTAAAGTACGGGTTAGGTTTAGGGTACGTGTTAGGGTTAGGTTTATGGTCAGGGTTAGGGTTAGGGTTAGGGTACGTGTTAGGGTTAGGGTTTGGATATGGGTTAGGGTTACGTTTAGGGTTAGGGTACGGGTTAGGTTTAGTGTTAGGGTAAGGGTTAGTGTTAGGGTACGGGTTAGGGTTAGAGTACGGGTTAGGTTTAGGGTTAGGTTTAGTGTTAGAGTACGGGTTAGGATTAGTGTTATGGTTAGGGTTAGTGTTAGTGTACAGATAGTGTTAGATTTAGGGTTAGGGTTAGTGTACGGGGTAGGGTTAGGTTTAGGCTACGGGATAGGTTTAGTGTTCAGGTTAAGTTTAGGGTTAGGGTTAGGTTTAGGTTACGGGTTAGGGTGATGGTACGTGTTAGGGTTAAGTTTAGGTGCGGGTTAGGGTGAGTGTTGGGGTTAGGGTTAGGGTTAGGGTTAGGGTTAGGGTATGGGTTAGGGTTAGGTTAAGGGTCAGGGATAGTGTTAGGGTTAGTGTACGGATAAGTTTAGGGTTAGGGTTAGGGTTAGGGTACGGGTTAGGGTTAGGGTTAGGTTTAGGGTATGGAATAGGGTTAGCGTACATGTTAAGTTTAGGTTTAGGGTTAGGTTTAGGTTACGGGTTACGGTTAAGGTACGGGTTTGGTTTAGGTTTACGTGCGGTTTAGGGTTAGGGTTAGGGTACGGGTTAGGGTTAGGTTAAGGGTCAGGGTTAGGGTTAGCGTTAGGGTTAGGGTTATGGTATGGATTTGGGTTAGTGTTGGGGTTAGTGTACGGGTTAGATTTAGGGTTAGGGTACAGGTCAGGTATACGGTTCAGGTTAGGGTTAGGTTTAGGGTATGCGTTAGGGTTAGGGTACAGGTAAGGGTTATGGTTAGGGATAGGGTTAAGTTTAGGTTTAGGGTGTGGGTTAGGGTTAGGGTTACGGTCAGGGTTAGGGTTAGGGATAGGGTTCTGGTACGGGTTAGGGTTAGGGATGGGGTTAGTGTACGGGTTAGATTTAGGGTTAGGGTACAGGTCCGGGTTACGGTTAAGGTTAGGGTTAGTGTTAGTGTACGCGTTAGGGTTAGGGTACGGGTAAGGGTTATGGTTAGGGTTAGGGTTAGGTTTAAGTTTAGGGTGCAGGTTAGTGTTAGGTGTAGGGTTAGGGTTAGCACAATGGTATGGGTTAGGGTTACAGTTAGGGTTTGGGTACGGGTAGGGTTAGGGTTAGGTTACGGGATAGGGTAGGGTACGCGTTAGGTACAAGGGTTAGGGTTAGGGTTAGGGTACGGGTTAGGGTTAGGGTTAGGTTTAGGGTTAGGGTTATGGTATGGGTTAGGCTTAGGGTACGGGTTAGGGTTAGGGTTAGGGTCAGGGTTAGGTTTAGGGTTAGGGTACGAGTTAGGGTTAGGGTTAGGTTTAGGGTACGGGTTAGGGTTAGGGTTAGGGTTAGGGTACGGGTTAGGTTTAGGGTACGGGATAGGGTTAGGGTAGGGTTAGGGTTAGGGTTAGGGTACGATTTAGGTTTAGGGTTAGGGTATGGGTTAGGATTAGGGTTATGGTACGGGTTAGGGTTACAGTATGTGTTAGGGTAGTGTGAGGGTTAGGGTTAGGGTTAGAGTACAGTTAGGGTAGGGTTAGGGTTAGAGTATGGGTTAGGGTAAGTGTTAGGGTTAGGGTTAGGGTTAGGGTTAGGTTTAGGGTACGGTTTAGGGTTAGGGTTAATGTCAGAGTACGGGGTAGGATTAGTGTTACTGTTAGGGTTAGGGTTAATGTACGGGTTAGGCTTAGGGTTAGGTTTAGTCTTAGGATACGGTTTAGGGTTAGGTTAGTGTACAGGATAGAGTTAGCATACGGGTTAAGTTTAGGGTTAGGGTTAGGTTTAGGTTACAGGTTAGGGTTAGGGTACGTGTTATGGTTACGTTTAGGGTGCGGGTTAGGGTTAGGGTTAGTGTAAGGGTTAGGGTTAGATTTAGGGTCAGGGTTAGGATTAGGGTTAGTGTTATGGTATAGGTTAGGGTTAGGTTTGCGTACGGGTTTGGGTTAGTGTTAGGGTACGTGTTACGCTAACCGTTTGGGTATTGGTTAGGGTAAGGTTATGGGTTAGGGTTATGCTACGGGTTAGGTTTACAAAACGGGTTAGAGTTAGGGTGAGGTTAGGGTTAGGTTTTGAGTACGGTTAGGGTTAGGGTTAGGGTTAGGTTTAGGTGTGGGTTAGGGTTAGGGTTAGGGTTAGGGTTATGGTTAGGTTTAGGGTTCGGTTTAGGGTTAGGTTTATGGTAAAGGTTAGGGTTAGGAATAGGGTTATGGTACCGGTTAAGGTTAGGGTTGGGGTTAGGGTACGGATCAGTTTTAGGGTTAGGGTACGGGTCAGGGTTACGGTTAAGGTTAGGGTTAGGGATAGGGTATGGTTTAGGGTTTGGGTACGGGTAAGGGTTATGGTTAGGGTTAGGGGTAGGTTTAGGTTTAGAGTGCGAGTTAGGGTTAGGGTTAGGGTTAGCACTAGGCTATGGGTTAGGGTTACTGTTAGGGTTTGGGTACGGCTTAGGGTTAGGGTTAGGTTACGGGATAGGGTTGGGTACGGGTTAGGTCAAAGGTTAAGTTTAGGTTTAGGGTACGGGTTAGTGTTAGGGTTAGGTTTAAGGTTAGGGTTAGGGTATGGGTTAGGCTTAGGGTACGGGTTAGGTTTAGGGTTAGGATTAGGTTTAGGGTGCGGGTTAGGCTTAGGGTTATGGTTAGGGTTAGCGTTAGGGTATGGCTTAGGGTTCCTGTTAGTGTTTGGGTATGGGTTAGGGTTAGGGGTAGGGTACGGGATAGGGTTGGGCATGGGTTAGGTCAAGGGTTAGGGTTAGGTTTAGAGTATGAGTTAGGTTAAGGGTACGTGTTAGGGTTAGGGTTAGGATCAGGGTTAGGGTTAGGGTTAGGGTACTGCTTAGTTTTAGGGTTAGTGTTAGAGTACGGGGTAGGGTTAGTGTTAGGGTTAGGGTTAGGGTTAATGTACAGCTTAGGCTTAGGGTTAGGTTTAGGGTTAGGATACGGGTTAGGGTTAGGTTTAAAGTATGGAATAGGGTTAGCGTACTTGTTAAGTTTAGGGTTAGGGTTAGGTTTAGGTTACGGGTTAGGGTTAGGGTACGGGTTAGGGTTGGGTTTAGGGTGCGGGTTAGGGTTAGAGTTAGGATTAGTGTAAGGGTTAGGGTTAGAGTACGGGTTTGGCTTAGTGTTAGGGTATGGGTTAGGTTTACCGTTTGGGTACGGGTTAGGATAAGAGTTAGGCTTAGGTTTAGGGGTTAGGTTTAGAGTTAGGATTAGGCTACAGGCATTGCTAGGGTACGGGTTAGGGTTAGGGTTAGGTTTCGGGATAGGGTTAGTGTACGGGTTAGGGTTAGGGTTAGGTTTAGGGTTAGTTTTAGGGTTACAGTACGGGTTAGGGTTAAGTTTGGGTTACGGGATAGGGTTAGTGTACATGTTAGGTCTAGGGTTAGTGTTAGGTTTAGTATGCGGGTTAGGGTTAGAGTTAGGGTACATGTTAGGGTTAGGGTTCGGGTACAGGTTAGTGTTACGTTTAGGGTTAGGGTACGGTTTAGGTTTAGGTTTAGGTTTAGAGGACGGTTTAGATTTAGGGTACGGGTTAGCTTTAGGGTTAGGGTCAGTGTTAGGGTTAGGTTTAGGGTTAGGGTTAGGGTACGGATTAGGGTTACTGTACGGTTTATGGTTAGGGTTAAGAATAGGGTTAGGGTTATAGTACGGGTTAGGGTTAGAGTTAGGGTTAGGTTTAGGGTTAGATTACGAATTAGGGTTAGTGTTAGGGTTAGGGTTAGTGTTAGGGTACGGGTTAGGGTTAGAGTACAGTTTAGGGTTAGGTTTAGGTTTAGGGTTAGGGTTAGAGTACTGGTTAGGGTTAGAGTTAGTGTTAGGGTTAGGGTTAGTGTACGGATAAGGTTACGGTTAGGGTTATGGTTAGGGTATGGGTTTGGGTTAGGGTAAGTTTTAGGGTACGGAATAGGGTTAGTGTACATGTTAAGTTTAGGGTTAGGGTTAGGTGTAGGTTACGGGTTAGGTTTAGGGTACGGGTTAGGGTTAGGTTTAGGGTCAGGGAGAGGGTTAGGGATAGGGTTATGGTACCGATTTGGGTTAGTGTTGGGTTTAGTGTACGGGTTAGATTTAGGTTTAGGCTACAGGTCAGCGTTACGGTTAAGCTTAGGGTTAGATTTAGGGTATGCGTTAGGGTTAGTATACAGGTAAGGGTTATGGTTAGGGTTAGGGTTAGGTTTAGGTTTAGGGTGCGGGTTAGTGTTAGGGTTAGGGTTAGGGTTAGCAAAATGGTATGGGTTAGGGTTACTGTTAGGGTTTGGGTACGGGTAGGGTTAGGGTTAGGTTACAGGTTAGGGGAGGTTACGGGTTAGGTACAAGGGTTAGGGTTAGGTTTAGGGTATGGGTTAGGATTAGGGTTAGGTTTAGGTTTAGGGCTAGGGTATGGGTTAGGTTAGGGTACGGGTTAGGTTTAGGGTTACGGTCAGGGTTAGGGTTAGGGTTAGGTTTAGGGTACGGGTTAGGGTTACAGTAGGGTTAGGGTACGGGTTAGGTTTAGGTTACGGTTTAGGTTTAGTGTTAGGGTCAGGGTTAGGGTTAGGGTACTAGTTAGGGTTAGGGTTAGGGTACGGGTACGGGTTAGGTTTATGTTTCGGGTTAGGTTTACAGTACGGTTAGGGTTAGGGTGAGGTTTAGGGTTAGGGTTAGAGTACTGTTAGGGTTAGGGTTAGGGTTAGAGTACGGTTTAGGGTTAGTGTTAGGGTCAGGTTTAGGGTTAGGGTACGAATTAGGGTTAGGGTACGGGTACGGGTTAGGGTTATTTTACGGGTTAGGTTTACAAAATGGGTTAGGGTTAGGGTGAGGCTTAGGGTTAGGTTTTGAGTACGGTTAGGGTTAGGGTTAGGGTTAGGGTTAGGGTTATAGTACAGGTTAGGGTTTGATTTAGGGTTAGGTATAGGTTTAGAGTACGGGTTAGGTTTAGTGTTAGGGTTAGGGTTAGTGTTAGGGTACGGGTTAGGGTTAGAGTATGGTTTAGGGTTAGGTTTAGGGTTAGAGTTAGTGTTAGTGTACGGGTTAGGATTAGTTAGTGTTAGGGTTAGGGTTAGGGTTAGGTTTAGGGGCGGGTTAGGGTTAGGTTTAGTTTTAGGGAATGGATAGGGTTAGCGTACGGGTAAGTTTAGGGTTTGGGTTACGTTTAGGTTACGGGTTAGGGTTAGGGTACGGGTTAGGGTTAGGTTTAGGTGTGGGTTAGTGTTAGGGTTAGGGTTAGGGTTAGGTTTAGGGTTCGGTTTACGGTTAGGTTTAGGGTCAGTGTTAGGGTTAGGAGTAGGGTTATGGTACCGGTTAGGGTTAGGGTTGGGGTTAGGGTACGGATCACTTTTAGGGTTAGGGTACGGGTCAGGGTTACGGTTAAGTTTAGGGTTAGGTTTAGGGTATGGTTTAGGGTTTGGGTACGGGTAAGGGTTTTGGTTAGGGTTATGGGTAGGTTTAGGTTTAGAGTGCGAGTTAGGGTTAGGGTTAGGGTTAGCACTAGGTTATGGGTTAGGGTTACTGTTAGGGTTTGGGTAAGGCTTAGGGTTAGGGTTAGGTTACGTGATAGGGTTGGGTACGGGTTAGGTCAAGGGTTAGGTTTAGGTTTAGGGTACGGGTTAGTGTTAGGGTTAGGTTTAGGGTTAGGGTTAGGGTATGGGTTAGGTTAGGGTACGGGTTAGGTTTAGGGTTAGGATTAGGTTTAGGGTGAGGGTTAGGCTTAGGGTTATGGTTATTGTTAGCGTTAGGGTATGGCTTAGGGTTACTGTTAGTGTTTGGGTACGGGTTAGGGTTAGGGTTAGGGTCTGGGTTAGGTTTGGGTATGGGTTAGGTCAAGGGTTAGGGTTAGGGTATGGGTTAGGTTAAGGGTACGTGTTAGGGTTAGGGTCAGGGTTACGGTTAGGGTTAGGGTACTGCTTAGGTTTAGGGTTAGTGTTAGAGTACGGGGTAGGGTTAGTGTTAGGGTTAGGGTTAGGGTTAATGTACAGCTTAGGCTTAGGGTTAGGTTTAGGGTTAGGATACGGGTTAGGGTTAGGTTTAAGGTATGGAATAGGGTTAGCGTACTTGTTAAGTTTAGGGTTAGGGTTAGGTTTAGGTTACGGGTTAGGGTTAGGGTACGGGTTAGGGTTGGGTTTAGGGTGCGGGTTAGGGTTAGAGTTAGGATTAGTGTAAGGGTTATGGTTAGAGTACGGGTTTGGCTTAGTGTTAGGGTACGGGTTAGGTTTACCGTTTGGGTACGGGTTAGGGTAAGAGTTAGGGTTAGTGTTAGGGGTTAGAGTTAGAGTTAGGATTAGGCTACGGGCATTGATAGGGTACAGGTTAGGGTTAGGGTCCGGGTTAGGGTTGGGTATGGGTTAGGTCAAGGGTTAGGGTTAGGGTATGGGTTAGGTTAAGGGTACGTGTTAGGGTTAGGGTCAGGGTTACGGTTAGGGTTAGGGTACTGCTTAGGTTTAGGGTTTAGTGTTAGAGTACGGGGTAGGGTTAGTGTTAGGGTTAGGGTTAGGGTTAATGTACAGCTTAGGCTTAGGGTTAGGTTTAGGGTTAGGATACGGGTTAGGGTTAGGTTTAAGGTATGGAATAGGGTTAGCGTACTTGTTAAGTTTAGGGTTAGGGTTAGGTTTAGGTTACGGGTTAGGGTTAGGGTACGGGTTAGGGTTGGGTTTAGGGTGCGGGTTAGGTTTAGAGTTAGGATTAGTGTAAGGGTTAGGGTTAGAGTACGGGTTTGGCTTAGTGTTAGGGTACGGGTTAGGTTTACCGTTTGGGTACGGGTTATGGTAAGAGTTAGGGTTAGTGTTAGGGGTTAGGGTTAGAGTTAGGATTAGGCTACGGGCATTGATAGGGTACAGGTTAGGGTTAGGGTTAGGGTTCGGGATAGGGTTAGTGTACGGGTTAGGGTTAGGGTTAGGGTTAGGTTTAGGGTTAGGTTTAGGGTTACGGTACGGGTTAGGGTTAAGTTTAGGTTACGGGATAGGGTTAGTGTACATGTTAGGTCTAAGGTTAGGGTTAGGTTTAGTGTGCGGGTTAGGGTTTGGTTTAGGGTTAGGGTATGTTTTAGGGTTAGGGATTGGGGACAGGTTAGGGTTACGTTTAGGGTTAGGGTATGGGTTAGGTTTAGGGTTAGGGTAACGATTAGTGTTAGGGTACGGGTTAGGGTTAGAGTACGGGTTAGGGTTAGGTTTAGGGTTAGGGTTAGGGTTAGAGTACGGTTTAGGTTTAGTGTTTGGGTTGGGTTAGGGTTAGTTTACGGATAAGATTAGGGTTAGGGTGTGGTTTAGGGTACGGGTTAGGGTTAGGTTTAGGGTACGGGATAGGGTTAGTGTACATGTTAAGTTTAGGGTTAGGGTTAGGTTTAGGTTACGGGTTAGGGTTAGGTTACGTGTTAGGGCTAGGTTTAGGTGCGGGTTAGGGTTAGGGTACAAGTTAGGGTTAGGTTTAGGGTCAGGGTTAGGGTTAGGGATAGGGTTATGGTACGGGTTAGGGTTAGGGTTGGGGTTAGGGTTCGGGTTAGTTTTAGGATTAGGGTACGGGTTAGTTTTAGGGTTACGGTTAAGGTGAGGGTTAGTGTTAGGGTATGGGTTAGGGTTAGGGTACGGGTAAGGCTTACGGTTAGTGTTAGGGTTAGGTTTAGTTTTAGGGTGCGGGTTAGGCTTAGGTTTAGGGTTAGTGTTGGCACTAGGGTATGGGTTAGGGTTACAGTTAGGGTTTGGGTACGGGTTAGGGTTAGGGTTAGGGTACGAGAATGTGTTCGGTACGGGTTAGGTCAAGGGTTAGGTTTGGGTTTCGGGTACTGGTTAGGGTTAGGATTAGGTTTAGGTTTAGGGTTAGTGTATGGGTTAGGTTTAGGGAACGGGTTAGCGTTAGGGTTAGTTTTAGGCTACGGGTTAGGTTAGGTTACGGGTTACGGTTAGTGTTAGGGTCAGGTTTAGGGATAGTGTACCAGTTAGGGTTAGGGTTAGGGTATGGGTTAGTGTTAGGGTTATGTTACGGGTTAGGTTTACAGTACGGTTTAGGGTTAGAGTGAGGGTTAGGGTTAGGGTTAGAGTACGGTTAGTGTTAGGGTTAGTGTTAGGTTTAGGGTTAGGTTTAGAGTACGGTTTGGGTTAGTGTTAGGGTTCGGGATAGGGTTAGGGATAGGGTTATGGTACGGGTTAGGCTTAGGTTTAGGGTTAGGTTTAGAGTACGAGTAGGGTTATTGTAGGGTTAGGGTTGGGGTTAATGTACGGGTTAGGCTTAGGGTTAGGTTTAGTGTTAGTTTACGGGTTAGGGTATGGTTTAGGGCACGGGATAGGGTTAGCGTACAGGTTAATTTTAGTGTTATGTTTAGGTTTAGGTTACGGGTTACGGTTAGGGTACGGGTTACGGTTAGATTTAGGGTGCGGGTTAATGTTAAGGTTAGGTTTAGTGTACGGGTTAGGGTTAGGTTTTGGGTCAAGGTTAGGGTTAGGGTTAGTGTTAGGGTATGCATTAGGGTTAGGTTTGGGATTAGGGTACGTGTTAGTTTTAGGGTTAGGGTACGGGTTAGGGTTAGGGTTAAAGTTAGGGTTAGGTTTAGGGTTAGGGTACGGTTAAGGGTTATGGTTAGGGTTAGGGTTAGGGTTAAGTTTAGGGTGCGGTTTAGGGTTAGGGTTAGGGTTAGGGTTAGTGTTAGAGTACGGGTTTGGGTTAGTGCTAGGGTACGGTTTAGGTTTACCTTTGGGTACGGGTTAGGGTAAGGGTTAGGGTTAGGTTTAGGGGTTAGGCTTAGAGTTATTGTTAGCCTATGGGATAGGGTTAATGTACAGGTTAGGGTCGGTTAGGGTTAGGGTTAGGGTTAGGGTTAGGGTTATAGTACGGGTTAGGATTAGAGTTAAGGTTAGATTTAGGGTTAGAGTACGGGTTAGGGTGAGTGTTAGGGTTAGGGTTAGTGTTAGAGTATGGGTTAGGGTTAGAGTTCGGTTTAGGGTTAGGTTTAGGTTTAGGGTTAGGTTTAGAGTACTGGTTAGGGTTAGTGTACGGATAGGGTTAGGGTTAGGGTTAGGGTTAGGGTTAGGGTACGGGTTAGGGTTAGGTTTAGGGTCAGGGTTAGGGTTAGGGATAGGATTATGGTACGGGTTAGGGTTAGTGTTTGGGTTAGGGTACGGGTTAGTTTTAAGGTTAGGGTACGGGTTAGGGTTACAGTTAATGTTAGTGTTAGTGTTAGGGTATGGGTTAGCGTTAGGGTACGGGTAAGGGTTATGGTTAGGGTTAGGGTTAGGTATAGGTTTAGGGTGCGGGTTAGGCTTAGGGCTCGGGTTAGGGTTAGTGCTATGGTACGGGTTAGGGTTACTGTTAGGTTTTGGGTACGGGTTAGCGTTAGGGTTAGCGTACGGGATAGGGTTGGGTACGGGTTAGGCCAAGGGTTAGGGTTAGGTTTAGGGTACGGGTTAGGGTTAGGGTTAGGTTTAGGGTATGGGTTAGTTTTAGGGTACGGGTTAGGGTTAGGGTTAGGGTCAGTTTTACTGTTAGGGATAGGTTACGAGTTAGGCTTAGGGTTAGGTTTAGCGTACGGGTGAGGGTTAGGGTTAGGGTTAGGGTTAGAGTACGAGGTAGGGTTAGTGTTAGGTTTAGGGTTGGGGATAAAGTACAGGTTAGGCTTAGGGGTGGGTTAGGGTTAGGATACGGTTTAGGGTTAGGTTTAGGGTACGGGATAGGGTTAGCGAACGGTTTAATTTTAGGGTTAAGGTTCGGTTTAGGTTACGGGTTAGGGTTAGGGTACGGGTTAGGGTTAGGTTTAGGGTGCAGGTTGGGTTAGGGTTAGGGTTAGTGTAAGGGTTAGGATTAGGTTTAGGGTCAGGGTTAGGGTTATTGTTAGTGTTAGGGTACAGGTTAGGGTTAGGGTTGGGGTTAGGGTACGGGTTAGTTTTAGGGCAGGTTACGGATTAGGGTTATGGTTAAGGTTAGGGTTAGGGTTAGGTTATGGGTTAGGGTTAGGTTACGGTTAAGGGTTATGGTTTGGGTTAGGGTTAGGGTTAAGTTTAGTGTGCGGGTTAGGGTTAGGGTTAGGGTTACGGTTAGGGTTAGAGTACGGATTTCTGTTAGTGTTAGGGTATGGGTTAGGTTTACCGTTTGGGTACGGGTTCGGGTAAGGGTTACGGTTAGGCTTAGGGTTAGCGGTTAGGGTTAGAGTTAGGAATAGGCTATGGGTAGGGTTAGGGTACGGGTTAGGGTTAGGGTTAAGGTTCAGTTAGGTTTAGTGTACGGGTTAGGGTTAGGGTTAGTGTTAGGGACACGGTACGGTTTAGGGTTAAGGTTAGATTACGGGATAGGGTTAGTGTACATGTTAGGTCTAGGGTTAGGGTTAGGTTTAGTGTGTGGTTTAGGGTTAGGTTTAGGGTTAGGATACGCGTTAGGTTTAGGGTTTGGATACGGGCTAGGGTTACGTTTAGGGTTAGGGTATAGGTTAGGTTTAGGGTTAGGGTTCGGGTACGGTTTAGGGTTAGGGTACGGAATAGGGTTAGTGTTAGGGTCAGGGTTAGGGTTAGGTTTAGGGACCGGGTTAGGGTTAGGGTTAGGGTTAGCGCTAGTGTATGGGTTAGGGATATTGTTAGGGTTTGGGTACGGGTTAGGGTTAGGGTTAGGGTACGGGATAGGTTTGGGTACGGGTTAGGTCAAGGGTTTGGGTTAGGTTTAGGGTACAGGTTAGTGTTAGGGTTAGGTTTAGGGTTAGGGTAAGGTTATGGATTAGGTTTAGGGTACGGATTAGGGTTAGGGTTAGGGTTCGGGTTAGGGTTAGTGTACGGGTTAGGGTTAGCGTTAGGGTTAGTGTTAGGGTTAGGGTTAGTGTTAGGTTTATGTTACGGTTTAGGGTTAAGGTTACGGTACAGGATAAGTTTGGTGTACGTGTTAGGTCTAGGGTTAGGGTTAGTTTTAGTGTGCAGGTTAGGGATAGGGTTAGGGTACTTGTTTGGTTAGGGTTTGGGTACTGGTTAGGGTTACGTTTAGGGTTAGGGTACGGGTTAGGGATAGTGTTAGGTTTAGGGTTAGTGTTAGGGTACGGGTTAGGGTTAGAGTACGGGTTAGGGTTACATTTAGGTTTAGGGTTAGGGTTAGAGTACAAGTTAGGGTTAGTGTTAGGATTATGGTTAGGTTTAGCGTACGGGATAGGGTTAGCGAAAGGTTTAAGTTTAGGGTTAGGGTTCGGTTTAGGTTACGGGTTAGGGTTAGGGTACGGGTTAGGATTAGGTTTAGGGTGCGGTTTGGGTTAGGGTTAGGGTTAGTGTAAGGATTAGGGTTAGGTATAGGGTCAGGTTTAGGGTTAGGGTTAGTGTTAGGTTACGGGTTAGGGTTAGGATCGGGGTTAGGGTACGGGTTAGTTTTAGGGTTAGGTTACGGATTAGGGTTATGGTTAAGGTTAGGGTTAGGGTTAGGTTATGGGTTAGGGTTAGGTTACGGTTAAGGGTTATGGTTTGGGTTAGGGTTAGGGTTAAGTTTAGGGTGCGGGTTAGGGTTAGGTTTAGGGTTACGGTTAGGGTTAGATTACGGATTTGGGTTAGTGTTAGGGTACTGGTTAGGTTTACCGTTTGGGTACGGTTTTGGGTAAGGGTTACGGTTAGGCTTAGGGTTAGGGTTTAGGGTTAGAGTTAGGAATAGGCAACGGGTAGGGTTAGGGTACGAGTTAGGGTTAGGGTTAAGGATCAGTTAGGGTTAGTGTACGGGTTAGGGTTAGGGTTAGTGTTAGGGACACGGTACGGGATAGGGTTAAGTTTAGGGTACGGGATATGGTTAGTGTACGTGTTAGGTCTAGTGTTAGGTTAGGTTTAGTGTGTGGTTTAGGGTTAGGTTTAGGGTTAGAATACGTGTTAGGGTTAGGGTTTGGGTACGGGTTAGGGTTAGGTTTAGTGTTAGGGTATGGGTTAGGTTTATGGTTAGGGTTCGGGTACGGTTTAGGGTTAGGTACGGGATAGGGCTAGTGTTAGGGTCAGGGTTAGGGTTAGGTTTAGGGTCCGGGTTAGGATTAGGGTTAGGGTTAGCACTAGGTTATGGGTTAGGGTTACTGTTAGGGTTTGGGTACGGGTAAGGGTTAGGAATAGGGTACGGGTTAGGTTTGGGTACGGGTTAGGTCAAGGGTTAGGGTTAGGTTTAGGGTACGGGTTAGGGTTAGGGTTAGGTTTAGGGTTAGGTTTAGAGTATGGGTTATGCTTAGGGTACGGGTTAGGGTTAGGTTTAGGGTCAGGGTTAGGTTTAGGGATAGGGTACGAGTTAGGGTTAGGGTTAGGGTACGGGTAAGGTTTAGGGTTATGGTACAGTTTAGGGTTACATTACAGGGTAGGGTTAGGGTGAGGGTTAGGGTTAGTGTTAGAGTATGGTTAGGGTTAGGGTTAGGGTTAGCGCTAGGGTATGGGTTAGGGTTACTGTTAGTGTCTGGGTACGGTTTAGGGGTTAGGGTTACGGTACGGGATAGGTTTGGGTACGGGTTAGTTCAAGGGTTAGGGTTAGGTTTAGGTTACGGGTTAGGGTTAGGGTTAGGTTTAGGGTTAGGTTTAGGGTATGGGTTATGCTTAGGATACGGGTTAGGGTTAGGGTTAGGGTCAGGGTTAGGTTTAGGTTTAGGGTATGAGTTAGTGTTAGGGTTAGGTTTAGTGTACGGGTTAGGGTTAGGGTTAGGGTTAAAGTACGGGTTAGGTTTAGGTTACAGGTTAGGGTTAGGTTTAGGGTCAGTGTTAGGGTTAGGGTTAGGGTACAAATTAGGGTTAGGGTTAGGGTACGGGTTAGCGTTAAGGTTATGATACGGGTTAGGGTTACAGTACGGGTTAGGGTTAGGGTGAGGGTTACGGTTAGGGTTAGAGTATTGTTAGGGTTATGTTTAGGGTTAGAGTACGGGTTAGGTTTAGTGTTAGGGTACGGGTTAGTGTTAGGGTTAGGGTTAATGAACGGGTTAGGTTAAGGTTTAGGTTTAGGGTTAGGATACGGGTTAGGGTTAGGTTTAGAGTAAGGGATAAGGTTAGCGTACGGGTTAAGTTTAGGGTTAGGGTTAGGTTTAGGTTACGGGTTAGGGTTAGGGTACCGGTTAGGGTTAGATTTAGGGTGCGGGTGAGGGTTAGGTTTAGGGTTAGTGTAAGGGTTAGGGTTAGGTTTAGCGTCAGGGTTAGGGTTAGATTTAGTGTTAGGGTACGGATTAGTGTTAGGGTTGAGGTTAGGGTTTGGATTAGTTTTAGAGTTAGGGTACGGTTTAGGGTTATGGTTAAGGTTAGAGTTAGGGTTAGGGTATGGGTTAGTGTTAGGTTACGGTTAAGGTTTATTGTTTGGGTTAGGGTTAGAGTTAAATTTAGGGTGCGGGTTAGGGTTAGGGTTACGGTTACGGTTAGAGTACGGTTTTGGGTTAGTGTTAGGGTACGGGTTAGGTTTACCGTTTGGGTACGGGTTTGGGTAAGGGTTACGGTTAGGCTTAGGGTTAGGGGTTAGGATTAGAGTTAGGAATAGGCTACAGGTAGGGTTAGGATACGGGTTAGGGTTAGGGTTAAGGTTCAGTTAGGGTAAGGGTACAGGTTAGGGTTAGGTTTAGGTGCGGGTTAGGCTTAGGGTACGGTTTAGGGTTAGGTTTAGGGTCAGGGTTAGGTTTAGGGATAGGGTTATGGTACGGGTTAGGGTTAGGATTGGGATTACGGTACGGGTTAGTTTTAGGGTTAGGGTACGGGTTAGGGTTACGGTTAAGGTTAGGGTTAGTGTTAGGTTATGGGTTAGGCTTAGGGTACGGTTAAGGGTTATGGTTAGGGTTACGGTTAGGTTTAGGTTTAGCGCTAGGGTATTGGTTAGGGTTACTCTTAGGTTTTGGGTACGGGTTAGGTTTAGAGTTAGGATACGGGATAGGGTTGGGTACGGGTTAGGACAAGGGTTAGCGTTAGGTTTAGGGTATGGGATAGGGTTAGGGTTAGGTTTAGGGTTAGGGTTAAGGTATGGGTTAGGTTTAGGGTACGGGTTAGGGTTAGGGTCAGGGTCAGGGTTAGGGTTAGGTTTAGGGAACGAGTTAGTGTTAGAGTGAGGTTTAGTGTATGGGTTAGGGTTACGGTTAGGGTTAGGGTTAGGGTTAGAGTACGGGGTAGGTTTAGTGTTAGGGTTAGGTTTAGGGTTAGGGTACGGGTTAGGGTTAGAGTTAGGGTTAGGTTTAGAGTATGGGATAGGGTTAGGGTTAGGGTTAGAGTACGGATAGGGTTAGGGTTAGGGTACGGGTTAGGGTACGGGTTAGGGTTAGGGTACGGGTTAGGGTTAGGGTACGGGTTAGGGTTAGGGTCAGTGTTAGGGTTCGGTACGAGTTAGGGTTAGGTTTAGGTACGGTTAAGGGTTATGGTTAGGGTTAGGGTTAGGGTTAAGGTTAGGGTGCTGTTTAGGGTTAGAGTTAGGGTTAGGGTTAGGGTTAGGGTTAGAGTACGGGTTTGGGTTAGGTTTAGGGTACAGAATAGGGTTAGTGTACGGGTTAAGTTTAGGGTTAGGGTTAGGTTTAGGTTATGGGTTAGAGTTAGGGTACGTGTTAGGGTTAGTTTTAGGTGCGGGTTAGGGTTAGGGTACGGGTTAGGGTTATGTTTAGGGTCAGGGTTAGGGTTAGGGATAGGATTATGGTACGGGTTAGGGTTAGCGTTTGGGTTAGGGAACGGGTTATTTTTAGGGTTAGGGTACGGGTAAGGGTTACAGTTAAGGTTAGGGTTAGTGTTAGGGTATGTGTTAGGGTTAGGGTACGGGTAAGAATTATGTTAGGGTTAGGGTTAGGTTTAGGTTTAGGGTGTGGGTTAGGCTTAGGCTTAGGGTTAGGGTTAGCGCTAAGGTATGGGTTAGGGTTACTGTTAGGTTTTGGGTACGGCTTACGGTTAGGGGTAGGGTATGGGATAGGGTTGGGTACGGGTTAGGTCAAGGGTTAGGGTTAGGTTTAGGGTACGGGTTAGGGTTAGGGTTAGGTTTAGGGTATGGGTTAGGTTTAGGGTATGGGTTAGGGTTAGGGTTAGGGTCAGTTTTACTGTTAGGGATAGGGAACGAGTTAGGGTTAGGGTTAGGTTTAGGGTACGGGTGAGGGTTAGGGTTAGGGTTAGAGTACGGGGTAGGGTTAGTGTTAGGGTTAGGTTTAAAGTACGAGTTAGGCTTAGGGGTAGGTTAGGGTTAGGATACGTTTTAGGGTTAGGTTTAATGTACGGATAGGGTTAGCAAACGGTTTAAGTTTAGGGTTAGGGTTCGGTTTAGGTTATGGGTTAGGGTTAGCATACGGGTTAGAGTTAGGTTTACGGTGCGGGTTGGGTTAGAGTTAGGGTTAGTGTAAGGGTTAGGGTTAGGTTTAGGGTCAGGGTTAAGGTTAGGGTTAGTGTTAGGGTCCGGGTTAGGGTTAGGATTGGGGTTAGAGTACGGGTTAGTTTTAGGGTTAGGTTACGGATTAGGGTTATGGTTAAGGTTAGGGTTAGGCTTAGGTTATGGGTTAGGGTTAGGTTACGGTTAAGGGTTATGGTTTGGGTTAGGGTTAGGGTTAAGTTTAGGGTGCGGGTTAGGTTTAGGGTTATGGTTACGGTTAGGGTTAGAGTACGCATTTGGGTTAGTGTTAGGGTACGGGTTAGGTTTACCGTTTGGGTACGGGTTCGGGTAAGGGTTATGGTTAGGCTTAGGTTTAGGGGTTAGGGTTAGAGTCGGAATAGGCTACGGGTAGGGTTAAGGTACGAGTTAGGGTTAGGGGTAAGGTTCAGTTAGGGTTAGTGTACGGGTTAGGGTTAGGATTAGTGTTAGGGACACGGTACAGGTTAGCGTTCAGGTTAGGTTACGGGGTAGGGTTAGTGTACGTTTTACGTTTAGGGTTAGGGTTAGGTTTAGTGTGTGGTTTAGGGTTAGGTTTAGGGTTAGGATACGCGTTAGGTTTAGGGTTTGGGTATGGGCTAGGGTTTAGTTTAGGGTTAGGGTATGGGTTAGGTTTAGGGTTAGGGTTCAGGTACGGTTTAGGGTTAGGGTACGGGAGAGGGTTAGTGTTAGGGTCAGGGTTAGGGTTAGGTTTAGGGTCCTGGTTAGGGTTAGGGTTAGGGTTAGGGTTAGGGTTAGCGCTAGGGTATGGGTTAGGGTTACTGTTAGGGTTCGGGTACGGGTTAGGGTTAGGGTTAGGGTACGGGATAGGTTTGGGTACGGGTTAGGGTAAGGGTATGGGTTAGGTTTAGGGTACAGGTTAGGGTTAGGGTTAGGGTTCGGGTTAGGGTTAGTCTACGGGTTAGTGTTAGGGTTAGGGTTTGGGTTAGGGTTAGGGTTAGGTTTACGGTACAGGTTAGAGTTAAGGTTATGGTACTGGATAGGTTTAGTGTACGTCTTAGGTCTAGGGTTAGGGTTAGTTTTAGTGTGCGGGTTAGGGTTAGGGTTAGGGTACGTGTTAGGGTTAGGGTTTGGGTAAGGGTTAGGGTTCCGTTTAGGATTAGGGTACGGGTTAGGGATAGTGTTAGGGTTAGGGTTAGTGTTAGGGTCCGGGTTAGGGTTAGAGTACGGGTTAGGGTTATGTTTAGGGTTAGGTTTAGTGTTAGAGTACAAGTTAGGGTTAGTGTTAGGGTTAGGGTTAGGGTTAGGGTTAGGGTTAGAGTATGGGATAGGGTTAGTGTTAGGGTTAGGGTTAGGGTTAGTGTACGGATAGGGTTACGGTTAGGGTTAGGTTTAGGGTACAGGTTAGGGTTACGTTTAGGGTACGGGATAGGGTTAGTGTACGGGATAAGTTTAGGGTTAGATTTAGGTTTAGGTTACGGGTTAGGGTTAGGGTACGGGTTAGGGTACGGTTTAGGTGTGGGTTAGGGTTAGGGTATGGGTTAGGATTAGGGTACGGGTAAGGGTTATGGTTATGGTTAGGGTTAGGGTTAGGTTTAGGGTGCGGGTTAGGCTTAGGGTTAGGGTTACGGTTAGCGCTAGGTTATGGGTTATGGTTACTCTTAGGTTTTGGGTACGGGTTAGGGTTAAGGTTAGGGTACAGGATAGGGTTGGGTTCAGGTTAGGTCAAGCGTTTGGGTTAGGTATAGGGTATGGGATAGGGTTAGGGTTAGGTTTAGGGTTAAGATTAGGGTATGGGTTAGGTTTAGGGTACGGGTTAGGTTTAGGTTTAGGGTCAGGGTTGGGGTTAGGGTTAGGGTACGAGTTAAGGTTAGGTTTAGGTTTAGGGTACGGGTTAGCGTTAGGGTTAGCGTTAGGGTTGGTACGGGTTAGATTTAGGGTACGGGTTAGGGTTAGAGTAAGCGTTAGTTTTAGGGTACGAGTTAGGGTTAGGGTTAGGGTACGGTTAAGGGTTATGGTTAGGGTTAGGGTTAGCGTTAAGTTTAGGGTGTGGTTTAGTGTTCGGGTTAGGGTTAGAGTTAGAGAACGGGATTGGGTTAGTGTTAGGGGACGGGTCAGGTTTACCGTTTGGGTACGGGTTAGGGTAAGGGTTAGGGTTAGGGTTAGGGTACGTGTTAGGGTTAGGGTTTGGCTAGTGGTTAGGTTTACGTTTAGGGTTAGGGTACGGTTTAGGTTTAGGGTTAGGATAAGCGTTAGTGTTAGGGTATGGGATGGGGTTAGAGAACGGGTTAGGGTTAGGTTTAGGGTTATGGTTAGGGTAGAGTACGGGTTAGGGTTAGTGTTAGGGTTAGGGTTAGGGTTAGTGTACGGATAGGGTTAGGGTTAGGGTTAGGGTTAGGGTACGGGTTAGAGTTAGGTTTAGGGTACAGAATAGGGTTCGTGTACGGGTTAAGTTTAGGGTTAGGGTTAGGTTTAGGTTATGGGTTAGAGTTAGGGTTAGGGTTAGGTTTAGGTTTAGGGTCAGGGTTAAGGTTAGGGTTAGGGTACGAATTAGGGTTAGGGTACGGGTTAGATTTAGGGTAATGGTACGGTTTAGGGTTACAGTACGGGTTAGGGTTAGGGTGAGGGTTGGTGTTAGTGTTAGAGTATGGTTAGTGTTAGGGTTAGGGTTAGGGTTAGCGCTAGGGTATGGGTTAGGGTTACTGTTAGTGTTTGGGTACGGTTTAGTGTTAGGGTTAGGGTACGGGATAGGTTTGGATACGGGTTAGTTCAAGGGTTAGGGTTAGGTTTAGGTTACAAGTTAGAGTTAGTGTTAGGTTTAGGGTTAGGTTTAGGGTATGGGTTATGCTTAGGATACGGGTTAGGGTTAGTGTTATGGTCAGGGTTAGGTTTAGTTTTAGGGTACGAGTTAGTGTTAGGGGTGGTTTAGTGTACGGGTTAGGGTAAGGGTTAAAGTACGGGTTAGGTTTAGGGTACGGGTTAGGGTTAGGTTTAGGGTCAGTGTTAGGGTTAGAGTTAGGGTACGAATTAGGGTTAGGGTTAGGGTATGGGTTAGCATTAAGGTTATGGTACGGGTTAGGTTTACAGTACAGGTTAGGGTTAGAGTGAGGGTTACGGTTAGGGTTAGAGTATGGTTAGGGTTAGGGTTAGAGTACAGGTTAGATTTAGTGTTAGGGTATGGGTTAGTGTTAGGGTTAGGGTTAATGAACGGCTTAGGCTAAGGTTTAGGTTTAGGGTTAGGATACGGGTTAGGGTTAGGTTTAGGGTACGGGATAGGGTTAGCGTACGGGTTAAGTTTAGGGTTAGGGTTAGGTTTAGGTTACAGGTTAGGGTTAGGGTACCGGTTAGGGTTAGGTTTAGGGTGCGGGTTAGGGTTAGGGTTAGGGTTAGTGTAAGGGTTAGGGTTAGGTTTAGGGTCAGGTTTAGGGTTAGGTTTAGTGTTAGGGTACGGATTAGGGTTAGGGTTGAGGTTAGGGTTTGGGTTAGTTTTAGAGTTAGGGTACGGTTTAGGGTTATGGTTAAGTTTAGAGTTAAGTTTAGGGTATGGGTTAGGGTTAGGTTACGGTTAAGGGTTATGGTTTGTGTTAGGGTTAAGTTTAGGGTGCGGGTTAGGGTTAGGGTTATGGTTAGGGTTACAGTACGGATTTGGGTTAGTGTTAGGGTACGGGTTAGGTTTACCGTTTGGGTACGGGTCGGGTAAGGGTTATGGTTAGGCTTAGGTTTAGGGGTTAGGGTTTGAGTTAGGAATAGGCTACGGGTTGGGTTAGGATATGGGTTAGGGTTAGGGTTAAGGTTCAGTTAGGGTTAGGGTATGGGTTAGGGTTAGGTTTAGGTGCGGGTTAGGCTTATGGTACGGGTTAGGGTTAGGTTTAGGGTCAGGGTTAGGTTTAGGGATAGGGTTGTGTTACGGGTTAGGGTTAGGGTTGGGGTTATGGTTGGGTTAGTTTTATTGTTAGGGTACGGGTTAGGGTTACGATTAAGGTTAGGGTTAGTGTTAGGTTATGGGTTAGTGTTAGGGTACGGGTAAGGGTTATGGTTAGGGTTACGGTTAGGTTTAGGTTTAGGGTGGGGGTTAGGCTTAGGGTTAGGTTTAGGTTTAGCGCTAGGGTATGGGTTAGGGTTACTCTTAGGGTTTGGGTACGGGTTAGGGTTGGAGTTAGGATACGGGAGAGGGTTGGGTGCGGGTTAGGACAAGAGTTAGGGTTAGGTTTAGGGTACGGGAAAGGGTTAGGGTTAGGTTTAGGTTTAGGGTTAGGGTCAGGGTAAGGGTTAGGTTTAGGGAACGAGGTAGCGTTAGAGTGAGGTTTAGGGTACGGGTTCAGTTTATGGTTAGTGTTAGGGTTAGGGTTAGAGTACGGGGTAGTGTTAGTTTTAGGGTTAGGTTTAGGGTTAGGCTACCGGTTAGGGTTAGAGTTAGGGTTGGGTTTAGAGTACGGGATAGGGTTAGGGTTAGGTTTAGAGTACGGATAGGGTTAGGGTTAGGGTACGGGTTAGGGTACGGGTTAGCGTTAGGGTACGGGTAGGGTTAGGGTCAGTGTTAGGGTTAGGGTACGAGTTAGGGTTAGGGTTAGGTACGGTTAAGGGTTATGTTTAGGGTTAAGGTTAGGGTTAAGTTTAGGGTGCTGTTTAGGGTTAGCGTTAGGGTTAGGGTTAGGGTTAGAGTACGGGTTTGGGTTAGTGTTAGGGTACGGGTTACTTTTACCATTTGGGTACGGGTTAGGGTAAGGGTTAGGGTTAGGGTTAGGGTTAGGGGTTAGGGTTAGAGTTAGTGTTAGGCTACGGGATAGGGTTAGAGTATGGTTAGTTTTAAGTTTAGGGTTAGGGTTAGGTTTAGGGTTATAGTACGGGTTAGGGTTAGAGTTAGGGTTAGGTTTAGGGTTAGAGTAGGGGTTAGGGATAGTGTTAGGGTTAGGGTTAGTGTTAGGGAACAGGTTAGGATTAGAGTACGGGTTAGGGTTACATTTAGTTATAGGGTTAGGGTTAGAGTACGGCTTAAGATTAGTGTTAGGTTTAGGGTTAGCGTTAAGGTTAGAGTACGGATAGGGTTAGGGTTAGGGTTAGGTTTAGGGTAAAGGTTAGAGTTAGGTTTAGGGTACGGGATAGGGTTAGCGGACGGGTTAAGTTTCGGGTTAGGGTTAGATTTAGGTTACGGGTTAGGCTTAGCGTACAGATTAGGGTTAGGGGTGGGGTTATGGTACGGGTTAGTTTTAGGGTTAGGGTATGGGTCAGGGTTACGGTTAAGTTTAGGGTTATGGTTAGGGTTATGGTACGGGTTAGGTTTACATTACGGGATAGGGTTAGGGTGACGGTTAGAGTACGGTTAGGGTTAGGGTTAGGGTTAGGGTTAGGGTAAGGGTTAGGGTTCTGGTTAGGGTTAGGGTTAGGGTAGGGTACGGGTTAGGGTTAGGGTTTCTGTTAGGGTTAGAGTATGGTTTAGGGTTAGTGTTAGTGTTAGGGTTAGGGTTAGGGTAGGGTACGGGTTAGGGTTTGTGTTAGGGTTAGAGTACAGGGTAGGGTTAGTGTTAGGGTTAGGGTTAGGCTTAGGGTTAGGGTACGGGTTAGGGTTAGAGTTAGGGTTAGGGTTAGAGTACGGGGTAGGGTTAGTGTTAGTGTTAGGTTTAGGGTTAATGTACGGGTTAGGCTTAGGGTTAGGTTTAGGGTTAGGTTACATGTTAGGGTTAGGTTAAGGGTACGGGATAGGGATAGCGTACGGGTTAAGTTTAGGGTTAGGGTTACGCTTAGGTTATGGGTTAGGGTTAGGTTTAGGTGTGGGTTAGGGTTAGGATTAGGGTTAGTGTACGGGTTAGGGTTAGGGTTGGGGTTAGGGTACGGGTTAATTTTAGGTTTAGGGTACTGGTCAGGGTTACGGTTAAGTTTAGGGTTAGGGTTAGTGCATGGGTTAAGGTTAGGGTACGGGTAATGGTTAGAGTTATGGTTAGGGTTAGTGTTAGCGCTAGGGTATGGTTTAGGGTTACTGTTAGGGTTTGGGTACGGGTTAGGGTTAAGGTTAGGTTACGGGATAGGTTTGGGTACGGGTTAGGTCAAGGTTTAGGGTTAGGTTTAGGGTACTGGTTAAGGTTAGGGTTAGGTTTAGGTTTAGGTTTAGGGTATGGGTTATGCTTAGGTTACGGGTTAGGGTTAGGTTTATGGTCAGGGTTAGGGTTAGTTTTAGGGTACGACTTATTGTTAGGGTTAGGTTTAGTGTACGGTTTAGAGTTAGTGTTAGGGTTAAAGTACGGGTTAGGTTTAGGGTACGGGTTATGGTTAGGTTTAGGGTCAGGATTAGGGTTAGGGTTAGGGTACGATTTAGGGTTATGGTTAGGGTATGGTTTAGGGTTAGGGTTTTGGTACGGGTTAGGGTTACAGTACGGTTTAGGGTTAGGGTGAGGGTTAGGGTTAGGGTTAGAGTATGGTTAGGGTTAGGGTTAGAGTTAGAGTACGGGTTAGGGTTAGTGTAAGGGTTAGGGTTAGGGTTAGGGTTAGGGTTAGGGTTAGTTTTAGGGTTACGGTACGGGTTAGAGTTAAGGTTACGGTAAGGGATAGGGTTAGTGTACGTGTTAGGTCTAGGGTTAGGATTTGGTTTAGTGTGCGGGTTAGGGTTAAGATACGTGTTAGGGTTAGGGTTTGGGTATGGGTTAGGGTTACGTTTAGGGTTAGGGTACGGATTAGGTTTAGGGTTAGGGTAAGGGTTAGTGTTAGAGTATGGGTTAGGGTTAGATTACAGGTTAGGGTTAGGTTTAGGGTTAGGTTTAGTTTTAGAGTATGGGTTAGGGTTAGTATTAGGGTTAGGGTTAGTGTACCGATATTGTTAGGGTTAGGATTAGGGTTAGTGTACGGGTTAGGGTTAGGTTTAGGGTACGGGATAGGTTTAGTGTTCAGGTTAAGTTTAGGGTTAGGGTTAGGTTTAGGTTACGGGTTACGTTTAGGGTATGGGTTAGGGTTAGTTTTAGGTGCGGGTTAGGGTTAGGGTTTTGGTTAGGGTACGGTTTAGTTTTAGGGTTAGGGTATGGGTTAGGGTTACGGTCAAGGTTAGGGTTAGTGTTAGGGTATGGGTTAGGGTTAGGGTACGGGTAAGGGTTATGGTTAGGGTTAGGGTTAGGTTTAGGTTTAGGGTGTGGGTTAGGATTAGGTTTAGGGTTAGGGTTAGCGCTAGGGAATGGGTTAGGGTTACTGTTAGGGTTTGGGTACGGGTTAGGGTTAGGGTTAGGGTACGAGATAGCGTTGGGTACGGGTTAGGTCAAGGGTTAGTGTTAGGTTTAGGGTAGGGTTAGGGTTAGCGTTAGGTTTAGGATTATGTTTAGGGTATGGGTTAGGTTTAGGGTACGGGTTAGGGTTAGGTTCAGGGTTAGGGTTAGGTTTAGGGTACGATTAGGGTTAGGTTTAGGGTTAGGGTACGGGTTAGTTTTAGGGTACAGGTGAGAGTTAGGGTCAGGTTTAGTGTTAGGCTATGAGTTTGGGTTAGGGTTAAGGTACGGGTTAGAGTTAGGGTTATGTTACGGGTTAGGGTTACAGTACGGGTTAGGTTTAGGGTGAGGGTTAGGGTTAGGGTTAGAGTACAGTTAAGGTAAGGGTTAGGGTTATGGTAGAGTAAGAGTTAGGGTTAGTGTTAGTGTTAGGGAAAGGTTTAGGGTTAGGGTTAGGTTACGGGTTAGGTTTAGGGTTAGGGTTAGATTACGGGGTAGGTTTAGTGTTAGGATTAGGGTTAGGGTTAATGTACGGGTTAGGCTTAGGGTTAGGTTTAGGGTTAGGTTACAGGTTAGGGTTAGGTTTAGGGTACGGGATAGGGTTAGCGTACGGGATAAGTTTAGGGTTAGGGTTAGGTTTAGGTTATGGGTTAGGGTTAGGGTACGGGTTATGGTTAGGTTTAGGGTGCGGCTTAGGGTTAGGTTTAGGGTACGAAATAGGGTTAGGGGTAGGGTACGGGTTAGGTTTAGGGTTAGGGTCAGGTTTAGGGTTAGTGTTAGGGTACGAGTTAGGGTTAGGGTGAGGTTTAGGGTACGGGTTAGGGTACGGTTAGGGTAAGGGTTAGGGTTAGGGTTAGAGTACGGGATAGGGTTAGTGTTAGTGTTTGGGTTAGGGTACGGGTAGGGGTTAGTGTTAGGGTTATGGTAGGTTTATAGTGCAGGGTAGGGTTAGTGTTAGGGTTAGGGTTAGGTTTATAGTACAGGGTAGGGTTAGTGTTAGGGTTAGGGTTAGGGTTAGGGTTAGGGTATCGGTTAGGCTTAGGGTACGGGTTAGGTTTAGGGTTAGGGTCAGGTTTAGGGTTAGGGTTAGTATTAGGGTACGGGTTAGGGTTAGGTTTAGGGTACGGCTTAGGGTTAGGTTTAGGGTACGGGTTAGGTTTAGGGTACGGGTTAGGTTTAGGGTATGGGTTAGGGTTAGGTTTAGGGTCAGGGTTAGGGTTAGGTTTAGGGTATGAAATAGGGCTAGGGTGAGTGTACTGGTTAGGGTTAGGTTTATGGTATGGGGTATGTTTACAGGACGGGTTAAGGTTAGTGTGAGGTTTAGGGTTAGGGTTAGAATACGGTTAGGGTTAGGGTTAGGGTAGGGTTAGGGTTAGAGTACAGGTTAGGGTTGGTGTTAGGGTTAGGGTTAGGGTTAGTGTTAGGGTACGGGTTAGGGTTATGGTTAGAGTACGGGGTAGGGTTAGGGTAGGTTTTAGGGTTAGGTTTAGGGTTAGGGTACGGGTTAGGGTTAGGTTTAGGGTTAGTGTTAGAGTACGGGTAGGGTTAGAGTTAGGGTTAGGGTTAGGGTTAGAGTACAGGTTTGGGTTACTGTTAGGGTACAAGATAGGTTTACCGTTTGGGTATGGGTTAGGATAAGGGTTAGGGTTAGTGTTAGGGTATGTGTTAGGGTTAGTGTTTGGGGACGGGTTAGGGTTACGTTTAGGGTTAGGGTACGGGTTAGGGATAGTGTTAGGTTTAGGGTTAGTGTTAGGGTCCGGGTTAGGGTTAGTGTACGGGTTAGGGTTAGGTTTAGATTTAGGGTTAGGGTTAGAGTACCGGTTAGGGTTAGTGTTTGTGTTAGGTTTAGGGTTAGTGTACGGATAGTGTTAGGGTTAGGGTTAGGGTTAGGGTTAGGGAACGGGTTAGGGTTAGGTTTAGGGTACGGGATAGGTTTAGTGTACGGGTTAAGTTTAGGGTTAGGGTTAGGTTTAGGTTATGGGTTAGGGTTAGGGTACGGTTTAGGGTTAGGTTTAGGTGCGTGTTAGGGTTAGAGTACGGGTTAGGGTCAGGTTTAGGTGAGGGTTTGGGTTAGGGTTAGGATTAGGGTACGGGTTAGGGTTAGGTTTAGGGTCAGGGTTATGGTTAGGGTACGAATTAGGGTTAGGGTTAAGGTACGGGTTAGGGTTAGGGTTATGGTACGGGTTAGTGTTACAGTACGGGTTAGTGTTAGTGTGAGGGTTAGGGTTAGGGTTATGGTACGGGTTAGTGTTACAGTACGGGTTACTGTTAGTGTGAGGTTTAGGGTTAGGGCTAGAATACGGTTATGGTTAGGGTTAAGGTTAAGGTTAGAGTACGGGTTAGGGTAGTTTTAGGGTTAGGGTTAGGGTTAGGTTTAGAGTACGGGGTAGGGTTAGTGTTAGGGTTAGTGTAAGGGTTAATGTACGGGTTAGGCTTAGGGTCAGGTTAGGGTTAAGATACGGGTTAGGGTTAGGTTTAGGGTATGGGATAGGGTTAGCGACCGGGTTAAGTATAGGATTAGGGTTCGGTTTAGCTTATGGTTTAGGGTTAGGGTACGGGTTAGGGTTAGTTTTAGGGTGCGGGTTGGGTTAGGGTTAGGGTTAGTGTAAGGGTTAGGGTTAGGTTTAGCCTCAAGGTTAGGGTTAGGGTTAATGTTAGGGTACGGGTTAGCGTTACGGTAGGGGTTAGGTTATGGGTTAGTTTTAGGGTTTGGGTACCGATTAGGGTTATGGTTAAGGTTAGGGTTAGGGTTAGGTTATGGGTTAGGGTTAGGTTACGGTTAAGGGTTATGGTTTGGGTTAGGGTTAGGGTTAAGTTTAGGGTGCGGGTTAGGGTTAGGGTTAGGGTTAGGGTTAGGGTTAGTGTATGGGTTTGGGTTAGTGTTAGGGTGCGGGTTAGGTTTACCATTTGGGTATGGGTTCGGGTAAGGGTTAGGGTTAGGCTTAGGGTTAGGGGTTAGGTTTAGAGTTAGGATTAGGATACGGGTAGGGTTAGGGTATGGGTTAGAGTTAGGGTTAAGGTTTGGGTTAGGGTTTGGGTACGGGCTAAGGTTACGTTTAACGTTAGGTTATGGGTTAGGTTTAGGGTTAGGGTTCGTGTACGGTTTAGGGTTAGGGTACGGGAAAGGGTTAGTGTTAGGGTCAGGGTTAGGGTTAGGTTTAGGGCTGGGTTAGGGTTAGGGTTAGGGTTAGCGCTAGGGTATGGGTTAGTGTTACTGTTAGGGTTTGCGTACGGGTTAGGGTTAGAGTTAGGGTACGGGATAGGTTTGGGTACGGGTTTGGTAGAGGGTTAGGGTTACGTTTAGGGTTTAGGGTTAGGGTTAGGTTCAGGTTTCGTGTTAGGGTATGGGTTAGGCTTAGGGTATGGGTTAGGGTTAGGGTTATGGTCAGGGTTAGGGTAGGTTTAGGGTACGAGTTAGGTTTCGGGTTAGGTGTAGTGTACGGTTTAGGGTTAGGGTTAGGTTTAAAGTACGGGTTAGGTTTAGGGTACCAGTTAGGGTTAGGGTTATGGTCATGGTTAGGGTTAGGGTTAGGTTACGGGTTAGGGTTAGGGTTATAGGATGGGTTAGGGTTACAGTACGGGTTAGGGTTAGGGTGAGGGTTAGGGTTAGGATTAGAGTACGGTTAGGTTTAGGGTTAGGGTTAGGGTCAGAGTACATGGTAGGATTAGTGTTAGGGTTAGGGTTAGGGTTAGAGTACGGGGTAGGGTTAATATTAGGGTTGGGTTGGGGTTAACGTACGGTTTAGGCTTAGGGTTAGGATACGGTTTAGGGTTAGTTTTCGGGTATGGGTTAGGGTTAGCGTACGGGTTAAGTTTAGCGTTATGGTTAGGTTTAGGTCACGGGTTAGGGTTAGGGTTCGGGTTAGGGTTAGGTTTTGGGCGTGAGTTAGGGTTAGGGTTAGGATTAGTGTAAAGGTTAGGGTTAGGTTAGGGTCAGGGTTAGGGTTAAGGTTAGTGTTAGGGTCGGGTTATGGTTAGGGTTGGGGTTAGGTTACGGGTTAGTTTTTTTGGGTTAAGCTATTGGTTAGGGTTACGTTAAGTTAGGGTTAAGGTTAGGGTTAGGGTTAGGGTATGGGTTAGGGTTAGGTTACGGTTAAGTGTTATGGTTAGGGTTAGGGTTACTGTTAAGTTTAGGGTGCAGGTTATGGTTATGGTTAGGGTTGTGGTTAGAGTACTGGTTTGGGTTAGTGTTAGGGTACGGTTTAGGTTTACCTTTTGGGTACGGTTTAGGGCAAGGGATAGTGTTAGAGTTAGGGTACGTGTTATGGTTAAGGTTTGGATACGGGTTACGGGTACGTTTAGGGTCAGCGTTAAGATTAGGGTTAGGGTTGGGGTTACGGTACAGGTTATTTTTAGGGTTACGGTACGGGTTAGGGTTACGGTTAATGTTAGGGTCAGTGTTAGGTTATGGTTTAGGGTTAGGGTACGGGTAAGGGTTATGGTTAGGGTTACGGTTAGGTTTAGGTTTAGGGTGTGGGTTAGGCTTAGGGTAAGGGTTAGGGTTAGCGCTAGGGTATGGGTTAGGGTTACTCTTAGGGTTTGGGTACGGGTTATGGTTAGGGTTAGTGTACGGGATAGGGTTGTGTACGGGTTAGGACAAGGGTTAAGTTTAGGTTTAGGGTACGGGATGGGTTAGGGTTAGGTTTAGGGTTAGGTTGAGGGTATGGGTTAGGTTTAGGGTACGGGTTAGTGTTAGGTTTAGGGACAGGGTTAGGGTTAGTGTTAGGGTACGTGTTAGGGTTAGGGTGAGGTTGAGGGTACGGGTTAGCGTACGGTTAGGGTTAGGGTTAGGGTTAGAGTACGGGATAGGGTTAGTGTTAGGGTTAGGTTTAGGGTTAGGGTTAGGGTACGGGTGGGGGTTAGGGTTAGGGTTAGGGTTAGGGTTAGAGTACAGGTTAGGGTTAGTTTTAGGGTTAGGGTTAGGGTTAGTGTTAAGGTACGGGTTAGGGTTAGGGTTAGAGTGCGGGGTAGGGTTAGTGTTAGGGTTAGGTTTAGGGTTAGGGTACGGGTTAGGGTTAGGGTTAGTGTTAGAGTACGGGGTAGGGTTAGTATTAGGGTTAAGGTTAGGGTTAGAGTACGGGTTTGGGTTAGTGTTAGTGTACAAGTTAGGTTTACCGTATGGGTACGGGTTAGGGTAAGGGTTAGGGTTAGTGTTAGGGTACGTGTTAGGGTTAGGGTTTGGGGACGGTTTAGGGTTATGTTTAGGGCTAGGGTACGGGTTAGGTTTAGGGTTAGGGTAAATGTTAATGTTAGGGTACGGGATAGGGTTAGAGTACGGGTTAGGGTTAGGTTTAGGTTTAGGGTTAGGGTTAGAGTACCGGTGAGGGTTTGTGTTAGTGTTAGGGTTAGGGTTAGTGTACGGATAGTGTTAGGGTTAGGGTACGGGTTAGGGTACGGGTTAGGTTTAGGTTTAGGGTACAGGATAGGGTTACTGTACGGGTTAAGTTTAGGGTTGGGGTTAAATTGAGGTGATGGGTTAGGGTTAGGGTACGGGTTAGGGTTAGGTTTAGGTGCGCGTAAGGTTTAGGGTAAGGGTTAGGTTCAGTTTTAGGTGAGGGTTAGGGTATGGGTTAGGATTAGGGTACGGGTTAGGGTTAGGTTTAGGGTCAGGGTTAGGGTTAGGGTTAGGGTACGAATTAGTTTTAGGGTTAGGGTACGGGTTAGGGTTAGAGTACGGGTTAGGGTTAGGGTGAGGGTTAGGTTTAGGGTTAGAGTACGGTTAGGGTTAGGGTTAGGGTTAATGTACGGGTTAGGCTTAGGGTTATGTTTAGGATTAGGATACGGGTTATGTTTAGGTATAGGGTACGGGATAGGTTTTGCGTACAGGTTAAGTTTAGGGTTAGGTTTAGGTTTAGGTTACGGGTTCGGGTTAAAGTTCAGGTTAGGGTTAGGTTTAGGGTGCGGGTTAGGGTTAGTGTAAGGGTTAGGGTTAGGTTTAGGGTCTGGCTTAGGTTTAGGGTTAGTGTTAGGGTACGGGTTAGGGTTACGGTTAGGGTACAGGTTAGTTTTAGGTTTAGGGTACAGGTAGGGATTACGGTTAAGGTTAGGGTTAGGGTTAGGGTATGGGTTAGGGTTAAGTTACGGTTAAGGGTTATGGTTTGGGTTAGGGTTAGGGTTAAGTTTAGGGTGTGAGTTAGGTTAAGGATAGGGTTAGGGTACAGGTTAGGTTTAGGGTACGAGTTAGGGTTAGGGTTAGGATCAGCGTTAGGCTTAGGGTTAGGGTACGAAATAGGGTTAGGGTTAGAGCACGCATTAGGTTTAGGATTATGGTATTGGTTAGGGTTACAATACGGGTTCGGGTTAGGGTGAGGGTTAGGTTTAGGGTTAGGTTACGGTTAGGGTTAGGGTTAGGGTTAGAGTACGGGTTTAGTGTTAGTGTTAGGGTTAGGGTTAGGGTCAGGGTTAGAGTACGGGTTAGGGTTAGTGTTAGTGTTAGGGTTAGGGTTAGGTTATGGGTTAGGCTTAGGGTACATGTTAGGTTTAGTGTTAGGGTCAGGTTTAGGGTAGGTTTAGGGTTAGGGAACGGGTTAGTGTTAGGTTTAGGGTACAGGTTAGGGTTAGGTTTAGGGTTAGGGTACAGGTTAGGTTTAGGGTACGGGATAGGGTTAGGGTTAGGTTTAAGGTTAGGCTTATTGTTAGGGTTATGGTATGGGTTAGGTTTAAGGTTCCGGTATGGGATAGGTTTAGTGTACGTGTTAGGCCTAGTGTTAGGGTTAGGTTTAGTGTGCGGGTTAGGGTTAGGGTTAGGGTTAGAGTATAGGTTTGGGTTAGAGTTAGGGTACGGGTTAGGTTTACCGTTTGGGTACGGGTTAAGGTAAGGGTTAGGGTTAGGTTTAGGGTTAGGGGTTAGCGTTAGAGTTAGGGTTGGGCTACTGGTAGGGTTAGAGTACGAGTTAGGGTTCGAGTTAGGGTTAGTGTACGGGTTAGGGTTAGGTTTAGGTTTAGGGTTAGGCTTATTGTTAGGGTTACGGTACGGGTTAGGTTTAAGGAGCCGGTATGGGATAGGTTTAGTGTACATGTTAGGGTTAGGGTTAGGGTTAGGGTTAGGGTTAGGGTTAGGGTTAGTGTTTGGGTTAGGGTACGTGTTAGGGTTAGGGTTTGGGTACTGGGTAGGGTTACGTTTAGGGTTAGGGTACGTGTTAGGTTTAGGGTTAGGGTAAGGGTTAGTGTTAGGGTACGGGTTAGGGTTAGAGTATGGGTTAGGGTTAGGTTTAGGGTTAGGGTTAGGGTTAGAGTACGGGTTAGGGTTAGTGTTAGGGTTAGCGTTAGGGTTAGTGTACGGATAGGGTTAGGGTTAGGGTACGGGTTAGGGTACGGGTTAGGGTTAGGTTTAGGGTACGTGATAAAGTTAGTGTACGGGTTAAATTTAGGGTTAGGGTTAGGTTTAGGTTACGGGTTAGTTTTAGGGTATGGGATAGGGTTAGGTTTAGGGTAGGGGTTAGGGTTAGGGTTAGGGTACGTGTTAGGTTTAGGGTACGGGTTAGGGTTAGGGATAGGGTTGTGGTATGGGTTAGGGTAAGGGTTGGTGTTAGGGTATGGGTTAGTTTTAAGGTTGGGGTACGGGGTAGGGTTACGGTTAAAGTTAGGGTTAGTGTTAGGGTATGGGTTAGGGATATGGTACGGGTAAGGTTTATGGTTAGGTTTAGGGTTAGGGTTAGTGTTAGGGTTAGAGTACAGGTAAGGGTTAGGTTTAGGATTTGGGTAGGTTAGAGTACGGGTTAGGGTTAGTGTTAGGGTTAGGGTTAGGTTTAGGGTACGTTTAGGGTAGGGTTAAGTTAGTGTACGGCTTAGGGTTAGGGTTAGGGTTAGTGTTAGGTTTACGGTACAGGTTAGGGTTAAGGTTATGGTACGGGATAGGTTTAGTGTACGTGTTAGGTCTAGGGTTAGGGTTAGGTTTAGTGTGTGGGTTAGGTTGGGGTTAGGGTTAGGGTACGTGTTAGGGTTAGGTTTTGGGTATGGGTTAGGGTTACGTTTAGGGTTAGGGTATGGGCTAAGTTTAGGGTTAGGGTAAGGGTTAGTGTTAGGGTACGGGTTAGGGTTAGAGTACGGGTTAGGGTTAGGTTTAGGGTTAGGGTTAGGGCTAGGTTACGGTTAGGGTTAGGGTTAGGGTTAGAGTACAGTTTTGGAAAAAAATTTAAAAAAATAAAAAAAAGAGTACAGGTTAGGGTTAGTGTTAGGGTTAGGGTTAGGGTCAGGGTTAGAGTACAGGTTATGGTTAGGGTTAGGTTTAGTGTTAGAGTACGGGGTAGGTTTAGTGTTAGGGTTAGGGTTAGGGTTAGAGTACGGCTTAGTGTTAGTGTTAGGGTTAGGGTTAGGGTTAGGTTTAGTGTACTGGTATGGGTTAGGGTTAGGGTTAGAGTATGGGTTAGGTTTGGTGTTAGTGTTAGGGTTAGTGTTAGGTTTAGGGTATGGGTTAGGCTTAGGGTACGTGTTAGGGTTAGGGTTAGGGTCAGGTTTAGGGTTGGTTTAGGGTTAGGGTACGGGTTAGGATTAGGTTTAGGGTACGGGTTAGTGTTAGGTTTAGGGTTAGGGTACAGGTTAGGTTTAGGGTACGGGATAGGGTTAGGGTTAGATCAGGGTTACGGTTAGGGTTAGGGTACGAATTAGGGTTAGGGTTAGGGTACGGGTTAGGGTTAGGGTTATGGTACGGGCTAGGGTTACAGTACGGGTTACGGTTAGGGTGAGGGTTGGGGTTAGGGTTAGAATACGGTTAGGGTTAGGGTTACGGTTAGGGTTAGAGTACAGGTTAAGGTTAGTGTTAGGGTTAGGGTTAGGGTTAGGGTTAGGGTAAAGGTTAGGTTAGGGTTAGTGTTAGATACGGTGTAGGGTTAGTGTTAATGTTAGGGTTAGGGTTAGAGTACGGGTTAGGGTTAGTTTTAAGGTTAGGGTTAGTGTTAGGGTTAGTGTACGGGTTAGGGTTATGTTTAGGGTTAGAATACGGGGTAGGGTTAGTGTTAGGGTAAGGGTTAGGTTTAGAGTACAGGTTTGGGTTAGTGTTAGGGTACGGGTTAGTTTTATCATTTGGGTACGGGTTAGGGAAAGTGTTAGGGTTAGGGTTAGGGTACGTGTTAGGGTTAGGGTTTGGGGACGGGTTAGAGTTACGTTTAGGGTTAGGGTACGGGTTAGGTTTAGGGTTAGGGTAAGCGTTAGTGTTAGGGTACGGGATAGGGTTAGAGTACGGGTTAGGGTGAGGTTTAGGGTTAGGGTTAGGGTTAGGCATCGGGTTAGGGTTAGTGTACGTGTTAGGGTTTTGTACGGGTTAGGGTTAGTGTTAGGTTTATGGTACGGGTTAGGGTTAGGGTTAGATTTAGGTTTAGGATGCGAGTTAGGGTTAGGGTTAGGGTAAGGGATTAGGTTTAGGGTTAGGATCAGGGTTAGGTTTAGGGTTAGATTTAGGGTTAGGTTACGGGTTAGGGTTAGGGTTAGGGTTAGTGTACGGGATAGGTTTAGGATTAGGGTTAGTGTTAGTTTAGGGTTAGGGTACAGTTAGCGTTAGGTTTAGGTTATGGGATTGTTTTAGGGTACGGATTAAGTCTAGGGTTAGGGTTAGGTTTAGGGTGTGGTTTAGGTTTAGGCATCAGGTTAGGGATAGGGTACGGATTAGGGTTAGGGTACGGGTTAGGGTTAGTGTTAGGGTTATGGTACGGGTTAGGGTTAGGGTTAGTGTTAGGTTATGGGTTAGGGTAGGGTACGGGTTAGGTCTAGGGTTAGGGTTAGGTTTAGGATGCGGGTTAGGGTTAGGGTTAGGGTACGGGATTAGGTTTAGGGTTAGGGTCAGTGTTAGGGTTAGGTTAAGGTTAGGGTTAGGGTTACGTTACGAGTTCGGATTACGGTAAGAGTTAGGGTTAGGGTTAGGGTTAGGTTTAGGGTTACAGTTATAGTAGGGGGTTAGAGTTAGTGTTAGGGTTAGGTATAGGGTTAGAGTACGTGTTAGGTTTAGTGTTAGGGTTATGGTTAGGGTTAGGGTTAGGGTTAGGGTTAGGGTTAGAGTACGGGTTAGGATTAGGTTTAGGGTTAGGGTTAGTTTAGAGTACGGGTTAGGGTTAGTGTTAGTGTTAGGGTTAGGGTTATCGTTAGGGTATGTTTAGGGTTAGGGTTAGGGTTAGTGTACGGGTTAGGGTTAGGGTTAGGGTTACGGTACGGGTTAGGGTTAAGTTTACGGTACGGGATAGGTGTAGTGTACGTGTTAGGTCTAAGGTTAGGGTTAGGTTTATTGTGCGGGTTAGAGTTAGGGTTAGCGTACATGTTAGGGTTAGGGTATGGGTACGGGTTAACGTTACGTTTAGGGTTAGGGTATGGGTTAGGTTTAGGTTTAGGGTAAGGGTTAGTGTTAGGGTACGTTTAGGGTTAGGGTACGTTTAGGGTTAGGGTTAAGGTTCGGGTTAGGGGTGTCTACGGGTTAGGGTTAGGTTTAGTGTTAGGGTTAGGGTTAGGGTTAGTGTTAGGGTTACGTTACGGGATAGGGTTAATGTTACGGTACAGGATAGGTTTAGTGTACGTGTTAGGTCTAGGGTTAGGGTTTAAAACTAAAACTGTGTGCGGGTTAGGGTAGGGTTAGGGTCGTGTTAGGGTTAGGGTTTGGGTACGGGTTAGGGCTATGTTTAGTGTTAGGGTACGGGTTAGGGATAGTGTTAGGGTTAGGATTAGTGTTAGGGTACGGGTTAGGGTTAGATTACGGGTTAGGGTTACATTTAGGGTTAGGGTTAGGGTTAGAGTACAAGTTAGGGTTAGTGTTAGTGTTAGGGTTAGGGTTAGAGTATGGAATAGGGTTAGTGTTAGGGTTAGGGTTAGGTTTAGTGTACGGATTGGGTTAGGGTTAGGGTTAGGTTTAGGTTACAGGTTAGGGTTAGGTTTAGTGTACGGAATAGGGTTAGTGTACGGGATAAGTTTAGGGTTAGGTTTAGGTTTAGGTTACTGTTGATGGTTAGGGTACGGGTTAGGGTAAGATTTAGGTCCGGGTTAGGGTTAAGGTATGGGTTAGGGTTAGGGTTAGGGTTGGGGTTAGGGTACGGGTTAATTTTAGGGTTAGGTTATGGGTCAGGGTTATGGTTACGTTTAGGGTTAGGGTTAGGGTTAGAGTACGGGTAAGGGTTATGGTTAGAGTTAGGGTTTGTTTAGGTTTAGGGTGCGAGTTAGTGTTACGGTAAGGGTTAGGGTTAGGGTTAGCGCTAGCGTATGGGTTAGAGTTACTCTTAGGGTTTGGGTACGGGTTAGGGTTAGGGTTAGGTTACGAATTAGGGTTCGGTACGGGTTAGGGTTAGGGCTAGGGTTAGGTGCGGGTTAGGGTTAGGGTACAGGTTAGGGTTAGGTTTAGGGTCAGGGTTAGGATTAAGGATAAGGTCATGGTACGGGTTAGGGTTAGGGTTAGGGTTACGGTACGGGTTAGGTTTAGGGTTAGGGTACGGGTTAGGGTTACGGTTAAGGTTAGGGTTAGTGTTAGGTTATGTGTTAGGGTTAGGGTACGGGTAAGGGTTATGGATAGGGTTATGGTTAGGTTTAGGTTTAGGGTGCGTGTTAGGCTTAGGGTTAGGGTTAGGGTTAGCGCTAGGGTATGGGTTAGGTTTACTCTTAGTGTTCGGGTACGGGTTAGGGTTAGAGTTAGGGTACGGGATAGGGTTGGGTATGGGTTAGTACAAGGTTTAGGATTAGTTTTAGGGTACCGATAGGGTTAGCGAATGGTTTAAGTTTACGGTTAGGGTTCGGTTTAGGTTACGGGTTAGGATTAGCGTACGGGTTAGGGTTAGGTTTATGGTGCGGGTTGGGTTAGGATTAGGGTTAGTGTAAGGTTTAGGGTTAGGTTTAGGGTCAGGGTTAGGGTTAGGGTTAGTGTTAGGGTATGGGTTAGGTTTAGGGTTGGGGTTAGGGTCCGGGTTAGTTTTAGGGTTAGGTTATGGATTAGGGTTATGTTTAAGGTTAGGGTTAGCGTTAGGTTATGGGTTAGGTTTAGGTTACGGTTAAGTGTTATGGTTTGGGTTAGGGTTAGGGTTAAGTTTAGGGTGCGGGTTAGGGTTAGGGTTAGGTTTAGGGTTAGGGGTTAGAGTTAGGAATAGGCTACAGGTAGGGTTAGGGTATGAGTTAGGGTTAGGGTTAAGGTTCGGTTAGAGTTAGTGTACGGTTTGGGTTAGGGTTAGGGTTAGTGTTAGGGACACGGTACGGGTTAGCGTTAAGGTTAGGGTACGGGATAGGTTTAGTGTACGTGTTAGGTCTAGGGTTAGGGTTAGGTTTAGTGTGCGGGTTAGGGTTAGGGTTAGGGTTAGGATACGTGTTTGGGTTAGGGTTTGGGTACGGGTTGGCGTTACGTTTAGGGTTAGGGTATGGGTTAGGTTTAGGGTTAGGGTTCGGGTACGGTTTAGGGTTAGGATACGGGATAGGGTTAGTGTTAGGGTCAGGGTTAGGTTTAGGTTTAGGGTTAGGGTTAGGTTTTGGTTTAGGGCTAGTGTATGGGTTAGGGTTACTGTTAGTGTTTGGGTACGGGTTAGGGTTAGGGTTAGTGTCAGGGTTTGGGTTAGGTTTAGGGTACGAGTTAGTGTTAGGGTTAGGTTTAGGGTACGGGTACGGGTTAGGGTTAGGGTTAAAGTACAGGTTAGGTTTAGGGTACGGGTTAGGGTTAGGTTTAGGTTCAGGGTTAGGGTTAGGGTTAGGGTACGAGTTAGGTTTAGGGTTAGGGTACGGGTTAGGGTAGGGTTATGGTACGGTTTAGGGTTACAGTACGGGGTAGGGTTAGAGTGAGGGTTAGGGTTAGTGTTAGAGTATGGTTAGGGTTAGTGTTAGTGTTAGGGTTAGGGTTAGGGTTATTTTACGGGTTAGGCTAAGGGTTAGGTTTAGGTTTAGGATACGGGTTAGGGTTAGGTTTAAGGTAAGGAATAGGGTTAGCGTACGGGTTAAGTTTAGGGTTAGGTTTAGGTTTAGGTTACGGGTTTGGGTTAGGGTACGGGTTAGGGTTAGTTTGAGGATGCGGGTTAGGGTAAGGGTTAGGGTTAGTGTAAGGTTTAGGGTTAGGTTTAGGGTCAGGGTTAGGTTTAGGGTTAGTGTTAGGGTTAGGGTTACGGTTAGTGTTAGGGTTACAGTACAGGTTAGGGTTAAGGTTACGGTACGGGATACGGTTAGTGTACGTGTTAGGTCTAGGGATAATGTTAGGTTTAGTGTGCGGGTTAGGGTTAGTGTTAGGGTTATGGTTAGGGTTAGGGTACGTGTTAGGGTTAGGGTTTGGGTACGGGTTAGGGTTACATTTAGGGTTAGGGTACGGGTTAGGTTTAGGGTTAGGGTAAGGGGTAGTGTTAGGGTACGGGTTAGGGTTAGAGTACAGGTTAGGGTTAGGTTTAGGGTTAGGTTTAGTGTTAGAGTACAGGTTAGCTTTAGTGTTAGAGTTAGGGTTAGGGTTAGTGTACAGATAGTGTTAGGGTTAGGGATAGGGTTAGTGTATGTGTTAGGGTTAGGTTTAGGGTACGGGATAGGTTTAGTGTTCAGGTTAAGTTTAGGGTTAGGTTTTGGTTTAGGTTACGGGTTAGGGTTAGGGTACGGGTTAGGGTTAGGTTTAGGTGCGGGTGACGGTTAGGGTTGGGGTTAGGGTACGGGTTAGTTTTAGGGTTAGGGTACGGGTTAGGATTACCTTAAGGTTGGGGTTAGTGTTAGGGTATGGGTTAGGGTTAGGGTACGGGTAAGGGTTATGGTTAGGGTTAGGGTACGGGTTAGGTTTAGGGTATGGGTTAGGGTTAGGTTTAGGTTTCGGTGTAGCGTTAGGGTTAGGGGTTAGGGTAAGGGTTATTGTTAGGGTACGAGTTAGGGTTAGGGTATGGGTTAGGGTTAGGTTAGGGTTAGGTTTAGTGTTAGAGTACAGGTTAGCGTTAGTGTTAGTGTTAGTGTTTGTGTACAGATAGTGTTAGGGTTAGGGTTAGGGTTAGTGTTAGGGTTAGGGTTAGGGTTAGGGTTAGAGTACGGATAGGGTTAGGGTTAGGGATACGGTACAGGTTAGAGTTAGGTTTAGGGAACAGGATAGGGTTAGCTTACGGGTTAAGTTTAGGGTTAGGCTTAGGTTTAGGTTACGGGTTAGGTTTAGGTTACGGGTTAGGGTTAGGGTTATTGTATGGGTTAGGGTTACAGTACGGATAGGGTTAGGGTGAGGGTTAGTGTTAGGGTTAGAGTACGGTTAGGGTTAGGGTTAGGGTTAGGGTTAGGATTAGAGTACGGAGTAGGGTTAGTGTTAGGGTTAGGGTTAGGCTTAGTGTTAGGGTACGGGTTAGGGTTAGAGTTAGGGTTAGGGTTGGAGTACGGGGTAGGGTTAGTCTTAGTGTTAGGGTAAGGGTTAATGTTCAGGTTAGGCTTAGGGTTAGGGTTAGGGTTAGGGTACGGTTTAGGCTTAGGTTTAGGGTACGGGTTAGGGTTAGGTTTAGGGTTAGGGTATGGGTTAGGTTTAGGATACGGGTTAGGGTTAGAGTCAGGGTTAGGGTTAGGGTTAGGGTACGAATTAGGGTTAGGTTTAGTGTACGGGTTAGGTTTATGGTTATGGTATGGGTTAGGGATACAGTACGGGCTAGGGTTAGGGTGAGGGTTAGGGTTGGAGTACGGGGTAGGGTTAGTCTTAGTGTTAGGGTAAGGGTTAATGTTCAGGTTAGGCTTAGGGTTAGGGTTAGGGTTAGGGTACGGTTTAGGCGTAGGTTTAGGGTACGGGTTAGGGTTAGGTTTAGGGTTAGGGTATGGGTTAGGTTTAGGATACGGGTTAGGGTTAGAGTCAGGGTTAGGGTTAGGGTTAGGGTACGAATTAGGGTTAGGTTTAGTGTACGGGTTAGGTTTATGGTTATGGTATGGGTTAGGGATACAGTACGGGTTAGGGTTAGGGTGAGGGTTAGGGTTTGTTTTAGAATATGGTTAGAGTTAGGGTTAGGGTTAGGGTTAGGGATAGATTATGGGTTAGTGTTAGTTTTAGGGTTAGGTTTAGGGTTAGGGTTAGGGTACGGGTTAGGGTTAGGGTTAGGGTTAGGTTTAGGTTTCGGGAACAGGTTAGGGTTAGGGTAGGGTTAGGGTTAAGGTTAGAGTACGAGGTAGGGTTAGTGTTAGGGTTAGGGTTAGGGTTAATGTACGGGTTAGGCTTAGCTTTAGGTTTAGGGTTAGTTTACGGGTTAGGGTTAGGTTTAGGGTACGGGATAGGGTTAGCGTACGGGTTAAGTTTAGGTTTAGGGTTAGGTTTAGGTTACGGGGTAGGGTTATGGTATGGGTTAGGGTTAGGTTTAGGGTGCATGTTAGGGTTAGGATTAGGGTTAGTGTATGGATTAGGGTTAGGTTTAGGGTCAGGGTTATGGTTAGGGTAAGGGTTAGGGTTAGGGTACAGGTTAGCATTAGTGTTAGGGTTAGGGTTAGGGTTAGGGTTAGGGTTAGGGTTAGGATTAGTGTATGGGTTAGGGTTAGGGTTAGGGTTAGTTTGGAGTACGGTGTAGGGTTAGTGTTAGGGTTAGGTTTAGGGTTATGGTACGGGTTAGGGTTAGGGTTAGGTTTAGGGTTAGGGTTAGAGTACGGGTTGGGGTTAGTGTTAGGTTTAGGGTTAGGGTTAATGTACAAATTAGGCTTAGGTTTAGGTTTAGGGTTAGGATACGGGTTAGGGTTAGGTTTAGGGTAAGTGATAGGGTTAGCATACGGGTTAAGTTTAGGGTTAAGGTTAGGTATAGGTTACGGGTTAGTGTTAGGGTACGGGTTAGGTTTACCGTTTGGGTACGGGTTAGGGTAAGGGTTAGGGTTAGGGTTAGGTTTAGGGGTTAGGGTTAGATTTAGGGTTAGGCTACAGGTAGGGTTAGGGTACGGGTTAGGGTAGGGTTAGGGTTCGGGTTAGGGTTAAGGCTGGGCTACGGGATAGGGTTAGTGTACGTGTTAGGTCTAGGGTTAGTGTTAGGTTTAGTGTGATGGTTAGGGTTAGGGATAGGGTTAGGTACGTGTTAGGGATAGGGTTTGAGTACGGTTTAGCGTTATGTTTAGGGTTAGGGTACGGGTTAGGTTTAGAGTTAGGGTTAGGGTACGGTTTCGGTTAGGGTACGGGTCAGGGTTAGGGTTAGGTTTAGAGTTAGGGTTAGTGTTAGGGTACGGGTTAGGGTTACTGTACCGGTTAGGGTTAGGTTTAGGGTTAGGGTTAGGGTTAGGGTTAGGGTACGGATTAGGGTTAGGGTACCGGTTAGGTCAGGGTCAGGGTTAGGATTAGGGTTAGTGTACGAGTTATGGTTAGGGTTAGGTTTAGGTTACGGTGTAGCGTTACGGTTAGGGTTTAGGGTAAGGGTTAGTTTTAGGGTACAAGTTAGGGTTAGGGTTTGGGTTAGGGTGAGGGGTAGGGTATGGGTTAGGTTTATGGTTAGGGTTAGGATTAGGGTTAGTTTTATGGTACATGTTAGCGTACAGGTTAGGTTTAAGTTTAGGTTACGGGTGAGGGTACGGGTTAGGATTAGGGTTAAGTTATGTGTAATGGTACGGGTTTGTGTTAGGGTACGGGTTAGGGTTAGTTTACGGGATAGGGTTTGGATTAGGGTTAATGTTAGTGTTAGGGTTAGGGTACAGATTAGCCTTAGTGTTAGGGTATGGGATAGGTTGAGGGTACGGTTTAGGTCTAGGGTTATGGTTAGGTTTAGTGTGTGGGTTAGGGTTAGGCTTCGGGAAAGGGTTAGTGTACGTGCAAGTTTTTTGTACGGGTTAGGGTTAGTGTTAGGTTTATGGTACGGGTTAGGGTTAGGGTTAGAGTTAGGTTTAGATTGCGGGTTAGGGTTAGGGTTAGGGTACGGGATTAGGGTTAGGGTTAGGGTCAGGGTTAGGTTTAGGGTTAGGGTTAGGGTTAGGGTACGGCTTAGGGTTAGGGTTAGGGTTAGTGTACGGGATAGGTTTAGGATTAGGGTTAGTGTTAGGGTTAGGGTTAATGTTAGGTTTTGGGTACGTGTTAGGTTTAGGGTTAGGGTACTGGATAGGTTTGGGTACGGGTTAGGTCAAGGGTTAGGGTTAGGTTTAGCGTACGGGATAGGGTTAGGGTTAGGTTTAGGGTTAGGGTTAGGGTATGTGTTAGGCTTAGGTACGGGTTAGTGTAAGGGTTAGGGTCAGGGTTAGGGTTAGGTTTAGGGTACGAGTTAGGGTTAGGGTTAGGTTTAGGGTACGGGTTAGGGTTAGGTTTAGGGGTAGGGTACGGGTTAGTTTTAGGTTACGCATTAGGGTTAGGTTTAGGTGCGGGTTAGGGTTAGGGTACGGGTTAGGGTTAGGTTTAGGGTCAGGGTTAGGGTCAGTGATAGGGTTATGTAGGGGTTATGGTTAGGGTTGGGGTTAGGGAATGGGTTAGGGTTAGGGTTAGAGTACGGGTAGGGTTAGGGTTATGGTTAGGGTTAGAGTACGGGTTAGGGTTAGTGTTAGGTTTAGCGTTAGGGTTAGGGTAAGGGTTATGGTCAGGGTTAGGGTTAGCTTTAGGTTTAGGGTGCGGGTTAGGGTTAGGGTTAGGGTTAGTGTTAGGGTTAGCGCTCGGGAATGGGTTAGTGTTATTGTTAGGGTTTGTCTGGGTTAGTTTAGGGTTAGGTTACGGGATAGGGTTGGGTACGGGTTATGTCACGGGTTAGGTTTAGGTTTAGGGATCAGGTTAGGGTTAGGATTAGGATTAGGATTAGGTTTAGGGTATGGGTTAGGCTTAGGGTACGGTTAGGGTTAGCGTCAGTGTTAGGGTTAGAATTAGCATTAGGTTACGTGTTAGGGTTAGGTTTAGGGTACGTGTTAGGGTTAGGGTTAGGGTCAGGGTTAGGGTTAGGGTTAGGGTACGAATTAGGGTTAGGGTTAGGGTACGGGTTAGGGTTAGGGTATTGGTACGGGTTAGTGTTAGAGTACGGGTTAGGGTAAGGGTGAGGGTTAGGGTTAGGGTTATAGTACCATTAGGTTAGTGTTAGGGTTAGGGTTAGAGTACGGATTAGGGTTAGTGTTAGGGTTAGGGTTATGGTACAGGTTAGGTTTAGGGTTGGAGTTAGGGAACGGGTTAGGTTTAGAGTATGGGAAAGTGTTGGGTACGGGTTAGGTGAAGGATAAGGTTTATGTTTAGGGTACAGGTTAGGGTTAGGTTTAGGTTTAGGGTTAGGGTTAGGGTTAGAGTACGGGTTAGGGTTAGTGTTAGAGTAGGGTTAGGTTTAGTGTACGGATAGGGTTAGGGTTAGGGTTAGGGTACGGTTTAGAGTCAGGTTTAGGGTACGGGATAGGGTTACTGTACGGGTTAAGTTTAGGGTTAGGGTTAGGTTTAGGTTATGGGTTAGGGTTAGGGTACGGGTTAGGGTTAGGTTTCGGTGTGGGTTAGGGTTAGGGTACGGGTTAGGGTTAGGGTTAGGGTCAGGGTTAGAGTACGGGTTAGGGTTAGTGTTAATGTTAGGGTTTGGGTTAGGTTTAAGGTTAGGGTTATGTTTAGACTACGGGGTAGGTTTAATATTAGGGTTAGGGTTAGGGTTAATGTACGGGTTAGGCTTAGGGTTATGTTTAGGGTTAGGATACGGGTTAGGGTTAGGTTTAGGGTATGGGATAAGGTTAGGGTGAGGGTTAGTGTACTGTTTGGGGTTAGGTTTAGGGTCAGGGTTAGGGTTATGGTTGGGGTTAGGGTACGGGTTAGTTTTACGGTTAGGGTACATGTTAGGGTTAGTTTTAGGGTGCGGGTTAGGGTTAGGTTTAGGGTCATGGTTAGGGTTAGCGTTACGGTACGAGTTAGGGTTAGGGTTAGGGTACGGGTTAGGGTTAGGGTATTGGTACGGGTTAGGGTTACAGTACGGGTCAGGGTTAGGGTGAGGGTTAGGGTTAGGGATAGAGTACGGTTAGGGTTAGGGTTAGGTTTAGGGTTAGAGTACAAGTTAGGGTTAGTGTTAGTGTTAGGGTTAGCGTTAGGGTACGGGTTAGAGTTAGGGTTAGGGTTAGGGTTAGAGTACAGTGTAGGGTTAGTGTTAGGGTTAGGGTTTGGGTTAATGTACGGGTTAGGCTTAGGGTTAGGTTTAGGGTTAGGATACGGGTTAGGGTTAGGTTTAGGGTACGGGATAGGGTTAGCGTATGGGTTAAGTTTGGGTTAGGGTTAAGTTTAGTTTACGGATTAGGGTTAGGTTATGGTTTAGGGTTAGGTTTAGCGCATGGGTTAGGGTTAGGGTTAGGGTTAGTGTAAGTGATAAGGTTAGGTTTAGGGTCAGGGTTAGGTTTAGGGTTAGTGTTAGTGTACGGGTTAGGGTTAGGGTTGGGTTCAGAATACGGGTTAGTTTTAGGGTTAGGATACGGCTTAGCGTTATGGTTAAGGTTAAGGTTAGGGTTAAGGTATGGGTTAGGGTTAGAGTACGGGTTTGGGTTAGTGTTAGGGTATGGGTTAGGTTTACCGTTTGGTACAGGTTAGGTTAAGGGTTAGGGTTAGGGTTAAGGGTTAGGGTTAGAGTTACGGTTAGGCTACGGGTAGGTTTAGGGTACGGGTTAGGGTACAGGTTCGGGTTCGGGTTAGGGTTAGTGTCCGGCTTAGGGTTAGGGTTAGGGCTAGGGTTAGGGTACGGGTTAGGGTTAAGGTTAGGGTACGGGATTGGGTTAGTGTACGTGGTAGGTCTAGGGTTAGGGTTAGGTTTAGTGTGCAGGTTAGGGTTAGGGTTAGGGTTAGGGATAGGGTACGTGTTAGGGTTAGGGTTTGGTACGAGTTAGGGTTACGTTTAGGGTTAGGGTACGGGTTAGGTTTAGGGTTAGGGTAAGGGTTAGTGTTAGGGGATGGGTTAGGGGCAGATTATGGGTTAGGGTTAGTTTTAGGGTTAGGGTTAGGGTTAAAGTACGGGTTAGGGTTAGTGTTAGTGTTAGGGTTAGGGTTAGTGTGCGGATAGGGTTAGTGTTAGGGTTAGGGTACGGGTTAGGGTTAGTTTTAGGGTACGGGATAGGTTTAGTGTACTGGTTAAGTTTAGGGTTAGGGTTAGGTTTAGGTTACGGTTTAGTGTTAGGGTACATGTTAGGGTTAGGTTTAGGTGCGGGTTAGGGTTAGGGTACGGGTTAGGTTTAGGGTTAGGGTAAGGGTTAGTGTTAGGGGATGGGTTAGGGGCAGATTATGGGTTAGGTTTAGTTTTAGGGTTAGGGTTAGGGTTAAAGTACGGGTTAGGGTTAGTGTTAGGGTTAGGGTTAGGGTTAGGGTTAGTGTACGGATAGGGTTAGGGTTAGGGTTAGGGTACGGGTTAGGGTTAGTTTTAGGGTACGGGATAGGTTTAGTGTACTGGTTAAGTTTAGGGTTAGGGTTAGGTTTAGGTTACGGTTTAGTGTTAGGGTACGGGTTAGGGTTAGGTTTAGGTGCGGTTTAGGGTTAGGGTACGGGTTAGTGTTAGGTTTGGGTCAGGGTTAGGGTTAGGGATAGGGTTATGGTACGTGCTAGGTTTAGGGTTGGGGTTTGGGTACGGGTTATTTTTAGGGTTAGGGTTCGGGTTAAGGTTACAGTTAAGGTTAGGGTTAGCTTTAGGGTACGGGTTAGGGTAAGGGTTAGGGTTATGGTAGGGTTAGGGGTTAGGGTTAGTGTTAGGGTTACCTACGGGTTAGGGTTAGGGTACGGTTTAGGGTTAGGGTTAGGGTTAGTGTACGGGATAGGGTTAGGATTAGGGTTAGTGTTAGTGTTAGGGTTATGGTACGGGTTAGCGTTAGGGTTAGTGTACGTGATAGGTTTATGGTACGGGTTGGTTCTAGGGTTAGGGTTAGGTTTAGGGTGTGGGTTAGGGTTAGGCATCGGGTTAGGGTTAGGGTTAGTGTTAGGGTTAGGGTACGTGTTAGGTTTAGGGTTAGTGTACGGGTTAGGGTTAGTGTTAGGGTTAGGGTACTGGTTAGGTTTAGGGTTAGGGTCACGGTTAGGTTTAGGGATAGTGTACGAGTTAGGGTTAGGGTTAGGGTTAGTGTACGGGTTAGGGTAAGTGTACGGGTTAGGTTTAGGGTTAGGGTTAGTGTTACGGTTACGTTACGGGTTAGGGTTAATTTTAGGCTATGGGATAGGGTTAGTGTAGGTGTTAGGTGTAGGTTTAGGGTTAGGTTTAGTGTGCGGGTTAGGGTTAGGGTTAGGTTTAGGGATAGTGTTCGTGTTAGGTTTAGGTTTTGGGTACGGGTTAGGGTTACGTTTAGAGTTAGGGTACGGGTTAGGTTTAGGGTTAGGGTAAGGGTTAGTGTTAGGGGACGGTTTAGGGGCAGATTATGGGTTAGGGTTAGTTTTAGGGTTAGGGTTAGGTTTAGTGTACGGATAGGGTTAGGGTTAGGGTTAGGGTACGGGTTAGGTTTAGGGTTAGGGTTAGTGTTACGGTAACGTTATGGGTTAGGGTTAAGTTTAGGCTATGGGATAGGGTTAGTGTAGGTGTTAGGTGTAGGGTTAGGGTTAGGTTTAGTGTGCGGGTTAGGGTTAGGGTTAGGGTTAGGGATAGGGTACGTGTTAGGTTTAGAGTTTGGGTATGGGTTAGGGTTACATTTAGGGATAGGGTACGGGTTAGGTTTAGGGTTAGGGTAAGGGTTAGTGTTAGGGGACGCGTTAGGGGCAGATTATGGGTTAGGGTTAGGTTTAGGGTTAGGGTTATGGTTAAAGTAGGGGTTAGGGTTAGTGGTAGGGGTGGGTTAGGGTTAGTGTACGGATAGGGTTAGGGTTAGGGTTAGGGTACGGGTTAGGGTTAGGTTTAGGGTACGGGATAGGGTTAGTGTACTGGTTAAGTTTAGGGTTAGGGTTAGGTTTAGGTTACGGTTTAGGGTTAGGGTATGGGTTAAGGTTAGGTTTAGGTGCGGGTTAGGGTTAGGGTACGGGTTAGTGTTAGGTTTGGGTCAGGGTTAGGGTTAGGGATAGGGTTATGGTATGTGCTAGGGTTAGGGTTGGGGTTTGGGTACGCGTTATTTTTAGGGTTAGGGTACGGGTTAAGGTTACAGTTAAGGTTAGGGTTACCTAGGGTACGGGTTAGGGTAAGGGTTAGGGTTATGGTAGGGTTAGGGGTTAGGGTTAGTGTTAGGGTTACCTACGGGTTAGGGTTAGGGTACGGTTTAGGGTTAGGGTTAGGGTTAGTGTACGAGATAGGGTTAGGATTAGGGTTAGTGTTAGTGTTAGGGTTATGGTACGGGTAAGCGTTAGGGTTAGTGTACGGGATAAGGTTAGGGTACGGGTTGGTTCTAGGGTTAGGGTTAGGTTTAGGGTGTGGGTTACGGTTAGGCATCGGGTTAGGGTTAGGGTTAGTGTTAGGGTTAGGGTACGTGTTAGGGTTAGGATTAGTGTGCGGGTTAGGGTTAGTGTTAGGGTTAGGGTACTGGTTAGGTTTAGGGTTAGGTTCACGGTTAGGTTTAGGGATAGTGTACGAGTAAGGGTTAGGGTTAGGTTTAGTGTACGGGTTAGGGTAAGGGTACGGGTTAGGTTTAGGGTTAGGGTTAGTGTTATGGTTATGTTACGGGTTAGGGTTAAGGTTAGGCTATGGGATAGGGTTAGTGTAGGTGTTAGGTGTAGGGTTAGGGTTAGGTTTAGTGTGCGGGTTAGGGTTAGGGTTAGGGTACGTGTTATTGTTAGGATTTGGGTTCGGGTTAGGGTTACATTTAGGGTTAGGGTACATGTTAGGTTTAGGGTTAGTGTTAGGGTACGTTTTAGGGTTAGGGTACGTGTTAGGGTTAGGTTTAGGTTCAAGGTTAGGGTTAGATTTAGGGTAGGGTTAGGTTTAGGGTACGCGTTAGGGTTACTGTACAGGTTAGGGTTAGGGTTAGGGTTAGGGCTACAGTAGAGGTTAGGGTTAGAGTTAGGGTTAGGTTTAGGGTTAGAGTACGGGGTAGGGTTAGTGTTAGTGTTAGGGTTAGTGTTAGGGTACGGGTTAGGGTTATAGTACGGGTTAGTGTTAGAGTAAGGTTTATGTTTAGGGTTAGAGTATGGGTTAGGGTTAGGGCTAGGGTTAGGTTAGTGTTAGGGTAGGGGTTAGGGTTAGGGTATGGGTTAGGGTTAGAATTCAGGTTAGGGTTAGGTTTAGGGTTAGGGTTAGGGCTAGTGTACGGATAGGGTTAGGGTTAGGGTTAGGTTTAGGGTACGGGTTAGGGTTAGGTTTAGGGTACGGAATAGTGTTAGCGTATGGGTATGTTTAGGGTTAGGTTTAGGATTAGGTTACATGTTTGGGTTTGCGTACAGGTTAGGGTTAGGTTTAGGTGCGGGTTAGGGTTAGGTTTAGGTGTGGTTTAGGGTTAGGGTTAGGGGTTAGGGTTAGAGTTAGGGTTAGTCTACGGGTAGGGTTAGGGTACGGCTTATGGTTAGGGTTAGGGTTCGGGTTAGGGTTAGTGTACGAGTTAGGGTTAGGGTTGGGGTTAGGTTTAGGGTTACGGTTATTGTTAGGGTACCGGTACAGGTTAGGGTTAGGGTTAGGGTTAGGGTACGTGTAAGGGTTAGGGTTTTGGTACGGGTTAGGGTTACATTTAGGTTTAGGTTTAGGGTCAGTGTTAGGTTTGGGATACGAGCTAGGGTTAGGGTTAGGGTACGGTTAAGTGTTATGGTTAGGTTTAGGGTTAGGGTTAAGTTTAGGGTGCGGTTTAGGGTTATGGTTAGTGTTAGGGTTAGGGTTAGAGTACGGGTTTGGGTTACTGTTAGGGTACGGGTTAGGTTTACCGTTTGGGTACGGATTAGGGTAAGGGTTAGGGTTAGGGTTTAGGGTTAGAGTTAGTGTTAGGCTATGGTATAGGGTTAGAGTACGGGTTAGGGTTAGGTTCAGGGTTAGGGTTAGGTTTAGGGTTATAGTACAGGTTAGGGTTAGAGTTAGGGTTAGGTTTAGGGTTAGAGTACGGGTTAGCGATAGTGTTAGGATTAGGGTTAGTGTTAGGTACGTGTTAGGGTTACGGTTAAGGTTAAGGTTAGTGTTAGGTTATGGGTTAGGTTTAGGGTACAGGTAAGGGTTATGGTTAGTGTTACAGTTAGGTTTAGGTTTAGGGTGCAGGTTAGGCTAGGGTTAGGGTTAGGGTTAGCGCTAGGGTATGGGTTAGGGTTACACTTAGGGTTTGCGTACGGGTTAGGGTTAGGTTCAGTGTAAGGGATAGGGTTGTGTACGGGTGAGGACAAGGGTTAGGGTTAGGTTTAGGTTACGGGATAGGGTTAGGGTTAGGTTTAGGGTTAGGGTTAAGGAATGGGTTAGGTTTAGGGTACAGGTTAGGGTAAGGGTTAGGGTCAGGGTTAGGGTTAGGGTTAGGGTATGAGTTAGGGTTAGGGTTAGGTGTAGGTTACGGGCTAGTGTTAGGGTTAGGGTTAGGGTTAGAGTACGGGGTAGGGTTAGTGTTAGGGTTAGGTTTAGGGTTAGTGTACGGGTTAGGGTTAGAGTTAGAGTTAGGGTTAGAGTACGGGGTAGGGTTAGTGTTAGGGTTAGAATACGGATAGGGTTAGGGTTAGGGTTAGGGTATGGGTTAGGGTTACGTTTAGGGTTAGGGTTAGGGTTAGAGTACAGGTTAGGGTTAGTGTTGGGGTTTGGGTTAGGGTTAGGATTAGAGTACAGATAGGGTTAGGGTTAGGTTTAGGGTACGGGTTAGGGTTAGGTTCTGGTTACGGGATAGGGTTAGCGTATGGGTTAATTTTAGGTTTAGGGTTAGGTTTAGGTTACGGGATAGGGTTAGGGTACGGGTTAATATTAGGTTTAGGGTTAGGTTTTGGTTATGGGTTAGGTTTAGGGTACGGGTTAGGATTAGGTTTAGGTGAGAGTTAGGGTTAGGGTTAAGGTACGGTTTAGGGTTAGGTTTAGGGTCAGGGTTAGCATTAGGGAGAGAGTTAGGGTATGGGTTAGGGAGGGTTGGGGTTAGAGTACGGGTTAGTTTTAGGGTTAGGGTACGGGTCAGGGTTATGGTCAAGTTTAGGGTTAGTGTTAGGGTTATGGTACGGGTTAGGGTTACAGTACGGTTTAGGTTAGGGTGAGGGTTAAGGTTAGGTTTAGAGTACGGTTAGGGTTAGGGTTAGGGTTAGGTTTAGGGTTAGGCTTAGGGTACGGGTTAGGGTTTGTGTTAAGATAAGGGTTAGGGTTAGGGTTAGGGTTAGCGTACGGGTTAGGGTTATGGTTTGGGTTTGGGTTAGATTACGGGGTAGCGTTAGTGTTAGGGTTAGAGTTAGGGTTAGGGTTAGGGTACAGGTTAGGGTTAGAGTTAGGGTTAGTGTTAGAGTACGGGGTAGGGTTAGTGTTAGGGTTAGGGTTAGGTTTAATGTATGGGTTAGGCGTAGGGTTAGTTTTAGCGTTAGGTTACGGGTTATGGTTAGGTTTAGTGTACGGGATAGTGTTTGCGTTATGTTTAGGGTTAGGGTATGGTTATGGGTTAGGGATAGGGTTGGGGTTAGGGTATGGGTTAATTTTAGGTTTAGGGTACGGGTCAGGGTTACGGTTAAGTTTAGGGTTAGGATTAGGGTACGGGTAATGGTTATGGTTAGTGTTGGGGTTAGGTTTAGTTTTAGTGTGCGGGTTAGGGTTAGGGTTAGGGTTAGCGCTACGGTATGGGTTAGGGTTACTGTTAGCGTTTGGGTATGGGTTAGGTTTAGGGTTAGGTTGCGGGATAGGGTTGGGTGGGTTAGGTCAAAGGTTAGGGTTAGGTTTAGGTACGGGTTAGGTTTAGAGTAAGGATTAGGGTTAGGGTTAGGGTATGGGTTAGGCTTTGGGACGCGTTAGGGTAAGGATCAGCGTCAGGGTTAGGGTTAGGGTTAGGGTACGGGTAAGGGTTATGGTTAGGGTTACGGTTAGGTTTAAGTTTAGGGTGCAGGTTAGGGTAGGCTTGGGATTAGGGTTCGTGCTAGGGTATGTGTTAGGGTTACACTTAGGGTTTGGGTACGGGTTAGGGTTAGGGTTAGGGTATGGGATAGGTTTGGGTACGGGTTAGGACAAGGGTTTGGGTTAGGTTTAGGGTACGGGATACATTTAGGGTTAGGTTTACGGTTAGGGTTAGGGTATGGGTGAGGTTTAGGGTATGGGTTAGGGTAAGGGTTAGGGTCAGGGTTAGGGTTAGGGTTAGGGAACGAGTTAGGGTTAGGGTTAGGTTTAGGGTACGAGTTAGGGTTATGGTTAGGTTTAGGGTTAGGGTTAGAGTACGGGTTTGGGTTAGTGTTAGGTTTAGGTTTAGGGTTAGGGTAGGGGTTAGGGTTAGAGTTAGGTTTAGGGTTAGATTACGGTGTAGGGTTAGGGTTAGGGTTAGAGTACGGATAGGTTAGGGTTAGGGTTAGGGTTAGGGGTAAGGTACGGGTTAGCGTTAGGGTACAGGTTAGGTTTAGGGTCAGTGTTAGGGTGAGGATACGAGTTAGGGTTAGGGTTAGGGTACGGTTAAGTGTTATGGTTAGGTTTAGAGTTAGGGTTAAGTTTAGGGTGTGGTTTAGGGTTATGGTTAGTGTTAGGGTTAGGGTTAGAGTACGGGTTTGGGTTAGTGTTAGGGTACGGGTTAGGTTTACCGTTTGGGTACGGGTTAGGGTAAGGGTTAGGGTTAGGTTTAGGGTTAGGGTTTAGGGTTAGAGTTAGTGTTAGGCTACGGTATAGGGTTAGAGTACGGGTTAGGGATAGGTTTAGGGTTAGGGTTAGGTTTAGGGTTATAGTATGGGTTAGGGTTAGAGTTAGGTTTAGGTTTAGGGTTAGAGTACGGGTTAGCGATAGTGTTAGGGTTAGGGTTAGTGTTAGGGTACGGGTTAGGGTTAGAGTACGGGTTAGTGTTACGTTTAGGATTAGGGTTAGGGTTAGAGTGCGGGTTAGGGTTAGTGATAGGGTTAGGGTTAGGGTTAGGGTTAGAGTACAGATAGGGTTAGGGTTAGGGTTAGGGTACAGGTTAGGGTTAGGTTTAGGTTACGGGTTAGGTTTAGGTGAGGGTTAGGGTTAGGGTTAGGGTACGGTTTAGGGTTAGGTTTAGGGTCAGGGTTAGCGTTAGGGAGAGGGTTAGGGTACGGAATAGGGTTAGGTGTGGGGTTAGGGTACGGGTTAGTTTTAGGGTTAGGGTACGTGTCAGGGTTACGATTAAGTTTAGGGTTAGGTTTAGGATTATGGTATGGGTTCGGGTTACAGTACGGGTTAGGTTTACTCTGAGGGTTAGGGTTAGGTTTAGAGTACGGTTAGGGTTAGGGTTAGGGTTAGGTTTAGGGTTAGGCTTAGAGTACGGGTTAGGGTTAGTGTTTCGGTAAGGGTTAGGGTTAGGGTTAGGGTACGGGTTAGGGTTAGGGTTTGGGTAGGGTTAGAATACAGGGTAGGGTTAGTGTTAGGGTTAAAGTTAGGGTTAGGTTTAGGGTACGGGTTAGGGTTAGATTTAGGTTTAGTGTTAGAGTATGGGTTAGGGTTAGTGTTAGTGTTAGGGTTAGGGTTAATGTACGGGTTAGGCTTAGGGTAAGGTTTAGGGTTAGGTACGGGTTAGGGTTAGGTTTAGGGTACGGGAGAGGATTTGGATTAGGCTTAGCGTTAGGGTAAGGTTATGGGTTAGGGATAGGGTTGGGGTTAGGTTATGGGTTAATTTTATGTTTAAGGTACGGGTCATGGTTATAGTTAAGTTTAGGGTTAGGGTTAGGGTATGTGTTAGGGTTAGGGTACGGGTAATGGTTATGTTCAGTGTTAGGGTTAGGTTTAGGTTTAGGGTTCGGGTTAGGTTTAGGGTTATGGTTAGGGTTAGCCCTACGGTATGGGTTAGGGTTAGGTAAGCTAGGGTTAGGGTTAGGGTTACTGTTAGGGTTTGGGTACGGGTTAGGGTTAGGGTTAGGGTTAATATACGGTTTAGGCTAAGGGTTAGGTTTAGGGTTAGGATACGGTTTAGGGTTAGGTTTAGGGTAAGGGATAGGGTTCGCGTACCAGTTAAGTTTATTGTTAGGGTTAGGTTTAGGTTACGGGTTAGGGTTAGGGTACGGGTTAGGTTTAAGGTGCAGGTTAGGGTTAGGGTTAGGGTTAGTGTAAGGGTTAGGGTTAGCTTTAGGGTCAGGGTTAGGGTTAGTGTTAGGGTACGGATTAGGGTTAAGGTTGAGGTTAGTGTACGGGTTAGTTTTAGAGTTAGGGTACGGTTTAGGTTTATGGTTAGGGTTAGGGTTAGGGTTATGGTTTGGGTTAGGGTTAGGGTTAAGTTTAGGGTGCAGGTTAGGGTTAGGGTTAGAGTACGGTTTTGGGTTAGTGTTAGGGTACGGGTTAGGTTTACTGTTTGGGTACGGGTTAGGGTAAGGGTTAGGGATAGCGTTAGGTTTAGGGGTTATGTTTAGGTTTAGGGTTAGGCTACAGGTAGGGTTAGGGTACGGGATAGTGTTAGGGTTAGGTTTCGGGTTAGGGTTAGTGTACGGGTTAGGGTTAGGGTTAGGTTTAGGGTTAGGGTTAGGGTAACTGTACGGGTTAGGGTTAAGTTTACGGTACGAGATAGGGTTAGTGTACGTGTTAGGTCTAGGGTTAGGGAAAGGGTTAGGATTGGGGATAGGGTTATGGTTCCGGGTTAGGGTTAGGGTTGGGGTTACGGTACGGGTTAGTTTTAGGGTTTGGGTACGGGTTAGGATTACAGTTAAGGTTAGGGTTAGTGTTAGGTTATGGGTTAGGGTTAGGGTACGGGTAAGAGTTATGGTTAGGGTTACGGTTAGGTTTAGGTTTCGGGAGCAGGTTAGGCTAAGTTTAGGGTTAGGGTTAGCGCTAGGGTATGGGTTAGGGTTACACTTAGGGTTTGGGTACGGGTTAGGGTTAGGGTTAGGGTATGGGATAGGGATGGGTACGGGTTAGGAAAAGGGTTAGGGTTAGGTTTAGGTTACGGGATAGGGTTAAGATTAGGTTTAGGGTTAGGGTTAAGGAATGGGTTAGGTTTAGGGTACGGGTTAGGGTAAGGTTTAGGATCAGGTTTAGGGTTAGGGTTAGGGTACGAGTTAGGGTTAGGTTTAGGTTTAGGTTACGGGCTAGTGTTAGGGTTAGGGTTAGGGTTAGGTTTAGAGTACGGGGTAGGGTTAGGGTTAGGGTTAGAATACGGATAGGGTTAGGGTTAGGGTTAGGGTTAGGGTACGGGTTAGGGTTAGGTTACGGTTAGGTTTAGGGTCAGTGTTAGGGTTAGGATACGAGCTTAGGTTAGGGTTAGTGTACGGTTAAGTGTTATGGTTAGCTTTAGGGTTAGGGTTAAGTTTAGGGTGCGGTTTAGGGTTATGGTTAGTGTTAGGGTTAGGGCTAGAGTACTGGTTTGGGTTACTGTTAGGGTACGGGTTAGGTTTACCATTTGGGTACGGATTAGGGTAAGGGTTAGGGTTAGGGCTAGGGTTAGTGGTTAGAGTTAGAGTTAGTGTTAGGCTACGGTATAGGGTTAGAGTACGGGTTAGGGTTAGGTTTAGGGTTAGAGTACGGGTTAGCGATAGTGTTAGGATTAGGGTTAGTGTTAGGGTACGGGTTAGGTTTAGAGTACGCGTTAGGGTTACGTTTAGGGTTAGGGTTAGGGTTAGAGTACGGGTTGAGGTTAGTGTTAGGGTTAGGGTTAGGGTTAGAGTACAGATAGGGTTAGGGTTAGGTTTAGGGTACGGGTTAGGGTTAGGTTTAGGTTACGGGATAGGGTAGGCGTACGGGTTCATTTTAGGTTTAGGGTTAGGTTTAGGTTACGGGTTAGGGTTAGGGTACGGGTTAGGTTTAGGTTTAGGTGAGGGTTAGGGTTAGGGTTAGGGTACGGTTTAGGGTTAGGTTTAGGGTCATGGTTAGCGTTAGGGAGAGGGTTATGGTACGGGTTAGGGATAGGGTTGGGGTTAGGGTACGGGTTAGTTTTAGGGTTAGGGTACGGGTCAGGGTTATGGTAAGTTTAGGATTAGGGTTATGGTACAGGTTAGGGTTACAGTACGGGATAGGGTAGGGTGAGGGTTAGGGTTAGGTTTAGAGTACAGTTAGGGTTAGGGTTAGGTTTAGGGTTAGGCTAAGAGTACGGTTAGGGTTAGTGTTAGTGTAAGGGTTAGAGTTAGGGTTAGGGTTAGGGTACAGGTTAGGGTTAGGGTTTGGGTCAGGGTTAGAATACGGGGTAGGGCTAGTGTTTGTGTTAGGGTTAAGGTTAATGTACTGGTTAGGCTTAGGGTTAGGTTTAGGGTTAGGTTACAGGTTATGGTTAGGTTTAGTGTACGGGATAGGGTTTGCGTTAGGTTTAGGGTTAGGGTAAGGTTATGAGTTAGGGATAGGGTTGGGGTTAGGGTATGGGTTAATTTTAGGTTTAGGGTACGGGTCAGGGTTACGGTTAAGTTTAGGGTTAGTGTTAGGGTACGGGTAATGGTTATGGTTAGTGTTGGGGTTAGGTTTAGGTTTAGGGTGCGGGTTAGGTTTAGGGTTAGCGCTACGGTACGGGTTAAGGTTAGGGTTAGATTACGGGATAGGGTTGGGTACGGGTATGGTCAAAGGTTAGGGTTAGGTTTAGGTTCGGGTTAGGGTTAGGGTTAGGATTAGAGTTAGTGTCAGCGTCAGGGTTAGGGTTAGGGTTAGGGTTAGGGTTAGGGTACGGGTTAGGTTTAGGTTTAGGTTTAGTGTATGGGTTATGTTTAGGGTACGGGTTAGGGTTAGGGTCAGCGTCAAGGTTAGGGTTAGGTTTAGGGTACGGGTTAGGTTTAGGTTTAGGTTAGTGTATGGGTTATGTTTAGGGTACGGGTTAGGGTTAGGGTTAGGGTCAGGGTTAGGGTTAGGGTTAGGGTACGAATTTGGGTTAGGGTTAGGGTACGGGTTAAGGTTAGGGTTATGGTATTTGTTAGGGTTACAGTACAGGTTAGGGTTAGGGTGAGGTTTAGGGTTAGGGTTAGAGTACGGTTAGGGTAAGGGTTAGGGTTAGAGTACGGTTTCGGGTTAGTGTTAAGGTTAAGGTTAGTGTATAGTGTTAGGGTATGGGTACGGGTACGGGTTAGGGTTAGGTTTAGAGTACGGGGTAGGTTTAGTGTTAGTGTTAGGGTTAGGGTTAGAGTACGGGTTAGGGTTAGTGTTAGGGTTAGGGTTAGCGTTAGGGTTAGGGTTCGGGTTATGGTTAGCGTTAGGTTTAGTGTTAGAGTACGGGTTAGGGTTAGTGTTAGGGTTAGGTTTAGGGTTAGAGTACGGGTTTGGGTTAGTGTTAGGGCACGGATTAGGTTTACCGTTTGGGTACGGGTTAGGGTAATTGTTAGGTTTAGTGTTAGGTTACGTGTAAGGGTTAGAGTTAGGGTATGGGTTAGTGTTACGTTTAGGGTTAGGGTACGTTTAGGGTTAGGGTTAGGGTAAGAGTTAAGGTTGGGGTACGGGATAGGGTTAGAGTACGGGTTAGGGTTAGGTTTACGGTTAGGGTTAGGGTTAGAGTACGGGTTTGGATTAGTGTTAGTGTACGGGTTACTTTTACCATTTGGGTACGGGTTAGTGTAAGGTTTAAGGTTAGGGTTAGGGTTAGGGGTTAGGGTTAGAGTTAGTGTTAGGCTATGGGATAGGGTTAGACTATAGGTTAGTGTTAGGTTTAGGGTTAGGGTTAGATTTAGGGTTATAGTACGGGTTAGGGTTAGAGTTAGGGTTAGGTTTAGGGTTAGAGTACGGGTTAGGGATAGTGTTAGGGTTAGGGTTAGTGTTAGTGTACGGGTTAGGGTTAGAGTACGGGTTTGGGTTACGTTTAGGGTTAGGGTTAGGGTTAGGGTTAGGGTTAGAGTACTGCTTAGGGTTAGTGTTAGGTTTGGGGTTAGGTTTAGGGTTAGAGTACAGATAGGGTTAGGTATAGGGTTAGGGATAGGGTACGGGTTAGGGTTAGGTTTAGGGTACGGGATAGGGTTAGCGTACGGTTTAAGTTTAGGGTTAGGGTTAGGGTTAGGTTATGGGTTAGGGTTAGGTTACGAGTTAGGGTTAGGTTTAGGTGAGGGTTAGGGTTAGTTTATGGGTTAGGGTTAGGTTTAGGGTCAGGGTTAGAGTTAAGAATAGGGATAGTGTACAGGTTAGGGATAGGGTTGGGGTTAGGTTACGGGTTAGTTTTAGGGTTAGGGTACATGTCAGGGTTACGGTTAAGTTTAGGGTTAGGGTAGGGTTAGGGTTAGGGTTAGAATACGGTTAGGGTTAGGGTTAGGGTAAGGGTTAGGGTTCGGGTTAGGGTTATGGTACAGGTTAGGGTTATGGTTTGTGTAAGGTTTAGAGTACGGGGTAGGGTTAGGGTTAGGGTTAGGGTTAGGGTTAGGGTTAGGGTACGGGTTAGGGTTAGAGTTAAGGTTAGGGTTAGAGTACGGGGTAGGGTTAGTGTTAGTGTTAGGGTTAGGGTTAATGTACGGTTTAGGCTTAGGGTTAGGTTTAGGGTTATGTTACGGGTTAGGATTAGGTTTAGGGTATGGGATAGTGTTAGCGTAGGGGTTAAGTTTAGGGTTACGGTTTGCTTAGGTTACGGGTTAAGGTTAGGTTTAGGTGTGGGTTAAGGTTAGGGTTAGGTTTAGGGTTAGGGTACAGGTTAGGGATAGGTTTGGGGTTAGCGTATGGTTTAATTTTAGGTTTAGGTTATGGGTCAGGGTTACGGTTAAGTTTAGGGTTAGGATTAGGGTATGGGTTAGGATTAGGGTACGGATAATGGTTATGGTTAGTGTTAGGGTTAGGTTTAGTTTTAGGGTGCGGGTTAGGGTGAGGGTTAGGGTTAGGGTTAGCGCTACGGTATGGGTTAGGTTTACTGTTAGGATTTGGGTACAGGTTAGGGTTAGGGTTAGGTTACAGGATAGGGTTGGGTACGGGTTAGGTCAAGGTTTAGGGTTAGGTTTAGGTACGGCTTAGTGTTACCGTTAGGAGTAGTGTTAGGGTTAGGGTATGGGTTAGGCTTAGGGTACGGGTTAGGATTAGGGTTAGGTTACGGGTTAGGGTTAGTTTTAGGGTACAGGTTAGGATTAGGTTAGGGTTAGGTTATGGGTTAGGTTTAGGTTATGGGTTAGAGTTAGGGTTAGAGTCATGGTTAGGGTTATGGTTAGGGTATGAATTAGGGTTAGGGTTAGGGTTCAGGTTAGGGTTAGGGTTATGGTATGGTTTAGGGTTACAGTTAGAGTTAGGGTTAGGGTGAGGTTTAGGGTTAGGGTTAGAGTAGGGTTAGGGTAAGGGTTAGGGTTAGAGTACGGGTTAGGTTTAGTGTTAGGGTTAGTTTTAGGGTTAGGGTTAGTGTACGGGTATGGGTTAGATTTAGGTTTAGGTTTAGGGTACGGGGTAGGTTTAGTGTTAGGGTTAGGGTTAGGGTTAGGGTATGGGTTAGGCTTTGGGTACGTGTTAGGGTTAGGTTTAGTTTTCATGTTACGTTTAGGGTTAGGGTACAGGTTAGAGTTAGGGTTAGAGTTAGTGTTAGAATACGGGTAGGTTTAGTGTTAGTGTTAGGATTAGGGTTAGGGTTAGGGTACGGGTACGGTAGGGTTAGGGTTAGCGTTAGAGTACGGGGTAGTTTAGTGTTTGTGTTAGGTTTAGGGTTAGGGTTAGGGTATGGGTTTGGCTTAGGGTACGTGTTAGGGTTAGGGTTATGGTCAGGTTAAGGGTTAGGTTTACGGTTAGGGTACGGATTAGGGTTAGGTTTAGGGCACGGGTTAGGGTTAGGTTTAGGGTTAGGGTCCAGGTTAGGTTTAGGGTACGGGATAGGTTTAGAGTTAGGGTCAGGGTTACGGTTAGGGTTAGGGTATGAATTAGGGTTAGGGTTAGGATACGGGTTAGCGTTAGGGTTATGGTACGGGTTAGGGTTACAGTACGGGTTAGGGTTAGGGTGAGGGTTCAGGTTGGGTTTAGATACGGTTAGGGTTAGGGTTAGGGTTAGAGTACGGGTTAGGGTTAGTGGTAGTGTTAGGGTTAGGGTTAGGGTTAGGGTACGGGTTATGGTTAGGGTTAGGGTTAGTGTTAGAGTACGGGGTAGGGTTAGTGTTAGTGTTAGGGTTAGGGTTAGAGTACGGGGTAGGGTTAGTGTTTGGTTTAGGGTTAGGTTTAGGGTACGGGTTAGGGTTAGGTTTAGGGTTAGTGTTAGAGTACGGAGTAGGGTTAGTGTTAGGTTTAGGTTTAGGGTTAGAGTATGGGTTTGGGTTAGTGTTAGGGTACGGGTTAGGTTTACCGTTTGGGTAGGGGTTAAGGTAAGTGTTAGGGTTAGGGTTAGGGTTAGCGTACGTGTTAGGTTTAGGGTTTGGGTATGGTTTAGGGTTACGTTTAGGGTTAGGGTACAGGTTAGGTTTAGGGTTAGGGTAAGGGTTAGTTTTAGGGTACGGGATAGGGTTAGAGTACGGGTTAGGGTTAGGTTTAGGATTAGGGTTAGGGTTAGAGTACGGGTTAGGGTTAGTGTTAGGGTTATGGTTAGTGTTATGGTTAGGGTTAGGGTTAGATTACGGGAAGGGTTAGGTTTAGGGTTAGGGTTAAGTTAGAGTACGGGTTAGGGTTAGGGTACGATTAGGGTTAGGGTTAGGTTTCGGGTTAGGGTTAGTCTACGGGTTGGGGTTAGGGTTAGTGTTAGGGTTAGGGTTAGTGTTAGGGTTACGGTATGGGTTAGGGTTAAGTTTACGGTACGGGATAGGTTTAGTGTACTTGTTAGGTCTAGGGTTAGTGTTAGTTTTAGTTTGCGGGATAGGGTTAGTGTTAGGGCACGTGTTAGGGTTAGGGTTTTGGTACGGGTTAGGGTTACGTTTACGGTTAGGGTACGGGTTAGGTTTAGGGTTAGGGTAAGGGTTAGTGTTAGTGTACGGGTTAGGGTTAGCTTTAGGGTTAGGTTTAGGTTTAGAGTATCGGTTAGGTTTAGGGTTAGGGTTAGGTTAGGATTAGGCTTAGAATACAGTTAGGGTTAGGTTACGGGTAATGTTTATGGTTAGTGTTAGGGTAGGTGTTAGGGTTAGGGTTAGGGTTAGGGTTACTGTACGGATAGGTTTAGGGTTAGGGTTAGGTTTAGGGTACATGTTAGCGTTAGGTTTAGGGTACGGGATAGGGTTAGTTTACGGGATAAGTTTAGGGTTAGGATTAGGTTAGGTTACGGTTTAGGGTTAGGTTACTGCTTAGGGTTAGGTTTAGGTGCGGGTTAGGCTTAGGTTACGGGTTAGCGTTAGGTTTAGGGTCAGGGTTAGGATTAGGGATAGGGTTATGGTACGGGTTAGGGTTAGGGTTGGGGTTACAGTACGGGTTAGTTTTAGGGTTTGGGTACGGGTTAAGGATAGGGTTAGTGTTAGGTTATGGGTTAGGGTTAGGGTACAGGTAAGGGTTATGGTTAGGGTTACGTTTAGGGTCAGTGTTAGGGTTAGGGTACGAGTTAGGGTTAGGGTTAGGTACGGTTAAGGGTTATGGTTAGGGTTAGTGTTAGGGTTAAGTTTAGGGTGCGGTTTAGGGTTAAGGTTAGGGTTAGGGTTAGGGTTAGGGTTAGAGTACGGGTTTGGTTTTGTGTTAGGGTAAGGGTTACTTTTACCGTTTGGATATGTGGTAGGGTAAGGGTTAGGGTTAGGGTTAGGTTTAGTGTTAGGGTAAGTGTTAGGGTTCGGGTTTGGGTTATGGTACGAGTTATGGTTAGGGTTTGGGTTAGGGTTGGAATATGGGGTAGGGATATTGTTAGGGTTAGGGTTAGGGTTAGGGTTAGAGTACGGGTTAGGGTAAGTGTTAGGGTTAGGGTTAGGTTTAGGGTACGGGTACGGGTTAGGGTTAGGGTTTGGGTTAGGTTTAGAGTACGGGTTAGATATAGGGTTGGTGTTAGGTTTAGGTACCGGTTAGGGTTAGGGTTAGTATTTGGGTTAGGGTTACGGTATGGGTTAGGCTTAGGGTACGGGTTAGGATTAGGGTTAGGGTACGGGTTAGGGTTAGGTTTAGGGTACAGGTTAGGGTTAGGTTTAAGGTTAGGTTATGGGTTAGGTTTATTGTATGGGTTAGGGTTAGGGTGAGGGTTACTGTTAAGGTTAGAGTACTGTTAAGGTAAGGTTTAGGGTTAGAGTACGGGTTAGGGTTAGTGTTAGGGTTAGGGTTAAGGTCAGGGTATAGGTACGGGTTAGGGTTAGGGTTTGGTTTAGGGTTAGAGTACGGGGTAGGGATAGTGTTAGGGTTAGGGTTAGGGTTAGGGTAGGGTACGGGTTAGGGTTAGAGTTAGGGTTAGGGTTAGAGTACGGGTAGAGTTAGTGTTAGTGTTAGGGTGAGGGTTAATGTACGGGTTAGGCTTTGGGTTAGGTTTAGGGTTAGGTTACAAGTTAGGGTTAGGTTTAGGGTATGGGATAGGGTTAGCGTTGGGGTAAAGTTTAGGGTTAGGGTTAGGATTAGGTTACGGGTTAGGGTTAGGTTTAGGTGTGGGTTAGAGTTACGGTTAGGTTTAGGGTTAGGGTACGGGTTAGGGATAGGTTTGGGGTTAGGCTACGGGTTAATTTTAGGTTTAGGGTACTGGTCAGGGTTACGGTTTAGGGTTAGGGTTAGGGTATGGGTTAGGGTTAGGGTACGGGTAATGTTTATGGTTAGTGTTAAGGTTAGATTTAGGTTTAGGGTGCGTGTTAGGGTTAGGGTTAGGTTACGGGATAGGGTTGGGTAAGGGTTAGGTCAAGGGTTAGGGTTAGGTTTAGGTACGGGTTAGAGTTAGGGTTAGGATTAGGGTTAGCATTAGGGTATGGGTTAGGCTTAGGGTACTGGTTAGGATTAGGTTTAGGGTATGGGTTAGGGTTAGGTTTACGTTACAGGTTAGGGTTAGGTTTGGGGTTAGGTTATGGGTTAGGTTTAGGGTACGGGTTAGGGTTAGGGTTAGGGTCAGGGTTAGGGTTAGGGTTAGGGTACGGGTTAAGGTTAGGGTTATGGTATGGGTTAGGGTTACAATACGAGTTAGGGTTAGGGTGAGAGTTAGTGTTAGGTTTATAGTACGGTTAGTGTAAGGGTTAGGGTTAGAGTACGGTTTAGTGTTAGGTTTAGGGTTAGGGTACTGGTTAGGTTTAGAGTACGGGATAGGGTTAGGGTTAGGGTCAGGGTTATGGTTAGGGTGAGGGTACGAATTAGGGTTAGGGTTAGGGTTAGGGTTAGGGTTAGGGTTAGGGTTATGGTACGGGTTATGGTTACACTACGGGTTATGGTTAGGGTGAGGGTTAGGGTTAGGTTTAGAATACTGTTAGGGTTAGGGTTAGGGTTAGGGTTAGGGTTAGAGTATGGGTTAGGGTTAGTGTTAGGGTAAGGGTTAGGTTTAGAGTAGGGGTTTGGTTTAGTGTTAGGGTACGGGTTAGTTTTACCGTTTGGGTACGGGTTAGGGAAAGTGTTAGGGTTAGGGTTAGGGTTAGGGTACGTGTTAGGGTTAGGGTTTGAGGATGGGTTAGAGTTACGTTTAGGGTTAGGGTACGGGTTAGTTTTCGGGTTAGGGTAAGGTTTAGGTTTAGGGTGCGGTTTAGTCTTAGGGTTAGGGTTAGGGTTAGCACTAGGGTATGCGTTGGGGTTACTGTTAGGGTTTGGGTACGGGTTAGGGTTAGGTTTAGGGTACGGGACAAGGTTGGGTACGGGTTAGGTCAAGGGTTAGGTTTAGGTTTAGGGTATGGGTTAGGGTTAGTGTCAGGTTTATGGTTAGGGTTAGGGTATGGGTTAGTTTTAGCGTACGGGTTAGGGTTAGGGTTAGGGTCAGGTTTAGGGTTAGGGTTATGGTACGAGTTAGGGTTAGGGATAGGTTAAGTGTACGGGTTAGGGTTAGGGTTAGTTTTAGGGTTAGAGTACGGGTTAGGGTTAGTGTTAGGGTTAGGGTAAGGTTTAATGTACGGGTTAGGCTTAGGGTTAGGTTAGGGTTAGGATATGGTTTAGGGTTAGGTTTAGGCTACGGGATAGCGTTAGCGAACGGGTTAAGTTTAGGGTTAGGGTTCGGTTTAGGTTACGGTTTAGGGTTAGGATACGGGTTAGGGTTAGGTTTAGGGTGAGAGTTGGGTTAGGGTTAGGGTTAGTGTAAGGGTTAGGGTTAGGTTTAGTGTCAGGGTTTGGGTTAGGGTTAGTGTTAGGATACGGGTTAGCGTTAGGGTAGGGTTAGGGTATGGGTTAGTTTTAGGGTTTGGGTACGGATTAGGTTATGGTTATAGTTAGGGTTAGGGTTATGTTATGGGTTAGGGTTAGGTTACGGTTAAGGGTTATGGTTTGGGTTAGGGTTAGGGTTACGTTTAGGGTGCGAGTGAGGGTTAGGGTTAGGGTTATGGTTAGGGTTAGAGTACGGGTTTAGGTTAGTGTTAGGGTACGGGTTAGGTTTACCATTTGGGTACAGGTTCGGGTAAGGGTTAGGGTTAGGCATAGGGTTAGGGGTTAGGGTTAGAATTAGGATTAGGCTACGGGTGGGGTTAGGGCACAGGTTAGGGTTAGGGTTAAGGTTCGGGTTAGGGTTTAGGTACGGGCTAGGGTTATGTTTAGCGTTAGGGTATGCATTAGGTTTAGGGTTTGGGTTAGGGTTAGAGTATGGGGTAGGTATAGTGTTAGGGTTAGAGTTAGGGTTAGGGTTAGGGTACGGGTTAGGGTTAGATTTAGGGTTAGGTTTAGAGTACGGGTAAGGGTTAGTGTTAGTGTTAGGGTTAGGGTTAATGTACAGGTTAGGCTTAGGGTTAGGTTTAGGGTTAGGTTACGGTTTAGGGTTAGGTTAAGTGTACGGGATAGGGTTAGCATACGGGTTAAGTTTAGGTTTAGGGTTAGGATTAGGTTATGGGTTAGGTTTAGGTTTGGTGTGGGTTAGGGTTAGGGTAAGGGTTAGGGTACAGGTTAAGGTTAGGGTTGGGGTTAGGGTACGGGTTAATTTTAGGTTTAGTGTACGGGTCAGGGTTACGGTTAAGTTTAGGGTTAGGTTTAGGATATGGGTTAGGGTTAGGGTACGGGTAATGGTTAGGGTTAGGGTTAGGGTTAGTGTCAGCGGTAGGGTATGGTTTAGGGTTACTGTTAGGGTTTGGGTACGGGTTAGGGTTAGGGTTAGTTTACGGGTTAGGTTAAAGGTTAGGGTAGGTTTTAGGGTACGGTTTAGGGTTAGGGTTAGGATTAGGTTTAGGATTAGGGTATGGGTAGGCTTAGGGTACGGGTTAGGGTTAGGGTTAGGGTCAGTGTTAAGGTTAGAATTAGGGTACGGGGTAGGGTTAGGTTTAGGGTACGGGTTAGGTTTACCATTTGGGTACAGGTTCGGGTAAGGGTTAGGGTTAGGCATAGGGTTAGGGGTTAGGGTTAGAATTAGGATTAGGCTACGGGTCGGGTTAGGGTACAGGTTAGGGTTAGGGTTAAGGTTCGGGTTAGGGTTTAGGTACGGGCTAGGGTTACGTTTAGCGTTAGGGTTTGGGTTAGGTTTAGGGTTTGGGTTAGGGTTAGAGTATGGGGTAGTTATAGTGTTAGGGTTAGGGTTAGGGTTAGGGTACGGGTTAGGGTTAGATTTAGGGTTAGGGTTAGAGTACGGGTAAGGGTTAGTGTTAGTGTTAGGGTTAGGGTTAATGTACAGGTTAGGCTTAGGGTTAGGTTTAGGGTTAGGTTACAGTTTAGGGTTAGGTTAAGTGTACGGGATAGGGTTAGCATACAGGTTAAGTTTAGGTTTAGGGTTAGGCTTAGGTTATGGGTTAGGTTTAGGTTTGGTGTGGGTTAGGGTTAGGGTAAGGGTTAGGGTACAGGTTAAGGTTAGGGTTGGGGTTAGGGTACGGGTTAATTTTAGGTTTAGTGTACGGGTCAGGGTTACGGTTAAGTTTAGGGTTAGGTTTAGGGTATGGGTTAGGGTTAGGGTATGGGTAATGGTTAGGGTTAGGGTTAGGGTTAGTGTCAGCGCTAGGGTATGGTTTAGGGTTACTGTTAGGGTTTGGGTACGGGTTAGGGTTAGGGTTAGTTTACGGGTTAGGTTAAAGGTTAGGGTTAGTTTTTTTGGGTACGGTTTAGGGTTAGGGTTAGGATTAGATTTAGGGTTAGGGTATGGGTAGGCTTAGGGTACGGGTTAGGGTTAGGGTTAGGGTCAGTGTTAAGGTTAGAGTTAGGGTACGGGGTAGGGTTAGGTTTAGGGTACGGGTTAGGGTTATGGTTAGCGTTAGGGTTAGGGTTAAGTTTAGGGTGCGGTTTAGGGTTAGGGTTAGGGTTAGGGTTAGGGTAGAGTACGGGTTTGGGTTAGTGTTATGGTACGGGTTAGGTTTACCATTTGGGTACGGGTTAGGTAAGGTTTAGGTTTATGGTTAAGGGTTAGGGTTAGAGTTAGTGTTAGGCTATGGGATAGTGTTAGAGTATGGGTTAGGGTTAGGTTTAAGGTTAGGGTTAGGTTTAGGGTTATAGTATGGGTTTGGGTTAGAGATAGGGTTAGGTTTAGGTTAGAGTATGGGTTAGGGATAGTGTTAGGGTTAGAGTTAGTGTTAGGGTACGGGTTAGGGTTAGCGTATGGGTTAGGGTCACGTTTAGGGTTAGGGTTAGTGTTAGAGTACGGGCTAGGGTTAGTGTTAGGGTTAGGGTTAGGGTTAGAGTGCGGATAGGGTTAGGGTTAGGTTACGGGTTAGGGTTAGGTTTAGGGTACGGGATAGGGTTAGTGTAGGGGTTAAGTTTAGGGTTAGGGTTAGGTTTAGGTGACGGGTTAGGGTTAGGGTTAGGGTCAGTGTTAAGGTTAGGGTTAGGGTACGGGGTAGGGATAGGTTTAGGGTACGGGTTAGTGTTAGGGTTAGGGTTAGGGTTCGAGCACAGGTTAACGTTAGTGTTAGGGTTAGGGTTAGGGTTAATGTACAGATTAGACTTAGGGTTAGGTTTAGGGTTAGGATACGGGTTAGGGTTAGGTTTAGGGTACAGGATAGGGTTAGCGTACGGGTTAAGTTTAGGGTTAGGGTTAGGTTTAGGTTACGGGTTAGGGTAAGGGTACGGGTTAGGGTTAGGTTTAGGCTGCGGGTTAGGGTTATGGTTAGGGTTAGTGTACGGGTTAGGGTTAGGTTTAGGGTCAGGTTTAGGGTTAGGGTTAGGGTTAGGGTACGGGTTAGGTTTAGGGTTATGGTATGGGTTAGGGTTACAGTACGTGTTAGAGTTAGGGTGAGGTTTAGGGTTAGAATACGGTTAGGGTTAGGGTTAGAGTACGAGTTAGTGTTAGTGTTAGGGTTAGGGTTAATGTACGGGTTAGGCTTAGGGTTAGGTTTAGGGTTAGGTTACGGGTTAGGGTTAGGTTTAGGGTACAGGATAGGGTTAGCGTACGGGTTAAGTTTAGGGTTAGGGTTAGGTTTAGGTTACGGGTTAGGGTTAGGTTTAGGTGTGGGTTAGGGATAGGGTTAGGGTACGGGTTAGGGTTAGGTTTTGGGTTAGGGTACGGGTCAATTTTAGGGTTAGGGTACGGGTCAGGGTTACGGATAAGTTTAGGGTTAGGTTTAGGGTATGGGTTAGGGTTAGGGTACGGTAAGGTGTATGGTGAGGGTTAGGGTTAGGTTTAGGTTTAGGGTGCGGGTTAGGGTCAGTGTTACGGTTAGGGTTAGGGTACGAGTTAGGGTTAGGGTTAGGTTTAGGGTACGGTTTAGTGTTAGGGTTAGGGGTTAGGGTAAGTGTTAGGGTTAGGGTATGAGTTAGGTTTAGGGTTTGGGTTAGGGTGAGGGTTAGGGTATGGGTTAGGTTTAGGGTTAGGGTTAGGATTAGGGGTTAGGGTTATGGTACGTGTTAGCTTACAGATTAGGGTTAGGGTTAGGTTACGGGTTAGGGTACGGGTTAGGGTTAGGGTTTGGGTTAGGGTTAGAGTATGGGGTAGGGTTAGTGTTAGGGTTAGAGTTAGGGTCAGGGTTAGGGTACGGGTACGGGTTAGGGTTAGGGTTAGTGTGCGGGATAGGGTTAGGATTAGGGTTAGTGTTAGTTTTAGGGTTAGGGTTAGGGTTAGGGTACGGTTTAGGTTTAGGGTTAGGGTTAGTGTTAGGGTATGGGTTAGGGTTAGTGTAAAGTTTTGGTCTAGGTTTAGGGACAGGTTAGCATTAGGGTTAGGGTATGGGAGAGGTTTAGTGTACGGGTTAGGTCTAGGGTTAGTGTTTGGTTTTGGGTGTGGGTTAGGGTAGGCATCGGGTTAGGTTTAGGGTACGGGTTAGGGTTAGGGTACGGGTTAGGGTGAGTGTTAAGTTTATGGTACGGGTTAGGGTTAGGGTTAGGGTTAGTGTTAGGGTACGGGTTAGGGTTAGGGTACGGGTTAGGTCTAGGTTTAGGGTTAGGTTTAGATGCGGGTTAGGGTCAGGGTTGGCGTACCGGATTAGGTTTAGGGATAGGGTCAGGGTTAGGGTTAGGTTTAGGGTTAGGGTTAGGGTACGAGTTCGGGTTACGGCACGAGTTAGGGTTAGGGATAGGGTTAGGTTTAGGGTTAGGGTTATAGTAGGGGGTTAGGGTTAGTGTCAGTGTTAGGTTTAGGGTTAGAGTACGGGTTAGGTTTAGTGTTAGGATTATGGTTAGTGTTAGGGTTAGGGTTAGGGTTAGAGTACAGGTTAGGGTTAAGTTAGAGTACGGGTTAGGGTTAGTGTTAGGGTTAGGGTTAGGGTTAGTGTTAGGGTTACGGTACGGGTTAGGGTTAAGGTTACGGTACAGGATAGGTTTAGTGTACGTGTTAGGTCTAGGGTTTGGGTTAGTTTTAGTGTGCAGGTTAGGGTTAGGGTTAGGGTACATGTTAGGTTTAGGGTTTGGGTTCGGGTTAAGGTTACGTTTAGGGTTAGTGTACGGGTTAGGTTTAGGGTTAGGGTAAGGGTTAGTGTTAGGGTACGGGTTAGGGTTAGAGTACGGATTAGGGTTAGGTTTAGGATTCGGGTTCGGGTTGGAGTATGGGTAAGGGTTAGTGTTAGGCATAGGGTTAGGGTTAGTGTACGGATAGGGTAAGGGTTAGGGTTAGGGTTAGGGTACAGGTTAGGGTTAGGTTTAGGGTACGGGATAGGGTTAGTGTACGGGATAAGTTTAGGGTTAGGTTTAGGTTTAGGTTACGGTTTAGGGTTAGGGTACGGGTTAGGGTTAGGTTTAGGTGCGGGTTAGGATTAGGGTACGGGTTAGGGTTAGGTTTAGGGTGAGGGTTAGGATTAGGGATAGGGTTATGGTACGGGTTAGGGTTAGGGTTGGGGTTACGTTACGGGTTAATTTTTGGGGTTTGGGTACGGGTTACGATTACGGTTAAGGTTAGGGTTAGTGTTAGGGTACGGGTTAGTGTTAGATTATGGGTTAGGGTTAGGTTTAGGGTTAGGGTTAGGGTTAGAGTATGGGTTAGGGTTAGTGCTAGAGTTAGGTTTAGGGTTAGTGTACGGATAGGGTTAGGGTTAGGGTTAGGGTTAGGGTTAGGGTACAGGTTAGGTTTAGGTTTAGGGTACGGGATAGGGTTAGTGTACGGGAAAAGTTTAGGGTTAGGTTTAGGTTTCAGTTACGGGTTAGGGTTAGAGTTTGCGTTAGGGTTAGGTTTAGGTGCGGGTTAGGGTTAGGGTACGGGTTAGGGTTAGGTTTAGGGTCAGGGTTAGGATTAGGGATAGGGTTATGGTACGGGATAGGGTTACGGTTTGGGTTACGGTACGGGTTAGTTTTAGGGTTAGAGTACGGTTTAGGGTTATGGTTAAGGTTAGGGTGAGTGTTAGGTTATGGGTTAGGGTTAGGGTACGGGTAAGGGTTATGTTTAGGGTTACGGTTAGGTTTAGGTTTAGGGTGCGGGTTAGCCTTAGGGTTAGGGTTAGGGTTAGCGCTAGTGTATGGGTTAGGGTTACACTTAGGGTGGGTACGGGTTAGGGTTAGGGTAGTGTACGGGATAGGTTTGGGTACGGGTTAGGACAAGGGTTAGGGTTAGGTTTAGGGTTCGGGTTATGGTTACGAATAGGGTTAGGGTTAGGGTTAGGGTATGGGTTAGGGTTAGTGTACGGGTTAGGGTTAGGGTCAGTGTTAGGGTTAGGGTACGAGTTAGGGTTTGGGTCAGTGTTAGGGTTAGGGTACATGTTAGGGTTAGGTTTAGGGTACAGTTAAGGGTTATGGTTAGCGTTAGGGTTAGGGTTAAGTTTAGGGTGCTGTTTAGGTTTAGGGATAGGGTTAGGGTTAGGGTAGAGTACGGGTTTGGGTTAATGTTATGGTATGGGTTAGGTTTACCATTTGGGTACGGGTTAGGTAAGGTTTAGGGTTAGGTTTAGGGGTTAGGGTTAGAGTTAGTGTTAGGCTACAGGATAGGGTTAGAGTATGGGTTAGGGTTAGGTTTAAGGTTAGCGTTAGGTTTAGGGTTATAGTATGGGTTTGGTATAGAGATAGGGTTAGGTTTAGGTTAGAGTATGGGTTAGGGATAGTGTTAGGGCTAGGGTTAGTGTTAAGGTACGGGCTAGTGTTAGGGTTAGTGTTAGAGTCCGGATAGGGTAGAGTTAGGGTTATGGTACGGGTTAGTGTTAGGTTTAGGGTACGGGATAGGGTTAGCGTAGGGGTTAAGTTTAGGTTTAGGGTTAGGTTTAGGTTACGGGTAAGGGTTAGGGTACGGGTTAGGGTTAGGTTTAGGTGAGGGTTAGGGTTAGGGTTAGGGATAGGGTACGGGTTAGGTTTAGGTTTAGGGTCAGGGTTACCGTTAGGGATAGGGTTAGGGTACGGGTTAGTTTTAGGGTTAAGGTACGGGTCAGTGTTACGATTAAGTTTAGGGTTAGGGTTAGGGTTATGGTACGGGTTAGGCTTACAGTGTGGTTAGGGTTAGGGTGAGGGTTAGTGTTACGGTTAGAGTTCGGTTAGGGTTAGGGTTAGGGTTAGAGTACGGGTTAGGGTTAGTGTTAGAGTTAGGGTTAGGGTTAGGGTTAGGGTTAGGGTAGGGTTTAGGGTTAGGGTTTGTGTTAGGGTTAGAGTACGGGGTAGGTTTAGTGTTAGGTTTATGGTTAGGGTTAGGGTTAGGGTACGGGTTAGGGTTAGAGTTAGGGTTAGTGTTAGAGTACGGGGTAGGGTTAGTGTTAGTGTTAGGGTTAGGGTTAATGTACGGGTTAGGCTTAGGGTTAGGTTTAGGGTTAGGTTACGGTTTAGGGTTAGGTTAAGTGTACGGGATAGGGTTAGCATACGGGTTAAGTTTAGGGTTAGGGTTAGGCTTAGGTTACGGGTTAGGTTTAGATTTGGTGTGGGTTAGGGTTAGGGTTAGGGTTAGGGTACAGGTTAAGGTTAGGGTAGGGGTTAGGGTACGGGTTAATTTTAGGTTTAGTGTACGGGTTAGGGTTACGGTTAAGTTTAGGGTTAGGTTTAGGGTATCGTTTAGGGTTAGGGTACGGGTAATGGTTAAGGTTAGGGTTAGGGCTAGTGTCAGCGCTAGGGTATGGTTTAGGGTTACTGTTAGGGTTTGGGTAAGGGTTAGGGATAGTTTTAGGGTACGGGTTATGGTTAGGGTTAGAATTAGGTTTAGGGTTGGGGTATGGGTAGGCTTAGGGTACGGGTTAGGGTTAGGGTTAGGGTCAGTGTTAAGGTTAGGGTTAGGGTACGGGGTAGGGTTAGGTTTAGGGTACGGGTTAGGGCATGGGTTAGGGTTAAGGTTAGGGTTAGGGTACAGGTTAGGGTTAGTGTACGGGTTAGGGTTAGGGTCAATGTTAGGGTTAGGGTACGAGTTAGGGTTAGGTTTAGGGTGCGGTTAAGGGTTATGGCTAGCGTTAGGGTTAGGGTTAAGTTTAGGGTGCGGTTTAGGGTTAGGGTTAGGGTTAGGATAGAGTACGGGTTTGGGTTAGGGTTATGGTACGGGTTAGGTTTACCATTTGGGTACGGGTTAGGTAAGGTTTAGGTTTATGGTTAAGGGTTAGGGTTAGAGTTAGTGTTAGGCTATGGGATAGTGTTAGAGTACGGGTTAGGGTTAGGTTTAAGGTTAGGGTTAGGTTTAGGGTTATAGTATGGGTTTGGGTTAGAGATAGGGTTAGGTTTAGGTTAGAGTATGGGTTAGGAATAGTGTTAGGGTTAGGGTTAGTTTTAGGGTACGGGTTAGGGTTAGCGTATGAGTTAGTGTTACGTTTAGGATTAGGGTTAGTGTTAGAGTACGGGCTAGGGTTAGTGTTAGGGTTAGGGTTAGGGTTAGAGTGCGGATAGGGTTAGGGTTAGGGTTAGGGTTAGGGTACGGGTTAGGGCTAGGCTTAGGGTACAGGATAGGGTTAGTGTACGGGATAAGTTTAGGGTTAAGTTTAGGTTTAGGATACGGGTTAGGGTGAGGGTTAGGGTCAGTGTTAAGGTTAGGGTTAGGGTACGGGGTAGGGATATGTTTAGGGTACGGGTTAGTGTTAGGGTTAGGGTTAGGGTTCGAGCACAGGTTAACGTTAGTGTTAGGGTTAGGGTTAGGGTTAATGTACAGATTAGGCTTAGGGTTAGGTTTAGGGTTAGGATACGGGTTAGGGTTAGGTTTAGGGTACAGGATAGGGTTAGCGTACGGGTTAAGTTTAGGGTTATGGTTAGGTTTAGGTTACGGGTTAGGGTTAGGGTACGGGTTAGGGTTAGGTTTAGGCTGCGGGTTAGGGTTATGGTTAGGTTTAGTGTACGGGTTAGGGTTAGGTTTAGGGTCAGGTTTAGGGTTAGGGTTAGGGTTAGGGTACGGGTTAGGTTTAGGGTTATGGTATGGGTTAGGGTACAGTACGTGTTAGAGTTAGGGTGAGGGTTAGGGTTAGAATACGGTTAGGGTTAGGGTTAGAGTACGGGTTAGGGTTAGTGTTAGGGTTAGGGTTAATGTACGGGTTAGGCTTAGGGTTAGGTTTAGGTTTAGGTTACGGGTTAGGGTTAGGTTTAGGGTACAGGATAGGGTTAGCGTACGGGTTAAGTTTAGGGTTAGGGTTAGGTTTAGGTTACGGGTTAGGGTTAGGTTTAGGTGTGGGTTAGGGTTAGGGTTAGGGTACGGGTTAGGGTTAGGTTTGGGGTTAGGGTACGGGTCAATTTTAGGGTTAGGGTACGGGTCAGGGTTACGGATAAGTTTAGGGTTAGGTTTAGGGTATGGGTTAGGGTTAGGGTACGGTAAGGTGTATGGTGAGGGTTAGGGTTAGGTTTAGGTTTAGGGTGCGGGTTAGGGTCAGTGTTAGGGTTAGGGTTAGGGTACGAGTTAGGGTTAGGGTTAGGTTTAGGGTACGGGTTAGTGTTAGGGTTAGGGGTTAGGGTAAGTGTTAGGGTTAGGGTATGAGTTAGGTTTAGGGTTTGGGTTAGGGTGAGGGTTAGGGTATGGGTTATTTTTAGGGTTAGGGTTAGGATTAGGGTTAGGGTTATGGTACGTGTTAGCTTACAGATTAGGGTTAGGGTTAGGTTACGGGTTAGGGTACGGGTTAGGGTTAGGGTTTGGGTTAGGGTTAGAGTACGGGGTAGGGTTAGTGTTAGGGTTAGAGTTAGGGTTAGGGTTAGGGTACGGGTACGGGTTAGGGTTAGGGTTAGTGTGCAGGATAGGGTTAGGATTAGGGTTAGTGTTAGTTTTAGGGTTAGGGTTAGGGTTAGGGTATGGTTTAGGTTTAGGGTTAGGGTTAGTGTTAGGGTATGGGTTAGGGTTAGTGTAAAGGTTTGGTCTAGGTTTAGGGACAGGTTAGCATTAGGGTTAGGGTACGGGAGAGGTTTAGGGTATGGGTTAGGTCTAGGGTTAGTGTTTGGTTTTGGGTGTGGGTTAGGGTTAGGCATCGGGTTAGGTTTAGGGTACGGGTTAGGGTTAGGGTACGGGTTAGGGTTAGTGTTAAGTTTATGGTACGGGTTAGGGTTAGGGTTAGGGTTAGTGTTAGGGTACGGGTTAGGGTTAGGGTACGGGTTAGGTCTAGGGTTAGGGTTAGGTTTAGATGCGGGTTAGGATCAGGGTTGGCGTACGGGTTTAGGTTTAGGGATAGGGTCAGGGTTAGGGTTAGGTTTAGGGTTAGGGTTAGGGTACGAGTTCGGGTTACGGCACGAGTTAGGGTTAGGGATAGGGTTAGGTTTAGCGTTAGGGTTATAGTAGGGGGTTAGGGTTAGTGTCAGTGTTAGGTTTAAGGTTAGAGTACGGGTTAGGTTTAGTGTTAGGATTATGGTTAGTGTTAGGGTTAGGGTTAGGGTTAGAGTACGGGTTAGGGTTAAGTTAGAGTACGGGTTAGGGTTAGTGTTAGTGTTAGGGTTAGGGTTAGTGTTAGGGTTACGGTACGGGTTAGGGTTAAGGTTACGGTACAGAATAGGTTTAGTGTACGTGTTAGGCCTAGGGTTTGGGTTAGTTTTAGTGTGCGGGATAGGGTTAGGGTTAGGGTACATGTTAGGTTTAGGGTTTGGGTTCGGGTTAGGGTTACGTTTAGGGTTAGGGTACGGGTTAGGTTTAGGGTTAGGGTAAGGGTTAGTGTTAGGGTACGGGTTAGGGTTAGAGTACGGGTTAGGGTTAGGTTTAGGATTCGGGTTCGGGTTGGAGTATGGGTAAGGGTTAGTGTTAGGCTTAGGGTTAGGGTTAGTGTACGGATAGGGTTAGGGTTAGGGTTAGGGTTAGGGTACAGGTTAGGGTTAGGTTTAGGGTACGGGATAGGGTTAGTGTACGGGATAAGTTTAGCGTTAAGTTTAGGTTTAGAATACGGGTTAGGGTTAGGGTACGGGTTAGGGTTAGGTTTAGGTGCGGGTTAGGGTTAGGGTTAGGTTTAGGGTCAGGGTTAGGATTAGGGATAGGGTTATGGTACGGGTTAGGGTTAGGGTTGGGATTACGGTACGGGTTAATTTTTGGGGTTTGGGTACGGGTTAGGGTTACGTTTCAGGTTAGGGTTAGTGTTAGGTTATGGGTTAGGGTTAGGGTACGGGTAAGGGTTATGGTTAGGGTTACGGTTAGGTTTAAGTTTAGGGTGCAGGTAGGAGTAGGGTTAGGGTTAGGGATAGTGCTTGGGTATGGGTTAGGGTTACTCTTAGGGTTTGGGTACGGGTTAGGGTTAGGGTTAGGGTATGGGATAGGTTTGGGTATGGGTTAGGACAAGGGTTTGGGTTAGGTTTAGGGTACGGCATAGGTTTAGGTTTAGGTTTAAGGTTAGGGTTAGGGTATTGGTTAGGTTTAGGGTACGGGTTAGGGTTAGGGTTAGGGTCAGGGTTAGGGTTAGGGTAAGGGAACGAGTTAGGGTTAGGGTTAGGTTTAGGGTACGGGTTAGGGTTATTGTTAGGTTTAGGGTCAGGGTTAGAATACGGGGTAGGGTTAGTGTTAGGGTTAGGTTTAGGTTTAGGTTACGGGTTAGGGTTAGGGTTAGGGTCAGGGTTAGGGTTAGGGTAAGGGAACGAGTTAGGGTTAGGGTTAGGTTTAGGGTACGGGTTAGGGTTATTGTTAGGTTTAGGGTCAGGGTTAGAATACGGGGTAGGGTTAGTGTTAGGGTTAGGTTTAGGTTTAGGTTACGGGTTAGGGTTAGGGTTAGGGTCAGGGTTAGGGTTAGGGTAAGGGAACGAGTTAGGGTTAGGGTTAGGTTTAGGGTACGGGTTAGGGTTATTGTTAGGTTTAGGGTCAGGGTTAGAATACAGGGTAGGGTTAGTGTTAGGGTTAGGTTTAGGTTTAGGGTACTGTTTAGGGTTAGAGTTAGGATTAGGGTTAGAGTTCGGGGTAGGGTTAGGGCTAGGGTTAGAGTACGAATAGGTTTACGGTTAGGGTTAGGGTCAGTGTTAGGGTTAGGGTACGAGTTAGGGTTAGGGTATGTGTCAGGGTGAGGGTTAGGGTATGGGTTAGGTTTAGGGTTAGGGTTAGGTTTAGGGTTAGGATTATGGTACGTGTTAGCTTACAGATTAGGGTTAGGGTTAGGTTACGGGTTAGGGTTCGGGTTAGTGTTAGGGTTTGGGTTAGGGTTAGAGTACGGGGTAGGGTTAGTGTTAGGGTTAGAGTTAGGGTTAGGGTTAGGGTACGGGTACGGGTTAGGGTTAGGGTTAGTGTACGGGATAGGATTAGGATTAGGTTTAGTGTTAGTTTTAGGGTTAGGGTTAGGGTTAGGGTACGGTTTAGGTTTAGGGTTAGGGTTAGTGTTAGGGTATGGGTTAGGGTTAGTGTAAAGGTTTGGTCTAGGTTTAGGAACAGGTTAGTATTAGGGTTAGGGTACGGGATAGGTTTAGGGTACGGGTTAGGTCTAGGGTTAGTGTTTGGTTTAGGGTGTGGGTTAGGGTTAGTCGTTGGGTTAGGTTTAGGGTACGGGTTAGGGTTAGGGTACGGGTTAGGTTTAGTGTTAGGTTTATGGTACGGTTTAGCGTTAGGGTTAGGGTTAGTGTTAGGGTACGGGTTAGGGTTAGGGTATGCGTTAGGTCTAGGTTTAGGGTTAGGTTTAGATGCGGTTAGGGTCAGGGTTGGCATACGGGATTAGGTTTAGGGTTAGGGTCATGGTTTGCGTTAGGTTTAGGGTTAGGGTTAGGGTTAGGGTACGAGTTCGGGTTATGGTACGAGTTAGGGTTAGGGATAGGGTTAGGTTTAGGGTTAGGGTTATAGTAGGGTGTTAGGGTTAGTGTCAGTGTTAGGTTTAGGGTTAGAGTACAGGTTAGGTTTAGTGTTAGGATTATGGTTAGTGTTAGGTTTAGGGTAGGTTTAGAGTACGGGTTAGGATTAGGTTTAGGGTTAGGGTTAAGTTAGAGTACGGGTTAGGGTTAGTGTTAGGGTTACGGTACGGGTTAGGGTTAAGGTTACGGTACAGGATAGGTTTAGTGTACGTGTTAGGTCTAGGGTTTTGGTTAGTTTTAGTGTGCGGGTTAGGGTTAGGGTTAGGGTACATGTTAGGTTTAGGGTTTGGGTTCGGGTTAGGGTTACGTTTAGGGTTAAGGTATGGGTTAGGTTTAGGGTTAGGGTAAGGGTTAGTGTTAGGTTACGGGTTAGGGTTTGAGTACGGTTTAGGGTTAGGTTTAGGGTTAGGGTTCGGTTTAGAGTATGGGTTAGGTTTAGTGTAGGCTTAGGGTTAGGGTTAGTGTACGGATAGGGTTAGGGTTAGGATTAGGGTTAGGGTACAGGTTAGGATTAGGTTTAGGGTACGGGATCGGGTTAGTGTACGGGATAAGTTTAGGGTTAGGTTTAGGTTTAGGTTACGGGTTAGGGTTAGGGTACGGGTTAGGGTTAGGTTTAGGTATGGGTTAGGGTTAAGGTACGGGTTAGGGTTAGGTTTAGGGTCAGGGTTAGGATTAGGAATAGGGTTATGGTACTGGTTAGGGTTAGGGTTGTGGTTACGGCACGGGTTAATTTTTGGGGTTAGGGTACAGGTTAGGGTTACAGTTAAGGTTAGGGTTAGTGTTAGGTTATGGGTTAGGTTTTGGTACGGGTAAGGGTTATGGTTAGGGTTACGGTTAGGTTTAAGCTTAGGGTGCAGGTTAAAGTAGGGTTATGGTTAGGGTTAGCGCTAGGGTATGGGTTAGGGTTACTCTTAGTGTTTGGGTACGGGTTAGGGTTAGGGTTAGGGGTTGGGATAGGGTTGGGTACGGTTTAGGACAAGGGTTAGGGTAAGGTTTAGGGTACGGGATAGGTTTGGGGTTAGGTTTAGGGTTAGGGTTAAGGCATGGGTTAGGTTTAGGGTACGGGTTAGGGTAAGGGTTAGGGTCAGTGTTAGGGTTAGGGTAAAGGAACGAGTTAGGGTTAGGGTTAGGTTTAGGGTACGGGTTAGGGTTATGGTTAGGTTTAGGGTTAGTGTTAGAGTACGGGGTAGGGTTAGTGTTAGGGTTAGGTTTAGGGTTAAGGTACGGGTTAGGGTTAGAGTGAGGGTTAGGGTTAGAGTACGGGGTAGGGTTAGGGTTAGTTTTAGAGTACGGATAGGTTTAGGGTTAGGGTTAGGGTCAGTGTTAGGTTTAGGGTACGAGTTAGGGTTAGGGGATGTGTTAGGGTGAGGGGTAGGGTATGGGTTAGGTTTAGGGTTAGTGTTAGGGTTAGTGTTAGGGTTATGGTACATGTTAGCGTACAGGTTAGGGTTTGGGTTAGGTTACGGGTTAGGGTACGGGTTAGGGTTAGGGTTTGGGTTAGGTTTAGAGTACGGGGTAGGGTTAGTGTTAGGGTTAGAGTTAGGGTTAGGGTTAGGGTTAGGGTACGGGTACGGGTTAGGATTAGGGTTAGTGTTAGTTTTAGCGTTAGGGTTAGGGTTAGGGTACGGTTTAGGTTTAGGTTAGGGTTAGTGTTAGGGTATGGGTTAGGGTTAGTGTCCAGGTTGGTCTAGGTTTAGGGACAGGTTAGCATTAGGTTTAGGGTACGGGATAGTTTTAGGGTACGGGTTAGGTCTAGGGTTAGTGTTTGCTTTAGGGTGTGGGTTAGGGTTAGGCATCGGGTTAGGTTTAGGGTACGGGTTAGTGTTAGGGTACGGGTTAGGGTGTTAGGTTTATGGTACGGGTTAGGGTTAGGGTTAGGGTTAGTGTTAGGGTACGGGTTAGGGTTAGGGTACCGGTTAGGTCTAGGGTTAGGGTTAGGTTTAGATGCGGGTTAGGGTCAGGGTTCGGGTATGGGATTAGGATTAGGTTTAGGGTCAGTGTTAGGGTTAGGGTTTGGGTTAGGGTTAGGGTTAGGGTACGAGTTCGGGTTACGGTACGAGTTAGGGTTAGGGATAGTGTTAGGTTTAGGGTTAGGGTTATGTTAGAGTAGGGGTTAGGATTAGTGTTAGGGTTAGAGTAAGGGTTAGTGTTAGGGTTACGGTACGGGTTAGGGTTAAGGTTACTGTACAGGATAGGTTTAGTGAAGGTGTTAGGTCTAGGGTTAGGGTTAGTTTTAGTGTGCGGGTTAGGGTTAGGGTTAGAGTACATGTTAAGTTTAGGGTTTGGGTTCGGGTTCGGGTTACGTTTAGGGTTAGGGTACGGGTTAGGTTTAGTGTTAGGGTAAGGGTTAGTGTTAGTGTACGGGTTAGGGTTTGAGTACGGTTTAGGGTTAGGTTTAGGGTTAGGGTTCAGATTAGAGTATGGGTTAGGGTTAGTGTTAGGCTTAGGGTTAGGTTTAGTGTACGGATAGGGTTAGGGTTAGGGTTAGGGTTAGGGTACAGGTTAGGGTTAGGTTTAGGGTACAGGATATGGTTAGTGTATGGGATAAGTTTAGGGTTAGGTTTAGGTTTAGGTTACGGGTTAGGGTTAGGGTACGGGTTAGGGTTAGGTTTAGGTGCGGGTTAGGGTTAGGGTACGGGTTAGGGTTAGGTTTAGGTGCGGGTTAGGGTTAGGGTACGGGTTAGGGTTAGGTTTAGGGTCAGGGTTAGGATTAGGGATAGGGTTATGGTACGGGTTAGGGTTAGGGTTGGGGTTACGGTACGGGTTAGTTTTAGGTTTAGGGTACGGGTTAGGGTTCCGTTTAAGTTTAGGGTTAGTGTTAGTTTATGGGTTAGGTTTAGGGTACGGGTAAGGGTTATAGTTAGGGTTACAGTTAGGTTTAAGTTTAGGGTGCAGGTTAGGGTAGGTTTAGGGTAAGGGTTAGCGCTAGTGTATGGGTTAGGGTTACTCTTAGGGTTAGGGTACGGGTTAGGTTTAGGGTTAGGGTATGGGATAGGGTTGGGTACGGGTTAGGACAAGGGTTTGGGTTAGGTTTAGGGTACGGGATAGGTTTAGGGTTAGGTTTAGGGTTAGGGTTAGTGTATGGGTTAGGTTAGGGTACGCGTTCGGGTTAGGGTCAGGGTCAGGGTTAGGATTAGGGAACGAGTTAGGGTTAGGGTTAGGTTTAGGGTACGGGTTAGGGTATGGTTAGGTTTTGGGTTAGGGTACGGGTTAGGGTTAGAGTTAGGGTTAGGGTTAGAGTACGGGGTAGGGTTAGGGCTACGGTTAGAGTACGGCTTGGGTTAGGGTTAGGGTTAGGGTCAGGGTCAGTGTTAGGGTTAGGGTACGAGTTAGGGTTAGGGTATGGGTTAAGGTAAGTGTTAGGGTATGGGTTAGGTTTAGGGTTAGGGTTAGGATTAGGGTTAGGTTTATGGTACGTGTTAGTGTGCAGGTTAGGGTTGGGGTTAGGTTACGGGTTAGGGTACGAGTTAGGGTTAGGGTTTGGGTTAGGGTTATAGTACGGGGTAGGGTTAGTGTTAGGGTTAGAGTTAGGGTTAGGTTTAGGGTACGGTTACGGGTTAGGGTTAGGGTTAGTGTACGGGATAGGGTTAGGATTAGGGTTAGTGTTAGTTTTAGGGTTAGGGTTAGGGTTAGGGTACGGTTTAGTTTTAGGGTTAGGGTTAGTGTTAGGGTATGGGTTAGGGTTAGTGTAAAGGTTTGGTCTAGGTGTCTAAATTTAGGGACAGGTTAGCATTAGGGTTAGGGTATGGGAGAGGTTTAGGGTACGGGTTAGGTCTAGGGTTAGTGTTTGGTTTAGGGTGTGGGTTAGGGTTAGGCATCGGGTTAGGTTTCGGGTACGGGTTAGTGTTAGGGTACGGGTTAGGGTTAGTGTTAGGTTTATGGTCCGGGTTAGGGTTAGGGTTAGGGTTAGTGTTAGGGTACGGGTTAGCGTTAGGGTACGGGTTAGGTCTAGGGTTAGGGTTAGTTTTAGATGCAGGTTAGGGTCAGGGTTGGCGTACGGGATTAGGTTTAGGGTTAGGGTCAGGGTTAGTGTTAGGTTTAGGGTTAGGGTTAGGGTTAGGGTACAAGTTCGGGTTACGGTACGAGTTAGGGTCAGGGATAGGGTTAGGTTTAGGGTTAGGTTTATAGTAGGGGGTTAGGGTTAGTGTCAGTGTTAGGTTTAGGGTTAGAGTACGGGTTAGGTTTAGTGTTAGGATTATGGTCAGTGTTAGGGTTAGGGTTAGGGTTAGAGTACGGGTTAGGGTTAGGTTTAGCGTTAGGGTTAAGTTAGAGTACGGGTTAGGGTTAGTGTTAGGGTTAGGGTTAGGGTTAGGGTTAGTGTTAGAGTTACGGTACGGGTTAGGGTTAAGTTTACGGTACAGGATAGGTTTAGTGTACGTGTTAGATCTAGGGTTTGGGTTAGTTTTATTGTGCCGGTTAGGGTTAGGGTTAGGGTACATGTTAGGTTTAGGGTTTGTGTTCGGGTTCGGGTTACATTTAGGATTAGGGTAAGGGTTAGGTTTAGGGTTAGGGTAAGGGTTAGTGTTAGGGTACGGGTTAGGGTTAGAGTACGGGTTAGGGTTAGCTTTATTGTTAGGGTTCGGGTTAGAGTATGGGTTAGGTTTAGTGTTAGGCTTAGGGTTAGGGTTAGTGTACGGATAGGGTTAGGGTTAGGGTTAGGGTTAGGGTTAGGGATAGTGTATGGATAGGGTTAGGGTTAGGGTTAGGGTTAGGTTTAGGGTACGGGTTAGGGTTAGGTTTAGATGCGGTTTAGGGTTAGGGTACGGGTTAGGGTTAGGTTTAGGGTCAGGGTTAGGATTAGGGATAGGGTTATGGTATGGGTTAGGGTTAGGGTTTGGGTTACGGTACGGGTTACTTTTAGGGTTAGGGTACGGTTTAGGGATACGTTTAATGTTAGGGTTAGTGTTAGGTTATGGGTTAGTGTTAGGGTACGGGTAAGGGTTATGGTTAGGGTTACGGTTAGGTTTAGGTTTAGGGTGCGGGTTAGGCTTATGTTTAGGGTTAGGGTTAGCGCTAGTGTATGGGTTAGGGTTACTCGTAGGGTTTGGGTACGGGTTAGGGTTCGGGTTAGGGTATGGGATAGGTTTGGGTACGGGTTAGGACAAGGTTTAGAGTTAGGTTTATGGTACGGGTTAGGGATACGGATAGGGTTAGGGTTAGGTTTAGGGTACGGGTTAGGGTTAGTGTATGGGTTAGGGTTAGGGTCAGTGTTAGGGTTAGGGTACGAGTTAGGGTTAGGTTTCGGGTACGGTTAAGGGTTATGGTTAGCGTTAGCGTTAGGGTTAAGTTTAGGGTGCGGTTTAGGGTTAGAGTTAGGGTTAGAGTTAGGGTTAGAGTACGGGTTTGGTTTAGTGTTATGGTACGGGTTAGGTTTACCATTTGGGTATGGGTTAGGTAAGGGTTAGGGTTAGGGTTAGGGGTTAGGGTTAGAGTTAGTGTTAGGCTACGGGATAGGGTTAGAGTACGGGTTAGGGTTAGGTTTAGGGTTATAGTACGGGTTTGGGTTAGAGATAGGATTAGGTTTAGGGTTAGAGTACAGTGTAGGTATAGTGTTATGGTTAGGGTTAGGGTTAGAGTACGGGTTAGGGTTAGAGTACGGGTTAGGGTTAGTGTTAGGGTTAGGGTTAGGTTTAGCGTTAGCGTACGGATAGGGTCAGGTTTAGGGTTAGGGTTAGGGTACGGGTTAGGGTTAGGCTTAGAGTACGTGATAGGGTTTGCGTACGGGTTAAGTTTAGGGTTAGGGTTAGGTTTTGGATATGGGTTAGGGTTAGGGTACGGATTAGGGTTAAGTTTAGGTGAGGCTTAGGGTTAGGGTTAGGGTACGAGTTAGGGTAGGTTTAGGGTCAGGGTTAGCGTTAGGGATAGGGATAGGGTACAGGTTAGGGTTAGGGTTGGGGTTAGGTTACAGGTTAGTTTTAGGGTTAGGGTATGGGTCAGATTTACGGTTAAATTTCGGGTTAGGGTTAGGGTTATGGTACGGGTCAGGGTTACAGTACGGGTTAGGGTTAGGGTGAGGGTTAGGGTTAGAGTACCGTTAGGTTTAGGGTTAGGGATAAGGTAAGGGTTAGGGTTTGGGTTAGGGTTATGGTACGGGTTAGAGTTAGGGTTTGGGTAAGGGTTAGAGTACGGGGTAGGGTATGGGTTAGGGTTAGGGTTAGGGTTAGGGTACGGGTTAGGGTTAGAGTTAGGGTTAGGATTAGAGTACGGGGTAGGGTCAGTGTTAGTGTTAGGGTTAGGGTAAATGTACGGGTTTGGCTTAGGGTTAGGTTTAAGGTTAGGTTACGGGTTAGGGTTAGGTTTAGGGTACGGGATAGTGTTAGTGTAGGGGTTAAGTTTAGGGTTAGGGTTAGGTTTACGTTACGGGTTAGGGTTAGGTTTAGGTGTGGGTTAGGGTTAGGGTTAGTGTTAGGTTTAGGTTATGGGTTAGGAATAGGTTTGGGTTTAGGGTTGGTTTAATTTTAGGTTTAGGGTACGGGTCAGGGTTATGGTTAAGTTTAGGGTTAGGGTTAGGGTATGGGTTAGGGTTAGGGTACGGGTAATTGTTATGTTTAGTGTTAGGGTAAGGTTTAGTTTTAGGGTGCGGGTTAGGGTGAGGGCTGGGTTAGGGTTAGCGCTACGGTATGGTTTAGGGTTACTGTTAGGGTTTGGGTAAAGGTGAGGGTTAGGGTTAGGTTTAGGTTACAGGATAGGTTTGGGTACGGGTTAGGTCAAGGGTTAGGTTTAGGAACGGGTTAGGGTTAGGAGTAGGGTTATGGTTAGGGTATGGTTTAGGCTTAGGGTTGGTTTAGGATTAGGGTTAGGGTACGGGTTATGGTTAGGTTTAGGGTACAGGTTAGGATTAGGTTTAGGGTTAGGGTATGGGTTAGGTTTAGATTACGGGTTAGTGTTAGGTTTAGAGTCATGGTTAGGGTTAGGGTTAAGGTACGAATTACGGTTAGGTTTAGGGTACGGGTTAGGGTTAGGGTTATGTTATGGGTTAGGGTTACAGTTCGGGTTAGGGTTAGGGTGAGGGTTAGGGTTAGGGTTAGGGTATGGGTTAGGCTTAGCGTACGTGTTAGGGTTAGGGTTAGGGTCAGGTTTTGGGTTAGGTTTAGGGTTAGAGAACGGGTTAGGTTTAGGGTTAGAGTTAGTGTTAGAGTATGGGGTAGGTTTAGTGTTAGTGTTAGGATTAGGGTTAGGGTTAGGGTATGGGTAGGCTTAGGGTACGTGTTAGGGTTATGGTTAGGGTCAGGTTTAGGGTTAGGTTTAGGGTTAGGGTACGGGTTAGGGTTAGGTTTAGGGTACGGGTTAGGGTTAGGTTTAGGGTTAGGGTTCAGGTTAGGTTTAGGGTACGGTATAGGTTTAGAGTTAGGGTCAGGTTTACGGTTAGGGTTAGGGTACGAATTAGGGTTAGGGTTAGGGTACGGGATAGGGTTAGGTTAGGGTACGGGTTAGGGTTAGGGTTAGGGTCAGGGTTAGGGTAAAGGTTAGGGTACGAGTTAGGGTTAGGGTTAGGGTACGGGTTAGGTTTAGGGTATTGGTACGGGTTAGTGTTACAGTATGGTTTAGGGTAAGGGTGAGGGTTAGGGTTAGGTTTAGAGTACAGTTAGGGCTAGTGTTAGGGTTAGGGTTAAAATACGGGTTAGGGTTAGGGTTAGGGTTAGGGTTAGGGTTAGGGTTAGGGTTAGGGTTAGGTTTAGAGCGCGGGAAAGTGTTGGGTACGGGTTAGGTGAATGTTTAGGGTTAGTTTTAGACTACGGGTTAGGGTTAGGGTTAGGTTTAGGGTTAGGGTTAGGGTATGGGTTAGGTTTAGGGTACGGGTTAGGGTTAGGGTTAGGGTCAGGGTTAGGGTTAGTGTTAGGGTATGAGTTAGGGTTAGGGTTAGGTTTAGGTTACGGATTAGGGTTAGGGTTAGGGTTAGGGTTAGAGTACAGTGTAGGGTTACTGTAAGGTTTAGGGTTAGGGTTGATGTACGGGTTAGCTTAGGGTTAGGTTAGGGTTAGGATATGGGTTAGGGTTATGTTTAGGGTACGGGATAGGGTTAGCGTACGGGTTATGTTTACGGTTAGGGTTAGGTTTAGGTTACGGATTAGTGTTACGGTACGGGTTAGGGTTAGGTTTAGGTTGCGGGCGAGGGTTAGGGTTAGGGTACGGGTTAGGGTTAGGTTTAGGGTCAGGTTTAGGGTTAGGGATAGGGTTCCGGTACGAGTTAGTGTTATGGTTGGCGTTATGGTACAGGTTAGTTTTAGGGTTTGTGTACGTGTTAGGGTTACGGTTAATGTTAGGGTTAGGTTTAGGGTCAGGGTTAGGGTTAGGTTTAGGGTGCGGGTTAGGGTTAGTGTTAGGATTAGTGTAAGGTTTAGTGTTAGGTTTACGGTCAGGGTTAGGGTTAAGGTTAATGTTAATGTACGCGTTAAGGTTAGGATTGGGGTTAGGGTACGGGTTTGTTTTAGGGTTAGGGTATGGGTTAGTGTTACGGTTAAGGTTAGGGTTAGGTTTAGAATATGGGTTTGATTTAGGTTATGGTTAAGGGTTATGGTTTGGGTTAGGGTTAGGGTTAAGTTTATCATGCGGGTTAGGGTTAGGGTTAGGGTAAGGGTTAGGGTTAGTGTTAGAGTACAGGTTTGGGTTAGTGTTAGGGTACGTGTTAGATTTACCGTTTGAGTACGGGTTAGGGTAAGGGTTAAGGTTAGGGTTTGGGTTAGAGGTTAGGATTAAAGTTAGGGTTAGGCTACGGGAAGGGTTAGGTTATGGGTTAGGGTTAGGATTATAGTACGGGTTTGGGGTAGTGTTAGGTTACAGGTTAAGTTTACCGTTTGGGGACGGGTTAGGGTAAGGGTTAGGGTTAGGGTTAGGGGTTAGGGTTAGAGTTAGGGTTAGGCTACGGGTAGGTTTAGGTTAGGGTTCAGGGTCAGGGTTAGGGTTGGGTTAGGGTTAGTGTAAGGGTTAGGTTTAGGGTTAGGGTTAGGGTTAGGGTTACGGTATGGCTTAGAGTTAAGGTGAGGGTACAGGATAGGGTTAGTGTAAGTGTTAGGTCTAGGGTTAGGGTTAGGTTTAGTGTGCGGGTTAGAGTTAGTGTTAGGGTTAGGTTACGTGTTAGGTTTAGGGTTTGGGTACGGGCTAGGGTTACGTTTAGGGTTAGGGTATGGGTTAGGTTTAGGTTTAGGGTACGGTTTAGGGTTAGGGTAGAGGTTATGGTTAGGGTTAGGTCAGGATTAGGGTTAGGTTTAGGGTTAGGTTTAGGGTTGGGTACGTGTTAGGGTTACTGTAGGGGTTAGGGTTAGGGTTAGGGTTAGGGTTAGGGTTAGGGTTAGGGTTATAGTACGGGTTAGGGTTAGAATTAGGGTTAGGTTTAGGGTTAGATTGCGGGGTAGGGTTAGTGTTAGGGTTACGGTTAGGGTACGGGTTAGGGTTATAGTACGCGTTAGGGTTCGAATTTGTGTTAGGTTTAGGGTTAGAGTACGGGTTAGGGTTAGTGTTAGGGTTAGGGTTAGTGTTAGGGTATGGGTTAGGGTTAGAGTACGGTTAGGGTTATGTTTATGGTTAGGGTTAGGGTTAGTGTACGGATAGGTTTAGGGTTAGGGTTAGGGTATGGGTTAGGGTTAGGTTTAGGGTACGGGATAGGGTTAGCGTAAGGGTTAAGTTTAGGGTTAGGTTTAGGTTTAGGTTACGGGTTTGTGTTAGGGTACGTGTTAGTGTTAGGTTTAGGTGCGGGTTAGGGATAGGTTTAGGGTTAGGTTTAGGTTTAGGTGCGGGTTAGGTTTAGGGTTCGGGTTAGGGGTTAGGCTTAGTGTTAGGGTAGGCTAAGGGTAGGGTTAGGTTACGGTTTAGGGTTAGGGTTAGGGTTCGGGTTAAGGTTAGTGTACGGGTTAGGGTTAGGTTTAGGGTTAGAGTTAGGATTATGGTTAGTGTTAGGGTACCGGTACGGGTTAGGGTTAAGGTTCCGGTACGGGATAGGGTTAATGTTCGTGTTAGGTCTAAGGTTAGGGTTAGGTTTAGAGTGCGGGTTCGGGTTAGGTTTAGGGTTAGTGTTAGGGTTAGGGTTAGGAGTAGGTTTAATGTACGGGTTAGGCTTAGGATTAGGTTTAGGGTTAGGATACGGGTTAGGGTTAGGTTTAGGGTATGGGATAGGGTTAGCGTACGGCTTAAGTTTAGGGTTAGGTTTAGGTTTAGGTTACGGGTTAGGGTTAGGGTACGGGTTAGGGTTAGGTTTAGGGTGCGGGTTAGGGATAGGGTTAGGATTAGTGAAAGGGTTAGGGTCAGGTTTAGGGTCAGGGTTAGGGTTAGGGTTAGTGTTAGGGTACGGGTTAGTGTTAGGATTGATGTTAGGGTACGGGTTACTGTTAGGGTTAGGTTAAGGGTTAGGGTTATGGTTAAGGTTAGGGTTAGGTTTAGGGTATGTGTTAGGGTTAGGTTATGGTTAAGGGTTATGGTTTGGGTTAGGGTTAGGGTTAAGTTTAGGGTGCGGGTTAGGGTTAGGGTTAGGGTTAGAGTACGGGTTTGGGTTAGTGTTAGGGTATGGGTTAGGTTTACCATTTGGGTACGGTTTAGGTTAAGGGTTAGGGTTAGGGTTAGGGTTAGGGGTTTGGGTTAGATTTAGGGTTAGCGTATGGGTAGGGTTAGGGTACGGGTTAGTGTTAGGGTTAGGGTAAGGGTTAGCTTTACGTTTAAGGTTAGGGTTAGGTTTAGGGTATGGGTTAGGGTTAGGTTACGTTTAAGGGTTATGGTTTAGGTTAGGGTTAGGGTTAAGTTTAGAGTGCGGGTTATGGTTATGGTTAGGATTAGGGTGAGAGTACGGGTTTGGGTTAGTGTTAGGGTACGGTTAGGTTTACCGTTTGGGTACGGGTTAGGGTAAGGTTTAGGTTTAGGGTTAGGGTTAGGGTACGTGTTATGGTTAGGTTTTGTGTACGGGTTAGGATTAGGGATAGGGTTATGGTACGGGTTAGGGTTAGGGTTGGGGTTACGGTACGGGTTATTTTTAGGGTTATTTTACGGGTTAGGGTTATGGTTAATGTTAGGGTTAGTGTTAGGTATGGGTTAGGTTTAGGCTACGGGTAAGGGATATGGTTAGGGTTACGGTTAGGTTTAGGTTTAGGGTGCGGGTTAGGCTTAGGGTTACGGTTATGGTTAGCGCTAGGGTATGGGTTAGGGTTACTCTTAGGGTTTGGGTACGGGTTAGGTTTAGGGTTAGGTTACGGGATAGGGTTGGATACGGGTTAGGACAAGGGTTAGGGTTAGATTAGGGTACGGGATAGGGTTAGGGTTAGGTTTAGGGTTAGGTTTAGAGTATGGGTTAGGTTTAGGGTATGGATTAGGGTTAGGGTTAGGATAAGGTTAGGGTTAGTGTTAGGGTACGATTTAGGGTTAGGGTGTTGTTTAGGGTACGAGTTAGGATTAGGGTTAGAGTACGGGTTAGGCTCAGTGTTAGGGTTAGGGTTAGGGTTAGGGTTAGGGTACGGGTTAGGGTTAGAGTTAGCGTTAGAGTTAGAGTACGGGGTAGGGTTTGTGTTAGTGTTAGGGTTAGGGTTAATGTACAGGTTAGGCTTAGGGTTAGGTTTAGGGTTAGGTTACGGGTTAGGGTTAGGTTTAGTGTACGGGATTGGGTTAGTGTACGGATTAAGTTTAGGGTTAGGGTTGGGTTTAGGTTACGGGTTAGGGTTAGGTTTAGGTGTGGGTTAGGTTTAGGGATAGGGTTAGGTTTAGGTTACGGGTTAGGGTTAGGTTTGGGTTTAGGGTACGGGTTAATTTTAGGGTTAGGGTATGGGTCAGGGTTACAGTTAAGTTTAGGGTTTGGTTTAGGGTATGGGTTAGGGTTAGGGTACGGGTATGTGTTATGGTTATGGTTAGGGTTAGGTTTAGGTTTAGGGGCGGGTTAGGGTTAGGGATAGGGTTAGCGCTTGTGTATGGATTAGGGTTACCGTTAGGTTTTGGGTACGGGTTAGGGTAGGGTTAGGTTACGGGATAGGGTTGGGTACGTGTTAGGTCAAGGGTAAAGGTTAGGTTTATGGTACGGGTTAGGGTTAGGGTTAGGTTTAGGGTAAGGGTTAGGGTATGGGTTAGGGTTCGGGTACGGGTTAGGGTTAGGGTCAGGGTTAGAGTTAGGGTTAGGGTTAGGGTACGGGTTAGGGTTAGGTTTAGGGTACCGTTCCGGTTAGGTTTAGGGTTAGGGTACAGGTTAGGTTTAGGGTACGGGTTAGGGTTAGGGTCAGGGTTAGGGTTACGGTTAGGGTACGAATTAGGGTAGGGTTAGGGTAAGGGTTAGGTTTAGGGTTATGTTACGGGTTTGGGATACAGTACGTGTTAGGGTTAGGGTGTGTTTTAGGGTTAGGGTTAGAGTACAGTTAGGGTAAGGGTTAGGGTTAGGTTTACAGTACGGGATAGGGTTGGTGTTAGGGTTAGGGTTAGGGTACGGGTACGGGTTAGGGTTAGGGTTAGGGTTAGGGTTAGTGTTAGGGTTAGAGTACAGGGTAGGGTTTTTGTTTGGGTTAGGGTTATGGTTAGGGTTAGGGTATGGGTTAGGCTTAGGGTACGGTTTAGGGTTAGGGTTAGGGTCAGTTTTAGGGTTAGGGTTAGGGTTAGGGTTTGAGCTACGGTATGGGTTAGGGTTACTGTTAGGGTTTGGGTACGGGTTAGGGTTAAGGTTAGGTTATGGGATAGTTCTGGGTACGGGTTATGTCAAGGGTCAGGGTTAGGTTTAGGTACGGGTTAGGGTTAGGGTTAGAATTAGGGTTAGGGTTACGGAATGGAATAGGCTTAGGGTACGGGTTAGGATTAGGGTTAGGGTACGGGTTAGGGTTAGGTTTAGGGTACAGGTTAGGTTTAGTTTGGGGTTAGGGTATGGTTAGGTTTATGGTACGGGTTAGGGTTAGGGTTAGGGTTAGAGTTAGGGTTAGGGTTAGGGTTAGGGTACGGGTTAGAGTTAGGTTTAGGGTATGGGTTAGGGTTAGGTTTAGGTTTAGGGTACAGGTTAGGTTTAGGGTACGGGTTAGGGTTAGGGTTAGGGTCACGGTTAGGATTAGGGTTAGGGTACGAATTAGGGTTAGGGTTAGGGTACGGGTTAGGGTTAGGGTTATGGTACCGGTTAGGTTTACAGTACGGGTTAGGGTAATGGTGAGGGTTAGGGTTAGGTTTAGAATACGGTTAGGGTTAGGGTTAGGGTTAGAGTACGGGTTAGGGTTAGTGTTAGGGTTAGGGTCAGGGTTAGAGTACAGTTTAGGGTTAGGGTAAGGGTTAGTGTTAGAGTACGGTGTAGGGTTAGTGTTAGGGTTACGGTACGGGTTTGGGTTAAGGTTACGGTACAGGATAGGTTTAGTGTACGTGTTAGGTTTAGGGTTAGGGTTAGTTGAAGTGTGGGGGTTAGGGTTAGGGTTAGGGTACGTGTTAGGTTTAGGGTTTCAGTTCGGGTTAGTGTTATGTTTAGGGTTAGGGTACGGGTTACATTTATGGTTAGGGTAAGGATTAGTGTTACGGTACGGGTTAGGGTTAGAGTACGGGTTAGGGTTAGGTTTAGGGTTAGGGTTAGGGTAAGAGTATGGGTTAGGGTTAGTGTTAGGGTTAGGGTTAGGGTTAGTGTACGGATAGGGTTAGGGTTAGGGTTAGGGTTAGGGTTAGGGTACAGGTTATGGTTAGGTTTAGGGTACAGGTTAGGGTTAGTGTACGGGATAAGTTTAGGTTTAGGTTTATGTTTAGGTTACGGGTTAGGTTTAGGGTACGGGTTAGGGTTAGGTTTAGGTGCGGGTTAGTGTTAGGGTACGGGTTAGGGTTAGGTTTAGGGTCAGGGTTAGGATTAGGGATAGGGTTATGGTACGGGTTAGGGTTAGGGTTGGGGTTACGGTACAGGTTAGTTATAGGGTTAGGGTATGGGTTAGGGTTACGGTTAATGTTAGGGTTAGTGTTAGGTTATGGGTTAGGGTTAGGGTACAGGTAAGGGTTATGGTTAGGGTTACGGTTAGGTTTAGGTTTAGGGTCGGGTTAGGCTTTGGGTTAGGGTTAGGGTTAGCGCTAGGGTATGGGTTAGGGTTACTCTTAGGTTTGAGTACAGGTTAGGTTTAGGGTTAGGGTACGGGATAGGTTTGGGTACGGGTTAGGACAAGGGTTAGGGATAGGTTTAGGGTACGGGATAGGGTTAGGGTTAGGTTTAGGGTTAGGGTTAAGCTATGGGTTAGGTTTAGGGTACGGGTTAAGGTTTGGTTTAGGGCCAGGGTTAGGCTTAGGGTTAGGGTACAAGTTAGGGTTACGGTTAGGTTTATGTTACGGGTTAGTGTTAGTGTTAGGATTAGGGTTAGAGTACGGGGTAGGGTTAGTGTTAGGGTTAGGTTTAGGTTTAGGGTATGGGTTAGGGTTAGAGTTAGGGTTAGGGTTAGAGTATGAGGTAGGGTTAGGGTTAGGGTTAGAGTACGGGGTAGGGTTAGTGTTAGGGTTAGGTTTAGAGTTAGGGTACGGGTTAGGGTTAGAGTTAGGGTTATGGCTAGAGTATGGGGTAGGGTTAGGGTTAGGGTTAGAGTACGGATAGTCTTAGGTTTTGGGTTAGGGTTAGGGTATGGGTTAGGCTTAGGGTACGTTTTAGGGTTAGGTTTCGGGTCAGGTTTAGGGTTAGGTTTAGGGTTAGGGTACGGGTTAGAATTAGGTTTAGGGTATGGGTTAGGATTAGGTTTAGGGTTAGGGTACAGATTAGGTTTATGGTACGGGTTAGGGTTAGGGTTAGTGTCAGGGTTAGGGGTAGGGTTAGGGTACGAATTTTTGTTAGGTTTAGGGTACTGGTTAGGGTTAGGGTTATGGTACGGTTTAGGGTTACAGTACGGGTTAGGGTTAGGGTGAGGGTTAGGCTTAGGGTTAGAATACGTTTAGGGTTAGGGTTAGGGTTAGAGTATGGGTTAGGGTTAGTATTAGGCTTAGGGTTAGTGTCAGGGTTAGAGTACGGGTTAGGGTTAGGGTTAGTGTTAAAGTACGGGGTAGGGTTATTGTTAGGGTTAGGGTTAGGGTTAGAGTACGGGTTAGAGTTAGTGTTAGGGTTAGGGTTAGGGTTAGGGTACGGGTTAGGGTTAGGGTTATTGTTAGAGTACGGGGTAGGGTTAGTGTTAGTGTAAGGGTTATGGTTAGAATACGGGTTTGGGTTAGTGTTAGGGTACGGGTTAGTTTTACCTATTATGTACGGGTTAGGGAAAGTTTTAGGGTTAGGTTTAGGGTTAGGGTACTTGTTAGGGTTAGGGTTTGGGTACGGGTTAGGTTTAGGTTTAGAGTGCGGGATAGGGTTAGTGTATGGGTTAAGTTTATGGATAGGGTTAGGTTTAGGTGCGGGTTAGGGTTAGGGTACGGGTTAGGGTTAGGTTTAGGGTCAGGATAGGGTTAGGGATAGGGTTATGGTACGTGTTAGGGTTAGGGTTGGGGTTAGGGTATGGGTTACTTTTAGGGTTTGGGTATGGGTTAGGGTTACGGTTAAGGTTAGGGTTAGTGTTAGGTATGGGTTAGTGTTAAGGTATGGGTAAGGTTTATGGTTAGAGTTAGGGTTAGGTTTAGGTTTAGGGTGCGGGTTAGACTTAGGGTTAGGGTTAGGGTTAGCGCTAGGGTATGGGTTAGTGTTACTGTTAGGGTTTGGGTACGGGTTAGGGTTAGGGTTAGGGTACGGGATAAGGTTGGGTACGGGTCAGGTCAAGGGTTAGGGTTAGGTTTAGGGTACGGGTTAGGGTTAGGGTTAGGTTTATGGTTAGGGTTAGTGTATGGGTTAATTTTAGGGTACGGGTTAGGGTTAGGTTTAGGGTCAGCTTTAGGGTTAGGGTACGAGTTAGGGTTACGGATAGGTTAAGGATACGGGTTAGGGTTAGGGTTAGGTTTAGTGTTAGAGTACGGGGTAGGGTTAGTGTTAGGGTTAGGGTAAGGGTTAATGTACGGGTTAGGCTTAGGGTTAGGTTAGGGTTTGGATACGGGTTAAGGTTAGGTTTAGGGCACGGGATAGGGTTAGCTAACGGGTTAAGTTTAGGGTTAGGGTTCGGTTTAGGTTACGGTGTAGGTTTAGGGTACGGGTTTGGGTTAGGTTTAGGGTAGGGGATAGGGTTAGCGAATGGGTTAAGTTTAGGGTTAGGGTTTGGTTTAGTTTACGGTTTAGCTTTAGGGTGCGGGATAGGGTTAGGTTTAGGGTGCGGGTTGGGTTAGGGTTAGGGTTAGGGTTAGGGTAAGGGTTAGGGTAAGGTTTAGGGTCAGGGTTAGGGTTAGGGTTAGTGTTAGGGTACGGGTTAGCGTTAGGGTTGGGGTTAGGGTATGGGTTAGTTTTAGGGTTTGGGTACGGATTAGGGTTATGGTTAAGGTTAGGGTTAGGGTTAGGGTATGGGTTAGGGTTAGGTTACGGTTAAGGGTTATGGTTTGGGTTAGGCTTAGGGTTAAGTTTAGGGTTCGAGTTAGGGTTAGGGTTAGGGTTATGGTTAGGGTTAGAGTACGGGTTTGGATTAGTGTTAGGGTACGGGTAAGGTTTACAGTTTGGGTATGGTTCGGGTAAGGGTTAGGGTTAGGCTTAGGTTTAGGGGTTAGGGTTAGAGTTAGGATTAGGCTACGGGTAGGGTTAGGGCACGGGTTAGGGTTAAGGTTAATGTTCGGGTTAGGGTTTGGGTATGGGCTAGTGTTACGTTTAGGGTTAGGGTATGGGTTAGGTTTAGGGTTAGTGTTCGTGTACGGTTTAGGGTTAGGGTACGGGATAGGGTTAGTGTTAGGGTCAGGGTTAGAGTTAGGTTTAGGGTCTGGGTTAGGGTTAGGGTTAGCGCTAGGGTATGGGTTGGGGTTACTGTTAGGGTTTGGGTACGGGTTAGGGTTAGGGTTAGGTTATGGGATAGGTTTGGGTACGGGTTAGGTAGAGGGTTAGGGTTACGTTTAGGGTACGGTTTAGGCTTAGTGTTAGGTTTAGATTTAGGATTAGGGTATGGGTTAGGCTTAGGGTATGGGTTAGGGTTAGGGTTAGAGTCAGGTTTAGGGTAGGTTTAGGGTACGAGTTAGGGTTAGTGTTAGGTTTAGGGTACGGGTTAGGGTTAGGGTTAGGTTTAAAGTACGGGTTAGGTTTAGGGTACGGGTACTGGTTAGGGTTAGGGTCAGGGCTAGGGTTAGGTTTAGGGTACGAGCTAGGGTTAGGGTTAGGGTACGGGTTAGGTTTAGGGTTATGGTATGGGTTAGGGTTACAGTACGGGTTAGGGTTAGGGTGAGGGTTAGGGTTAGGGTTAGAGTACAGTTAGGGTTAGGGTTAGGGTTAGGTTTAGGGTTAGGGTACGGGTTAGGCTTAGGGTTAGGGTTAGGTTTAGGGTTAGAGTACGGGGTAGGATTAGTGTTAGTGTTAGGGTTAGGGTTAGTGTACGGGTTAGGGTTAGGGTTAGAGTACGGTTTAGGGTTAATGTTAGGGTTAGGTTTGGGATTAATGTACGGTTTAGGCTTAGGGTTAGCTTTAGGGTTAGGATACTGGTTAGAGTTAGGTGTAGGGTACGGGATAGGGTTAGCGTACGGGTTAAGTTTAGGGTTATGGTTAGGTTTAGGGTACGGGTTTGGGTAAGGTTTTGGGTGCGGGGTAGGGTTAGGGTTAGTGTTAGGGTACGGGTTAGGTTTAGGGTTGGGTAGGGTTCAGGTTAGTTTTAGGGTTAGGGTATGGGTTAGGGTTACGTTTAAGGTTAGGGTTAGGTTTAGGGTGCGGGTTAGGCTTAGGATTAGGGTTAGGGTTAGCGCTAGGGTATGGGTTAGGGTTACTCTTAGGGTTTGGGTACGGGTTAGGGTTAGGGTTAGGTTACGGGATAGGGTTGGGTACGGGTTAGGACAAGGGTTAGGGTTAGATTTAGGGTACAGGATAGGGTTAGGGTTAGGTTTAGGGTTAGGTTTAGCGTATGGGTTAGGTTTAGGGTACGGGTTAGCATTAGGGTTAGGGTCAGGGTTAGGGTTAGTGTTAGGGTACGAGTTAGGGTTAGGGTGTGGTTTAGGGTATGGGTTAGGGTTAGGGTTAGAGTACGGGTTAGGTTTAGTGTTAGGTTTTGGTTTAGGTTTAGCGTTAGGGTTAGGGTATGGGTTAGGGTTAGAGTTAGGGTTAGGGTTAGGGTTAATGTACAGGTTAGGCTTAGGGTTAGGTTTAGGGTTAGATTACGGGTTAGGGTTAGGTTTAGGGTACGGGATAGTGTTAGCGTACGGGTTAAGTTTAGGGTTATGGTTAGGTTTAGGTTACATGTTTGGGTTAGTTTTAGGTGTGGGTTAGCTTTAGGGTTAGGGTTAGGTTTAGGTTACATGTTAGGGTTAGTGTTGGGGTTAGGGTACGGGTTAATTTTAGGGTTAGGGTATGGGTCAGGGTTACGGTTAAGTTTAGGGTTTGGTTTAGGTTATGGGTTAGGGTTAGGGTACGGGTAAGGGTTATGGTTAGGGTTAGGGTTAAGTTTAGGTTTAGGGTGCGGGTTAGGGTTAGGGTTAGGGTTAGGGTTACAGTATGGGTTAGGGTTAAGGTTAGGGTACGGAATCGGGTTAGTGTAGGTGTTAGGTCTAGGGTTAGGGTTAGGTTTAGTGTGCGGGTTAGGGTTAGGTTTAGGGTTAGGGTTAGGGTACGTGTTAGGGTTAGGGTACGGGTTAGGGTTAGGTTTAGGATTAGGGTAAGGGTTAGGGTTAGGGTACGGGTTATGGTTTGGGTTAGGGTTAGTGTTAGGGTACGGTTTAGGGTTAGGGTACGGGTTAGGTAGGGTTAGGGTTAGGTTTAGGATGCGGGTTAGTGTTAGGGTTAGGGTACGGTATTAGGGTTAGGGTTAGGGTCAGGGTTACGATTACGTTTAGGGTTAGGGTTACGGTTAGGGTACGGGGAGGGTTAGGTTTAGGGTTAGGGTTAGGGTTAGGGTTAGTTTTAGGGTTAGGTTTAGGGTTTAGGTTATAGTAGGGCGTTAGGGTTAGTGTTAGGTTTAGGTTTAGGGTTAGGGGACGGGTTAGGGTTAGGGTACGGGTTAGGGTCAGGGTTAGGGTTAGGGTTAGGGTACAAGTTAAGGTTAGGGTTAGGTTTAGGGTACGGGTTAGGGTTAGTGTTAGGGGTTAGGGTGAGGGTTAGGGTTAGTGTACATGTTAGGGTTAGGCATAGGTTAAGGGTTAGGTTTAGGGTTAGTGTTAGGGTTACGGTTAGGGTTATGCTTCGTGTTAGGGTACAGGTTAGGGTTAGGGTTAGTGTACGGGTTTGGATATGGGTTAGGGTTGGTTTTAAGGTACGGTAACGGTACGGATTAGGGTTAGGGTACGGGTTAGGGTACGGGTTTGTGTTAGTGTTAGGGTACGGGTTAGGTTTAACGTTTGGGTACGGGTTAGGGTAAGGATTAGGGTTATGGTAGGGTTAAGGGTTAGGGTTAGAGTTAGGGTTAGGCTACGGGTTAGGGTTAGGGTTAGAGTTAGTGTACGGGATAGGGTTAGGATTAGAGTTAGTGTTAGTGTTAGGGTTATGGTACCGGTTAGCGTTAGGGTTAGTGTACGGGATAGGGTTAGTGTACGGGTTAGGTCTAGGGTTAGGGTTAGGGTTAGGGTGTGGGTTAGGGTTAGGAATTGGGTTAAGGTTAGGGTTAGTGTTAGGGTTAGGGTACGGGTTAGGGTTAGGGTTAGTGTACGGTTTAGGGTTAGGTTTAGGGTTAGTGTTAGGGTTAGGGTACGGGTTAGGGTTAGGGTTAGGGAGATGGTTAGGGTTAGGGATAGGGTACGAGTTAGGGATAGGGTTTGGTTTAGGGTACGGGTACGGGTTAGTGTACGGGTTAGGTTTAGGGTTAGGGTCAGGGTTAAGGTTAAGGGTAGGATACAAGTTAGGTTTAGGGTTATGTTTAGGGTACAGTTTAGGGTTAGGTTTAGGGGTTAGGGTTATGTTTGGGTACGGGTTAGGGATAAGGTATGGGTTAGGGGTAGGGGTAGGGTATGGGTTAGGTTTCGGGTTAGGGTTAGGGCTAGGTTTATGGTATGGGTTAGGGTACAGGTTAGGGTTAGGGTTAGTGTTAGTTTACGGATTAGGGTTAGGGTTGGGATTAGGGTACGGGTTAGATTTAGGGTTAGTGTACAGGTTAGGGTTATGGTTAAGGTTAGGATTAGGGTTAGTGTATGGGTTAGGGTTAGGTTACGGTTAAGGGTTATGGTTTGGGGTAGGGTTAGGTTTAAGTTTAGGGTGCGGGTTAGGGTTAGGGTTAGGGTTAGCGTTAGAGTACGGTTTTGGTTTAGTGTTAGGGTACGGGTTAGGGTTACCGTTTGGGTACAGGTTAGGGTAAGGTTTAGGGTTAGGGTTAGGGTTAGGGGTTAGGGTTAGGGTTAGGCTACGGGTAGGGTTAGGGTACGGGTTAAGGTAGGGTTAGAGTTAGGGTTCGGGTTAGGGTTAGTGTACGGCTTAGGGTTAAGGTTAAGGTTATTTTTAGTGTTACGGTTACGGTACGGGTTAGGGTTAAGTTTACGGTATCGGATAGGGTTAGTGTACGTGTTAGGTGTAGGGTTAGGGTTAGGTTTAGTGTGCGGGTTAGGGTTAGGGTTAGGGTTAGGGTACGTGTTAGGGTTAGGGTTTGGGTACGGTTTAGGGTTCCGTTTAGGGTTAGGGTACGGGGTAGGTTTAGGGTTAGGGTAAGGGTTAGTGTTAGGGTACGGGTTAGGGTTAGAGTATTGTTAGGGTTAGGTTAGGGTTAGGGTTAGTGTTAGAGTATGGGTTAGGGTTAGTGTTAGGGTTAGGGTTAGGATTAGTGTACGGTTAGGGTTAGTGTTAGAGTTAGGGTTAGGGTACGGGTTAGGGTTAGGTTTAGGTTATGGGATAGGGTTAGTGTACGGGTTAAGTTTTGGGTTAGGGTTAGGTTTAGGTTACGGGTTAGGGTTAGGGTACGGGTTAAGGTTAGGTTTTGGTGCGGGTTAGGGTTAGGGTACGGGTTAGGGTTAGGATTAGGGTTAGTGTATGGGTTAGGGTTAGTGTTAGGGTTAGGGTTAGTGTTAGGGTTAGGATACGGGTTACGACTAGGGTTAGGGTACGGGATAGGGTTAGGGTATGGGTTATGTCTAGGGTTAGGGTTAGGTTTACGGTGTGGGTTAGAGTTAGTCCTTGGGTTAGGGTTAGGGTACGAGTTAGGGTTAGGGTATGGGTTAGGTTTATGGTTAGTGTACGGGTTAGGGTTAGGGTTAGTGTTAGGGTTAGGGTATGGGTTAGTGTTAGGGTACGGGTTAGGTTTAGGGTATGGGTTAATTCTAGGTTTAGGGTTAGGTTTAGGATGCGGGTTAGGGTTAGGGTTATGGTTAGGGTACGGGTTAGTGTTAGGGTATGGGTTAGGTTTAGGCTATGGGTTAGGTCTAGGTTTAGGGTTAGGTTTAGGATGTGGGTTAGGATTAGGTTAGGGTACGGGATTAGGGTAAAGGTTAGGGTCAGGGTTAGGTTTAGGTTTAGGGTTAGGGTTAGGGTTGGATATGGGTTCTGGTTACGGTACGAGTTAGGGTTAGGGTAAGGGTTAGTTTTAGGTTTAGGATTATAGTAGGGGGTTAGGGTTAGTGTTAGGGTTACGTTTAGGGTTAGAGTACTGGTTAGGGTTAGTGTTAGGGTTAGGGTTAGTGTTAGGGTTAGTGTACGGTTAGAGTTAGGTTTAGGGTCAGGTTTAGGTTTAGGGTTAGTGTTAGTGTACGCGTTAAGGTTAGGGTTGGGTTTAGGGTACGGGTTAGTTTTAGGGTTAGGATAAGATTTAGGGTTATGGTTAAGGTTAGGGTTAGGGTTAGGGTATGGGTTAGCGTTAGGTTACGGTTAAGGGTTATGGTTTGTGTTTGGGTTAGGGTTAAGTTTAGGGTGCTGGTTAGGGTTAGGGTTAGGGTTAGGGTTAGAGTAGGGGTTTGGGTTAGTGTTAGGGTACGTGTTAGGTTTACCGTTTGGGTATGTGTTAGGTTAACGGTTAGGGTTAGGGTTAGGGGTTAGGGTTAGAGTTAGGGTTAGGATTAGAGTACAGGTTTGGGTTAGTGTTAGGGTATGGGTTGGGTTTACCGTTTGGGTACGGGTTAGGGTAAGGGTTAGGGTTGGTGTTAGGGGTTAGGGTTAGAGTTAGTGTTAGGCTACGGGTAGGGTTAGGGTACGGATTAGGGTTAGGGTTAAGGTTAGTGTTAGGGTTATGGTACGGGTTAGGGTTAAGTTTAGGGTATGGGATAGGGTTAGTGTAGGTGTTAGGTCTAGGGTTAGGTTTAGGTTTAGTGTGCGGGTTAGGGTTAGGGTTGGGGTACGTGTTAGGGTTACGGTTTGGGTACGGGTTAGGGTTACATTTAGGGTTAGGGTATGGGTTAGGTTTCGGGTTAGGTTTAGGGTATGGTTTAGGGATAGGGTACGGTTTAGGGTTAGATTTAGTGTCAAGGTTAGGGTTAGGTTTAGGGTTAGGGTTAGGGTTAGAGTACGCGTTAGGGTTACTGTACGGGTTAGGGTTAGGTTTAGGGTTAGGGTTAAGGTTACATTACGGGTTAGGGTTAGAGTTAGGGTTAGGTTTAGGGTTACAGTACGGGGTAGGGTTAGTGTTAGGGTTAGGGTTAGTGTTAGGATACGGGTTAGGGTTAGGGTACGGGTTTGTTTTAGAGTACGGTTTAGGGTTAGGTTTAGGTTTAGGTTTAGGGTTAGTGTACTGATAGGGTTAGGGTTAGTGTTAGGGTTAGGGTTAGGGTACGGGTTAGGGTTAGAATACGGGTTAGGGTTAGGTTTAGGGTTAGGTTTAGGATGCGGGTTAGGGTTAGGTTTAGGGTACGGGATTAGGTTTAGGGTTATGGTCAGGGTTAGGGTTAGGTTTAGGGTTAGGGGTAGGGTGGGGTACGGGTTCGGGTTACGGTACGAGTTAGGGTTAGTGTGAGGGTTAGGTTTAGGGTTAGGATTATAGTAGGGGGTTAGGGTTAGTGTTAAAGTTACGTTTAGGTTTAGAGTCCTGGTTAGGGTTAGTGTTAGTGTTATGGTTAATGTTAGGGTTAGGGTTAAGGTTAGAGCACGGGTTATGTTTGGATTAGGGATAGGGTTAGGTTTAGAGTATGGGATAGGGTTAGTGTTAGGGTTAGGGTTAGGGTTAGTGTACGGTTAGGGTTAGGGTTAGAGTCAGGGTTAGGTTTAGGGTTATGGTCATGCTTAGGGTTATGGTTAGGTTACGAGTTAGGATAAGGGTTAGGGTACGGGTTAGGGTTAGGGTTATGGTACGGGTTAGGGTTAGAGTACGGTTTAGGGTTAGGGTGAGGGTTAGTGTTAGGGTTAGAGTACGGTTAGGGTTAGTGTTAGGTTTAGGGTTAGAGTACGGTTTAGGTTTAGTGTTAGTGTTAGGGTTAGGTTTAGGGTTAGAGTTAGGGTTAGGGTACGGGTTAGGGTTAAGGTTAGGGTTAGGGTTAGAGTACGGGGTAGGATTAGTGTTAGTGTTAGGGTTAGGGTTAGAGTACGGAGTAGGGTTAGTGTTAGGGATAGGTTTTGGGTTAATGTACGGTTTAGGTTTAGGGTTAGGTTTAGGGTTAGTATACGGGTTAGGGTTAGATTTCGGGTATGGGATAGGGTTAGCGTACGGGTTAAGTTTAGGTTTATGGTTAGGTTTAGGTTACAGGTTAGGTTTTGGTTCAGGTTAGGGTTAGGTTTTGGGTGCGGGTTAGGGTTAGGGTTAGGATTAGTGTAAGGGTTAGGGTTAGGTTTAGGGTCATGGTTAGGGTTAGGGTTAGTGTTAGGGTACGGGTTAGGGTTAGGGATGGGGTTAGGGTACGGGTTAGTTTTGGGGTTAGTGTATGGGTTAGGGTTACGGTTAAGGTTAGGGTTAGGGTACGTGTTATGGTTAGGGTTTGGGTACGGGTTAGGATTAGGGATAGGGTTTTGCTACGGGTTAGGGTTGGGGTTACGGTACGGGTTATTTTTAGGGTTATGGTACGGGTTAGGGTTACGGGTCATGTTAGGGTTAGTGTTAGGTTATGGGTTAGGGTTATGGTACGGGTAAGTGTTATGGTTACGGTTACGGTCAGGTTGAGGTTTAGGGTGCGTGTTAGGCTTAGGGTTAGGGTTAGGGTTAGCGCTAGTGTATGGGTTAGGGTTACTCTTATGGTTTGGGTACGGGTTAGGGTTAGGGTTAGGGTACGGAATAGGGTAAGATACGGGTTAGGACAAGGGTTAGGCTTAGGTTTAGGGTACGGGATAGGGTTAGGGTTAGGTTTAGGGTTTGGTTTAGGGTATGGGTTATGTTGAGTGTATGGGTTAGGTTTAGGGTTAGGTTCAGGGTTAGTGTTAGGGTTAGGGTATGAGTTAGGCTTAGGGTGAGGTTTAGGGTATGGGTTAGAGTATGGTTAGGGTTAGGGATAGGGTTAGGGTTAGAGTAGGGGATAGGGTTAGTGTTAGGGTTAGGGTTACAATTAGGGTTAAGGTTAGGGTACGTGTAGGGTTTAGGGTTAGGGTTAGGGTTAGAGTACGGGGTAGGGTTAGTGTTAGGGTTAGGGTTAGGGTTAGGGTATGGGTTAGGCTTAGGGTACGGGTTAGGGTTAGGGTTAGGGTCAGATTTAGGGTTAGGGTTAGGGTTAGAGTACGGGTTAGGGTTAGGTTTAGGGTACACTTTAGTGTTATTATTAGGGTTAGGGTACGGGTTAGGTTTAGGGTACGGGTTAGGGTTAGGGTTAGGGTCAGGGTTAGGGTTAGGGTACGAATTAGGGTTAGGGTTAGTGTACTGGTTAGGGTTAGGGTTATGGTACGGAGTAGGTTTACAGTACGTGTTAGGGTTAGGGTGAGGTTTAGGGTTAGGCTTAGAATACGGTTAGGGTTAGGGTTAGGGTTAGGGTTAGTGTTAGGGTACGGGGTAGGGTTAGTGTTAGGGTTAGTGTTAGGGTTAGAGGATGGGTTTGGGGTAGTGTTAGGGTACAAGTTAGGTTTACCGTTTGGGTACGGGTTAGGGTAAGGGTTAGGGTTAGTGTTAGGATATGTGTTAGGGTTAGGTTTTGGGGACGGGTTAGGGTTACGTTTAGGGTTAGGGTACGGATTAGGTTTAGGGTTAGGGTAAATGTTAGTGTTAGGGTACGGGTTAGGTTTAGAGTACGGGTTAGGGTTAGGTTTAGGTTTAGGGTTAGGTTTAGAGAACGGGTTAGGGTTAGTGTTAGTGTTAGGGTTAGGGTTAGTGTACGGTTAGTGTTAGTGTTAGGGTTAGGGTTAGGGTTAGGGTACGGGTTAGGGTTAGGTTTAGGGTACGGATTGGGTTAGCGTACGGTTAAGTTTAGAGTTAGGGTTAGGTTTAGGTGATGGGTTAGGGTTAGGGTTAGGTTTAGGTGCGGGTAAGGGTTAGGGTACGGGTTAGGGTCCGGTTTAGGAGAGGGTTAGGTTTAGGGTTAGGATTAGGGTACGGGATAGGGTTAGGTTTAGGGTCAGGGTTAGGGTTAGGTTTAGGTTAGGGTACAAATTCTGGTTAGGTTTAGGGTCAGGTTAGGGTTAGGGTTACGGTACGGGTTAGGGTTACAGTACGGGTTAGGGTTAGGGTGAGGGTTAAGGTTACGGTTAGAGTACGGTTAGGGTTAGGGTTAGGGTACGTGTTAGCGTTAGTGTTAGGTTTAGGGTTAGGGTTAGGTTTAGGCTTAGGGTACGGGTTAGGGTTAAGGTTAGTGTTAGAGTACGGGGTAGGGTTAGTGTTAGGGTTAGGGTTAGGGTTAATGTACGGGTTAGGCTTAGGGTTAGGATTAGGTTTAGGATACGGGTTAGGGTTAGGTTTAGGGTACGGGATAGTGTTTGCGTACGGGTTAAGTTTAGGGTTAGGTTTAGGTTTAGGTTACGGGTTAGGTTTAGGGTTCGGGTTAGGGTTAGGTTTAGGGTGCGGGTTAGGGTTAGGGTTAGTGTAAGGGTTAGGGTTAGGGTTAGTGCAAGGGTTAGGGTTAGGTTTAAGGTCAGGGATAGGTTTAGGGTTAGTGTTAGTGTACGAGTTAGGGTTAGGGTTGCGTTTAGGGTACGGGTTAGTTTTAGGGTTAGGGTACAGGTTAGGATTATGGTTAAGGTTAGGGTTAGGGTAAGGGTATGGGTTAGGGTTAAGTTACGGTTAAGGGTTATGGTTTGGGTTAGGGTTAAGTTTAGGGTGTGGGTTAGGGTTAGGGTTAGTTTTAGTTTTGGGTTTGGGTTAGTGTTAGGGTACGGGTTAGTTTTACCGTTTGTGTACGGGTTAGGGTATGGTAAGGGATAGGTTTAGGGTTAGATGTTAGCGTTAGAGTTAGGGTTAGGCAAAGGGTAGGGATAGGGTACGGGTTAGGGTTCGGGTTAGGTTTAGTGTACGGGTTAGTGTTAGGTTTAGGTTTAGGGTTAGTGTTAGGGTTACGGTACGGGTTAGGTTTAAGGTTCCGGTACGGGATAGGTTTAGTGTACATGTTAGGTCTAGAGTTAGGGTTAGGTTTAGTGTGCGGGTTAGGGTTAGGGTTAGGGTACGTGTTAGGTTTAGTGTTTGGGTACTGGTTAGGGTTACGTTTAGGGTTAGGGTTAGGGTACGTGTTAGGTTTAGGTTTAGTGTAAGGGTTAGTGTTAGGTACGAGTTAGGGTTAGAGTATGGGTTAGGGTTAGGTTTAGGGTTAGGGTTAGGGTTAGAGAACGGGTTAGGGTTAGTGTAGGGTTAGGGTTAGTGTTAGTGTACGGATTGGGTTAGTGTGAGGGTTAGGGTTAGGGTACGGGTAGGGTTAGTTTTAGGGTATGGGATATGGTTAGTGTACGGGTTAAATTTGTTTAGGGGTAGGTTTAGGTTACAGGTTAGTGTTAGGGTACAGGATAGGGTTAGGTTTAGGTGCGGGTTAGTATTAGGTACGGGTTAGGGTTAGGTTTAGAGTCAGGGTTAGGTTTAGGGATAGGGTTATGGTACGGGTTAGGGTTAGGGTTGGGTTTATGGTACGGGTTAGTTTTAGGGTTGGGGTATGGGTTAGGGTTACGGTTAAAGTTAGGGTTAGTATTAGGTTATGGGTTAGGGATAGGGTACGGGTAAGGGTTATGGTTAGGGTTAGGGTTAAGTTTAGAGTACGGGTAAGTGTTAGGTTTAGGGTTAGGGTTAGGTTAGAGTACGGGTTAGGGTTAGTGTTAGTGTTAGGGTTAGGGTTAGGGTTAGGGTACGTTTAGGGTTAGGTTTAGGGTTAGTATATGGGTTAGGGTTAGGGTAAGGTTAGGGTTGGGGTTAGGGTTACGGTACGGTTTAGGGTTAAGGTTACGGTACGGGATAGGTTTAGTGTACATGTTTGGTCTAGGGTTATGGTTAGGTTTAGTGTGCGGGTTAGGGTTAGGGTTAGGTTTAGGGTACGTGTTAGGGTTAGGGTTTGGGTATGAGTTAGGGTTACGTTTAGGGTTAGTGTATTGGTTAAGTTTAGGGTTAGGTAAGGATTAGTGTTAGGGTACGGGTTAGGGTTAGAGTACGGGTTCGGGTTAGGTTTAAGGTTAGGGTTAGGGTTAGAGTATGGGTTAGTGTTAGTGTTAGGGTTAGGGTGAGGGTTAGAGTGTGGATAGGGTTAGGGTTAGGGTTAGGGTTAGGGTTAGGATTAGGGTACGGGTAGGGTTAGGTTTAGGGTACGGGATAGGGTTAGCGTACGGGTTAAGTTTAGTGTTAGGGTTAGGTTTAGGTTACGGGTTAGGGTTAGGGTACAGGTTAGGGTTAGGTTTAGGGTTAGGGTTAGAGTACGGGTTATGGTTAGTGTTAGGGTTAAGGTTAGGGTTAGGGTTAGAGTGCGGTTAGGGTTAGGGTTATGGTATGCGTTAGGGTTAGGTTTAGGGTACGGATAAGGTTACCGTACGGGTTAAGTTTAGGGTTAGGTTTAGGTTTAGGTTACGGGTTAGGGTAGGGTACGGGTTAGGGTTAGGTTTAGGTGAGGGTTAGTGTTAGGTTTAGGGTTAGGGTACGGGTTAGTGTTAGGTTAAGGGTCAGGGTTAGTGTTAGGGATAGGGTTAGGGTTAGGGTTAGGGTTATGGTAGGGGTTAGGGTTACGCTAGGGTTAGGGTTAGGGTTAGGATTATGGTACGGTTTAGGGTTACAGTACGGGTTAGGATGAGGGTGAGGGTTAGGGTTAGGGTTAGAGTACGGTTAGGGTTAGGGTTAGGGTTAGGTTTAGGGTTAGAGTACGGGTTAGGGTTAGTGTTAGGGTTAGGGTTAGGGTTGGGGTTTAGTACGGGTTAATTTTAGGTTTAGGGTACGAGTCTGGGTTAAGGTTAAGTTTAGGGTTAGGTTTAGGGTATGGGTTAGGTTTAGGGTATGGGTAAGGTTTATGGTTAGGTTTAGGGTTAGGTTTAGGTTTAGGGTGAGGGTTAGGGTTAGGGTTAGGGTTAGTGCTAGGGTATGGTTAGGGTTACTGTTAGGGTTTGGAACGGGTTAGGGTTAGGGTTAGGTTACGAATTAGTGTTGGGTACGGGTTAGGTCAAGGGTTACGTTTAGGTTTAGGGTACGGGTTAGGTTTACGGTTAGGGTAAGGGTTAGTGTTAGGCTACGGGTTAGGGTTAGATTACGGGTTATGGTTAGGTTTATGGTTACGGTTAGGGTTAGAGTGTCGGTTAGGTTTAGTTTCAGGGTTGGGTTAGGGTTAGTGTATGGATAGGGTTAGGGTTAGGGTTAGGGTTAGGGTACATGTTAGGGTTAGGTTTAGGGTACGGGATAGTGTTAGTGTACGGGATAAGTTTAGGGTTAGGTTTAGGGTTAGTTTACAGTTTAGGGTTAGAGTACGCGATAGGGTTAGGGGTAGGTTTAGGGTTAGGGTTACGGTATGGGTTAGGCTTAGGGTACGGGTTAGGGTCAGGATTAGGTTTAGGGATAGGGTACGAGTTAGCGTTAGGCTTAGGTTTATGGTACGGGTTAAGGTTACGGTTAGGGTTAGGGTTAGAGTACGGGGTGGGGTTAGGTTTGGGGTTAGAATACGGATAGGGTTAGGGTTAGTGTTAGGGTACGGGTTAGGGTTAGTGTACGGGTTAGGGTTAGGGTCAGTGTTAGGGTTAGGGTACGAGTTAGGGTTAAGTTTAGGGTACGGTTAAGGGTTATGGTTAGCGTTAGTTTTAGGGTTAAGTTTAGCATGCGGTTTAGGGTTTGGGTTAGGGTTAGGGTTAGGGTAAGAGTACGGGTTTGGGTTAGTGTTAGGGTACGGGTTAGGTTTACCGTTTGTGTACGGGTTAGGTAAGGGTTAGGGATAGGGTTAGGGTTAGGGGTTAGGTTTAGAGTTAGTTTTAGGCTACGGGATAGGGTTAGAGTACGTGTTAGGGTTAGGTTTATGGTTAGGGTTAGGTTTAGGGTTATAGTACGGGTTTGTGTTAGAGATAGGGTTAGGTTTAGGGTTAGAGTACGGGTTAGGGATAGTGTTAGGGTTAGGGTTAGTGTTAGGGTACGGGTTAGGGTTAGCGTATGGGTTAGGGTTACGTTTAGGGTTAGGGTTAGTGTTAGAGTACGGGTTAGGGTTAGTGTTAGGGTTAGGGTTAGGGTTAGGGTTAGGGTTAGGGTTAGGGTGCGGATAGGGTTAGGGTTAGGGTTAGGGTTAGGGTAGGGGTTAGGGTTAGGTTTGGGGTATGGGATAGGGTTCGCTTAGGGGTTAAGTTTAGGGTTAGGGTTAGGTTTAGGTTATGGGTTAGGGTTAGGGTACGGGTTAGGGTTAGGTTTAGGTGAGGGTTATGTTAGGTTTCGGGATAGGGTACAGGTTAATTTTAGGTTTAGGGTCAGGGTTAGCGTTAGGGATAGGGTTAGGGTACGGGTTAGGGTTAGGTTTGGGGTTAGGGTACGGGTTAGTTTTAGGGTTAGGGTACGGGTCAGGGTTATGATTAAGTTTAGGTTTAGGGTTAGGGTTATGGTACGGGTTAGAGTTACAGTACGGTTAGGGTTAGGGTGAGGGTTAGTGTTACAGTTAGAGTAGGGTTAGGGTTAGGGTTAGGGTTAGGGTTAGAGTTAGGGTTAGGGTTAGGGTAGGGTTTAGGGTTAGGGTTTGTGTTAGTGTTAGAGTACGGGGTAGGGTTAGTGTTGGTTAGGGTTAGGGTTAGGGTTAGGTTTAGGGTACGGGTTAGGGTTAGAATTAGGGTTAGGGTTAGAGTACGGGGTAGGGTTCGTGTTAGTGTTAGGGTTAGGGTTAATGTACGGGTTAGGCTTAGGTTTAGGTATAGGGTTAGGTTACGGGTTAGGGTTAGGTTTAGGGTACGGGATAGGGTTAGCGTACAGGTTAAGTTTAAGGTTAGGTTTAGGCTTCTGTTACGGGTTAGGGTTAGGTTAGGTGTGGGTTAGTGTTAGGGTTACGGTTAGGGTACAGGTTAGGGTTATGGTTGGGGTTAGGGTACAGGTTAATTTTAGGTTTAGTGTACGGGTCAGGGTTATGGTTATGTTTGGTTAGGGTTAGGGTATGGGTGAGGGTTAGGGTACAGGTAATGGTTAGAGTTAGAGTTAGGGTTAGTGTTAGCACTAGGGTATGGTTTAGGGTTACTGTTAGGGTTTGGGTACAGGTTAGTGTTACGGTTATGTTACGGGTTAGGTTTAAGTTTAGGGTTAAGTTTAGGGTATGGTTTTGGGTTAGGGTTAGGATTAATTTTAGTGTTAGGGTATGTGTTAGTCTTAGGGTACAGTTGAGGGTTAGAGTTAGGGTCAGGGTCAGGGTTAGGGTTAGGTTTAGGGTATGGGTTAGGGTTAGGTTTAGGGTACAGGTTATGGTTAGGTTTAGGGTTAGGGTATGGGTTAGGTTTAGGATACGGGTTAGGGTTACGGTTAGGGTCAGGGTTTGGGTTATGGTTAGGGTACGAATTTGGGTTAGGTTTAGGGTACGGGTTAGGTTTAGGGTTATGGTATGGGTTAGGGTTACAGTACGGGTTACGGTTAGGGTGAGGGTTTGGGTTAGTGTTAGTATACGGTTAGGGTTAGTGTTAGGGTTAGGTTTAGGTTTAGGTTTAGGGTACGGGTTAGGGTTAGGGTTATGGTTAGTGTTAGAGTACGGGGTAGGGTTTGTGTTAGGGTTAGGTTTAGGGTTAGAGTATGGGTTAGGGTTAGTGGTAGGGTTAGGGTTAGTGTTAGGGTATTGGTTAGGTTTAGGGTTAGGGTTAGGGTTAGGTTTAGGGTACGGGGTAGGGTTAGTGTTAGGGTTAGTGTTAGGGTTAGTGTTAGTGTTAGTGTACGGGTTAGGGTTAGGGATAGGGTAGGAGTACGGGGTAGGGTTAGTGTTAGGGTTAGGGTTAATGTACAGATTAGGCTTAGGTTTAGGTTTAGGGTTAGGATACGGGTTAGGTTTAGGTTCAGTGTACGGGATAGGGTTAGCGTACGGATTAAGTTTAGGGTTAGGGTTAGGTTCAGGTTACGGGTTAGGGTTATGGTACGGGTTAGAGTTAGGTTTAGCGTGCGGGTTAGGGTTAGGGTTAGTGTAAGTGTTAGGGTTAGGTTTAGGGTCAGGTTTAGGGTTAGGGTTAGTGTTAAAGTACGGGTTAGGGTTAGGGTTGGGGTTAGGGCATGGGTTACTTTTAGGGTTAGGTTACGTGTTAGGTTTACGGTTAAGGTTAGGGTTAGGGTTAGGGTATGGGTTAGGGTTAGGTTACGGTTAAGGGTTATGGTTTGGGTTAGGGTTAGTGTTAAGTTAAGGGTGCGGGTTTGGGTTAAGGTTAGGGTTAGAGTACGGGTTTGGGTTAGTGTTAGGGTATGGGTTAGGTTTACCTTTTGGGTACGGGTTAGGGTAAGGGTTAGGGTAAGGGTTAGTGTTAGGGGTTAGGGTTAGATTTAGGGTTAGGCTACAGGTAGGGTTAGGCTATGGGTTAGGGTAGGGTTAGGGTTCGGTTTAGGGTTCAGGCTGGGCTACAGAATAGGGTTAGTGTACGTGTTAGGTCTAGGGTTAGGGTTAGGTTTAGTGTGCGGTTTAGGGTTAGGGATAGGGTTAGGGTACGTGTTAGGGATAGGGTTTGGGTATGGGTTAGCATTATGTTTAGGGTTAGGGTACGGGTTAGGTTTAGGTTTAAGGTTAGGGTACGGTTTCGGTTAGGGTACGGATTAGGGTTAGGTTTAAGGTCAGGGTTAGGGTTAAGTTTAGGGTTAGAGTTAGGGATAGGGTACGGGTTAGGGTTACTGTACGGGTTATGGTTAGGTTTAGGTTTAGGGTTAGGGTTAGCGTTAGGGTTAGGGTACGGATTCGGGTTAGGGTACGGGTTCGGTTTAGGGTCAGGTTTAGGGTTAGGGTTAGGGTATGAGTTAGGGTTAGGGTAGGGGTTAGGGTGAGGGGTAGGTTATGGGTTAGGTTTATGGTTAGGGTTAGGATTAGGGTTAGGGTTATGGTACGTGTTAGCATACAGGTTAGGGTTAGGTTTAGGTTACGGGTGAGGGTACGGGTTAGGGTTAGGGTTAAGGTACGTGTAATGGTACGATTTACGGTTAGGGTACGGGTTAGGGTTAGTGTACGAGATAGGGTTAGGATTAGGGTTAGTGTTAGTGTTAGGGTACAGGTTAGCGTTAGGGCTAGGGTACGGGATAGGCTGAGGGTACGGTTTAGGTCTAGGGTTAGGGTTAGGTTTAGTGTTTGGGTTAGGGTTAGGCGTCCGGTTACGGTTATTGTACGTGTTAGGGTTTTTGTACGGGTTAGGGTTAGTGTTAGGTTTATGGTACGGGTTAGGGTTAGGGTTAGAGTTAGGTTTAGGATGCAGGTTATGGTTAGGGTTAGGGTACGGGATAAGGGTTAGTGTTAGGGTCAGGGTTAGGGTTAGGTTTAGGGTTAGGGTTAGGGTACGGTTTAGGGTTAGGGTTAGGGTTAGGATTAGGGTTAGTGTACGGGATAGGTTTAGGATTAGGGTTCGTGTTAGTGTTAGGGTTAGGGTACAGGTTAGCGTTAGGGTTAGGTTATGGGATAGGATTAGGGTGCGGTTTAGGTCTAGGGTTAGGGTTAGGTTTAGGGTGTGGTTTAGGGTTAGGCATCGGGTTAGGTATAGGGTATGGGTTAGGGCTAGGGAATGGGTTAGTGTTAATGTTAGGGTTATGGTACGGGTTACAGTTAGGGTTAGTGTTGGGGTACGGATTAGGTTTAGGGTACGGGTTAGGTCTAGGGTTAGAGTTAGGCTTAGGATATGGGTTAGGTTTAGTTTTAGGTGTGGGTTAGGGTTAGGGTTAGGGTTAGGGTATGGGTTAGGGTTAGGGTTGGGGTTAGGGTACGGGATAGGGATACAGTACGGTTAGGGTTAGGATGAGGGTTAGTGTTAGGGTTAGAATACGGTTAGGGTAAGGGTTAGGGTTAGGGTTAGGGTACGGGTTAATTTTAGGTTTAGTGTACGGGTCAGGGTTACGGTTAAGTTTAGGGTTAGTGTTAGGGTATGGGTTAGGGTTAGGGTACGGGTAATGGTTAGAGTTAGGGTTAGTGTTAGCGCTAGGGTATGGTTTAGGGTTACTGTTAGGGTTTGGGTACGGGTTAGGGTTAGGGTTAGGTTACGGGTTAGGGTAAGGGTCAGGGTTAGGTTTAGGGTACGGGTTAGGGTTAGGGTTAGGATTAGGTTTAGGGTTAGGTTATGGGTTAGGCTTAGGGTACGGGTTAGGGTTAGGGTTAGGGTCAGGGTAGGGTTAGGGTTAGGGTACAGGTTAGGGTAGGTTTAGGGTACGGGTTAGGGTTAGGGTTTGGGTTAGGTTTAGAGTACAGGTTAGCGTTAGTGTTAGGGTTAGGGTTAGGGTTAATGTACAGATTGGCTTAGGGTTAGGTTTAGGGTTAGGATTAGGGTATGGGTTAGGTTTAGGGTACGGGTTAGGGTTAGCGTATGGGTTAAGTTTAGGGTTGGGTTTAGGATTAGGTTATGGGTTAGTGTTAGGGTACGGGTTAGGGTTAGGTTTAGGTGAGGGTTAGGGTTAGGGTTAGGGTACGGTTTAGGGTTAGGTTTAGGGTCAGGGTTAGCGTTAGGGGTAAGGTTAGGGTAAGGTTTAGGGTTAGGGTTGGGGTTAGGTTTAGGGTTAGGTTACGGGTTAGGGTTTGGTTAAGGGTACGGGATAGGGTTAGCGTACGGGTTAAGTTTAGGTTTAGGGTTAGGCTTAGGTTACGGGTTAGGGTTAGGTTTAGGTGTGGGTTAGAGTTAGGGTTAGAGTACGGGTTAGGGTTAGGATTGGCATTAGGGTCCGGGTTAATTTTAGGTTTAGGGTACTGGTGAGGGTTACGGTTAAGTTTAGGGTTAGCGTTAGGGTATGGCTTAGGGTTAGGGTACGGGTAATGGTTAGAGTTAGGGTTAGGTTTAATGTTAGCGCTAGGGTATGGTTTAGGGTTACTGTTAGTGTTTGGGTACGGGTTAGGGTTAGGGTTAGGTTACGGGTTAGGTCAAGGATTAGGATTAGGGTTAGTGTTAGTGTACGGGATAGGGTTAGAGCACGGGTTAGGGTTAGGTTTAGGGTTAGGTTATGGGTTAGGTTTAGGATACGGGTTAGGGTTAGGGTTAGGTTCAGTGTTAGGGTTAGATTTAGGGTACGAATTAGGGTTAGGGTTAGGGTACGGGTTAGGTTTAGGGTTATGCTTTGGTTTAGGGTGACAGTACGTGTTAGGGTTAGGGTGAGGGTGAGGGTTAGGGTTAGAATACGGTTAGGGTTAGGGATAGAGTACGGGTTAGGGTTAGTGTTAGGGTTAGGGTTAGGTTTAGGGTACGAGTTAGGGTTCGGATTAGGGTTAGTGTTAGATACGGGGTAGGGTTAGTGTTAGGGTTAGGGTTAGGGTTAGAGTACGGTTTAGGGTTAGTGTTAGGGTTAGGGTTAGGGTTAGGGTTAGGGTTAGGTATAGGGTAAGGGTTAGTGTTAGGGTTAGGGTTAGGGTTAGGGTTAGAGTACGGGTTAGGGTTAGTGTTAGGGTTAGGTTTAGGGTTAGGGTTAGGGTTAGGGTTTTTGTCAGGGATAGAGTACAGGGTAGGGTTAGTGTTAGGTTTAGGTTTAGGGTTAGGGTACGGGTTAGGGTTAGAGTTAGGTTTAGGGTTAGAGTACGGGGTAGGGTTAGTGTTAGTGTTAGGGTTAGGGTTAATGTACGGGTTAGGCTTAGGGTTAGGTTTAAGGTTAGGTTACGGGCTAAGGTCAGGTTTAGGGTACGGGATAGGTTTAGCGTACGGGTTACGTTTAGTGTTAGGGTTAGGCTTAGGTTACGGGTTAGGGTTAGGTTTAGGTGTGGGTTAGGGTTAGGGTTAGGGTTAGGGTACGTGTTAGGGTTAGGGTTGGGGTTAGGGTACGGGTTAATTTTAGGTTTAGGGTACTGGTCAGGGTTACGGTTAAGTTTAGGGTTAGGTTTAAGGTATGGGTTAGGGCTAGGGTACGTGTAATGGTTAGAGTTAGGGTTAGAATTAGTGTTAGCATTAGGGTATGGTTTAGGGTACTGTTAGGTTTTGGGTACGGGTTAGGGTTACGGTTAGGTTACGGGTTAGGTCAAGGGTTAGGATTAGGGTTAGTGTTAGTGTACGGGATAGGGTTAGAGCACGGGTTAGGGTTAGGTTTAGGGTTAGGGTATGAGTTAGGTTTAGGATACGGGTTAGGGTTAGGGTCAGGGTTAGGGTTAGGGTTAGGGTTAGGGTACGAATTAAGGTTAGGGTTAGGGTACGGGTTAGGTTTAGGGTTATGGTATGGTTTAGGGTTACAGTACGGGTTAGGGTTAGGGTGAGGGTTAGGGTTAGGGTTAATGTACAGATTAGGCTTAGGGTTAGGTTTAGGGTTAGGATACGGGTTAGGGTTAGGTTTAGGGTACGGGATAGGGTTAGCATATGGGTTAAGTTTAGGGTTAGGGTTAGGTTTAGGTTACGTGTTAGGGTTAGGGTACGGGTTAGGGTTAGATTCAGTGTGAGGGTTAGGTTTAGGGTTAGTGTACGGGTTAGGGTTAGGTTTAGGGTCAGGTTTAAGGTTAGGGTTATTGTTAGGGTACGGGTTAGGGTTAGGGTTGGGGTTAGGGTATGGGTTAGTTTTACTGTTAGGTTATGGGTTAGGGTTACGTTTAAGGTTAGGGTTAGGTTTAGGGTATGGGTTAGGGTTAGGTTACATTTAAGGGTTATGGTTTGGGTTAGGGTTAGGTTTAAGTTAAGGGTGAGGCTTTGGTATAGGGTAGGGTTAGAGTACGGGTTTGGGTTAGTGTTAGGGTACGGGTTAGGTTTACCGTTTGGGTACGGTTTAGGTTAAGAGTTAGGGTTAGGGTTAGGGTTAGGGTTAGTGTTAGGGTACGGGTTAGGGTTAGGGTACGGGTTAGGTCTAGGTTTAGGGTTAGGTTTAGGATGCGGGTTAGGGTTAGGGTTAGGGTACAGGATTAGGTTTAGGGTTAGGGTCAGGTTTAGGGTTAGGTTAAGGTTAGGGTTAGGGTTAGGGTACGAGTTCGGGTTACGGTACGAGTTAGGGTTATTGTTAGTTTTAGGTTTAGGGTTAGAGTACGTGTTAATTTTAATGTTAGAGTTATGGTTAGTGTTAGGGTTAGGGTTAGGGTTAGAGTTCGGGTTAGGGTTAGGTTTAGGTTTAGGGTTAGTTTAGAGTACGGGTTAGGGTTAGTGTTAGAGTTAGGGTTATGGTTAACGTTAGGGTAAGTTTAGGGTTAGGGTTAGGGTTAGTGTACGGGTTAGGGTTAGGGTTAGGGTTAGTGTTAGTGTTAGGGTAACGGTACGGGTTAGGGTTAAGGTTACGGTACGGTATAGGTTTAGTGTACATGTTAGGTCTAGGTTTTGGGTCAGGTTTAGTGTGCGGGTTAGGGATAGGGTTTGGGTTAGGGTATGTGTTAGGGTTAGGGTTTGGGTACGGGTTAGGGTTACGTTTAGGGTTAGGGTGTGGGTTAGGTTTAGGGTTAGGGTAAGGGTTAGTGTTAGGGTATGGGTTAGGGTTAGGGTTAGGGTTAGGGTTCATTGAGGGTTAGGGTTAGGGTTAGGGTTCGGTTTAGGGTTAGTCTATGGGTTAGGGTTAGGGTTAGGGTTAGGGTTAGGGGTAGTGTTAGGGTTACGGTACGGGTTAGGGTTAAGTTTACGGTACAAGATAGGTTTAGTGTACGTGTTAGGTCTAGGTTTAGGGTTAGTTTTAGTGTGCGGGTTAGGGTTAGGGTTAGGGTACGTGTTATGTTTAGGGTTTGGGTACGGGTTAGGGTTACCTTTAGGTTTAGGGTACGGGTTAGGGATAGTGTTAGGGTTAGGGTTAATGTTAGGGTACGGGTTAGGGTTAGATTATGGGTTAGGGTTACATTTAGGGTTAGGGTTAGGGTTAGAGTTCATGTTAGGGTTAGAGTATGCCATAGGGTTAGTGTTAGGGTTAGGGTTAGGGTTAGTGTACGGATAGGGTTAGGGTTAGGGTTAGGGTTAGGTTTAGGGTACAGGTTAGGTTTAGGTTAAGGGTACAGGATAGGGTTAGTGTACGGGATAAGTTTAGGGTTAGGTTTAGGTTTAGGTTACGGGTTAGGGTTAGGGTACGGGTTAGGGTATGGTTTAGGTGCGGGTTAGGGTTAGGTTATGGGTTAGGGTTAGGGTACGGGTAAGGGTTATGGTTAGGTTAGGGTTAGGTTTAGGTTTTGGGTTCAGGTTAGGCTTAGGGTTAGGGTTACGTTTAGTGCTAGGGTATGGGTTAGGGATACTCTTAGGGTTTTGGTATGGGTTAGGGTTAGGTTAAGGGTACGGGATAAAGTTGGGTACGGGTTAGGTCAAGGGTTCGGATTAGGTATAGGGTACTGGATAGGGTTAGGGTTAGGGTTAGGTTTAGGGTTAGGTTTAGGGTTAGGATTAGGGTATGGGTTAGGGTTAGCGTATGGGTTAAGTTTAGCGTTAGGTTTAGGTTTAGGTTACGGGTTAGGGTTAGGGTACGGGTTACGGTTAGGTTTAGGTGAGGTTTAGTGTTAGGGTTAGGGTTAGGGTTAGGCTACGGTGTAGGGTTAGGTTTAGGGTCAGGGTTAGCGTTAGGGATAGGGTTAGTGTCAGGGTTAGGGTTAGGGTTAGGTTTAGGGTTAGCTTACGGGTTAGGGTTTGGTTAAGTGTACGTGATAGGGTTAGCGTACGGGTTAAGTTTAGGGTTAGGGTTAGTCTTAGGTTACGGGTTAGGGTTAGGTTTAGGTGTGGGTTAGGGTTAGGGTTAGAGTACGGGTTAGGGTTAGGATTGGCGTTAGGGTCCAGGTTAATTTTAGGTTTAGGGTACTGGTCAGGGTTACGGTTAAGTTTAGGGTTAGTGTTAGAGTATGGCTTAGGGTTAGGGTACGGGTAATGGTTAGAGTCATGGTTAGGTTTAGTGTTAGCGCCTGGGTATGGTTTAGGGTTACTGTTAAGGGTTGGGTACGGGTTAGGTTTAGGGTTAGGTTACGGGTTAGGTCAAGTGTTAGGATTAGGGTTAGTGTTAGTGTACGGGATAGGGTTAGAGCACAGGTTAGGGTTAGGTTTAGGGTTAGGGTATGGGTTAGGTTTAGATTACGGGTTAGGTTTAGGGTTAGGGTACGGGTTAGGTTTAGGTTTAGGGTTAGGGTATGGGTTAGGTTTAGGGTACGGTTTAGGGTTAGGGTTAGGGTTAGGGTTAGGGATAGGGTACGAATTAGGGTTAGGATTAGGGAACGTGTTAGGTTTAAGGTTATGGTATGGGTTAGGGTTACCGTACGTGTTAGGGTTACGGTGAGGGTTAGGGTTAGAATACGGTTAGGGTTAGGGATAGAGTACGGGTTAGGGTTAGTGTTAGGGTTAGGGTTAGGGTTAGAGTACGGGTTAGGGTTAGGGTTAGGGTACGGTTTAGGTTTAGGTTTAGGGTTACGGTATGGGTTAGGTTTAGGGTACGGGTTACGGTTAGGGTTAGGGTTAGGGTACGGTTTAGGGTTAGGTTTAGTGTCAGGGTTAGCGTTAGGGATAGGGTTAGGGCAAGGGTTAGGGTTAGGGTTGGGGTTAGGTTTCGGGTTAGGTTACGGGTTATGGTTTGCTGAAGGGTACCGGATAGGGTTAGCATACGGGTTAAGTTTAGGTTTAGGGTTAGGCTTAGGTTACGGGTTAGGGTTAGGTTTAGGTGTGGGTTAGGGTTAGGGTCCGGGTTAATTTTAGGTTTAGTGTACTGGTCAGGGTTACGGTTAAGTTTAGGGTTAGGGTTAGGGTATGGGTAATGGTTAGTGTTAGGGTTAGGGTTAGTGTTAGCGCTAGGGTATGGTTTAGGGTTACTGTTAAGGGTTGGGTACGGGTTAGGGTTAGGGTTAGGTTACGGGTTAGGTCAAGGGTTAGGATTAGGGTTAGTGTTAGTGTACGCTATAGGGTTAGAGCACGGGTTAGGGTTAGGATTAGGGTTAGGGTACGGGTTAGGTTTAGGTTTAGAGTTAAGGTATGGGTTAGGTTTAGTGTACGGGTTAGGGTTAGGGTTAGGATCAGGCTAGGGTTAGGGTTAGGGTACGAATTAGGGTTAGGGTTAGGGTACGGGTTAGGTTTAGGGTTATTTTATGGGTTTACAGTACTGTTAGGGTTAGGGTGAGGGTTAGAGTTAGAATACGGTTAGGGTTAGGGATAGAGTACGGGTTAGAGTTAGTGTTAGGGTTAGGGTTAGGTTTAGGGTTAGGGTACGAGTTAGGGTTAGGATTAGGTTTAGTGTTAGAGTACGGGGTAGGGTTATTGTTAGGGTTAGGGTTACGGTTAGAGTACAGGTTACGGTTAGGGTTAGGGTACGGGTTATGTTTAGGTTTAGGGTGCGGGTTAGGGTTAGGGATAGGGTTAGTGTACGGGTTAGGTTTAGGTTAAGGGTCAGGGTTAGGGTTAGGGTTAGTGTTAGGGTATTGGTTAGCCTTAGGGTTGGGTTTAGGGTACGGGTTAGTTTTAGGTTTAGGGTACGGGTTAGGGTTACGTTTAAAGTTAGGGATAGGGTTAGGGTGTGGGTTAGGCTTAGGGTACGGTTAAGGGTTATGGTTATGGTTAGGGTTAGGGTTAAGTTTAGGTTGCGGTTTAGGGTTAGCATTAGTGTTAGGGTTAGGGTTAGAGTATGGATTTGGGTTAGTGTTAGGGTATGGGTTAGGTTTACCATTTGGGTACAGGTTAGGATAAGGGTTAGGCTAAGAGTTAGGGGTTAGTGTTAGAGTTAGGGTTAGGCTACGGGATAGGGTTAGAGTAAGGGGTAGTATTAGGTTTAGGGTTAGGTTTAAGGTTAGACTTATAGTACGGGTTAGGGATAGGTTTAGTGTACGAGTTAGGGTTAGGGTTAGGGTACGGGTTAGGGTTAGGGTTATGGTACGGGTTAGGGTTACAGTACGGGTTAGGGTTAGGTAAGGGTTAGGGTTAGGTTTAGAGTACGGGTTAGGGTTAGGGTTAGGTTTAGAGTACTTGTTAGGGTTAGTGTTAGGGTTAGAGTTAGGGTTTATGTACGGGTTTGGCTTAATGTTAGGTTTAGGGTTAGGAAACGGGTTAGCGTTAGGTTTAGGGTATGGGATAGGGTTAGCGTAAGGGTTAAGTTTAGGGTTAGGGTTAGGTTTAGGTTCCGGGTTAAGGTTAGGGTACGTGTTAGGGTTAGGTTTAGGGTGCGGTTTAGGTTTAGGGTTAGAGTTCGTGTAAGGGTTAGGGTTAAGTTTATGGTCAGGGTTAGGGTTAGGGTTAGTGTTAGGGTATGGATTAGGGTTAGGGTTGGTGTTAGGGTCAGGTTAATTTTAGGGTTAGGGTACGGGTTAGGGTTATGGTTAAGGTTAGGGTTTGGGTTAGGGTATGGTTTAGTGTTAGGTTACGGTTAAGGGTTATGGTTTGGGTTAGGATTAGGGTTTAGTTTAGGGTGCGGGTTAGGGTTAGGGTTAGCGTTAGAGTACGGGTTTGGGTTAGTGTTAGGATATGAATTAGGTTTACCGTTTGGGAACGGGATAGGGTAAGGGTTAGTGTTAGGGTTAGGTTTAAGCGTTAGGGTTAGAGTTAGGGTTAGGCTATGCGTAGGTTTAGGGTATGGGTAAGGGTTAGGGTTAGGGTTCGGGTTAGGGTTAGTCTACGGGTTGGGGTTAGGATTCGGTTTAGGGTTAGGTTAAGTTCAGTGTTAGGGTTACGGGTCGGTTTAGGGTTAAGGTTACGGTACGGTTTAGGGTTAGTGTACTTGTTAGGTGTAGGGTTAGCGTTAGGTTTAGTGTGCGGGTTAGGGTTAGGGTTAGGCTTAGGTTTAGGGTACGTGTTAGGGTTAGGGTTTGGGTACGGGTTAGGGGTACGTTTAGGGTTAGGGTACGGGTTAGGTTTAGGGTTAGGGTAAGGGTTAGTGTTAGGGTACGGGTTAGGGTTAGAGTACGGGTTAGGGTTAGGTTTAGGGTTAGGGATAGTGTTAGAGTACGGGTTAGGGTTAGTGTTTGGGTTAGGGTTAGGATTAGTGTACGGATAGGGTTAGGGTTAGGGTTAGGGTACGGGTGAGGGTTAGGTTTAGGGTATGGGATAGGGTTAATGTACAGGTTAAGTTTAGGGTTAGGGTTAGGTGTAGGTTATGGGTAAGGGTTAGGGTACGGGTTAGGGTTAGGTGTAGGTGCGGGTTAGGGTTAGGGTAAGGGATAGGGTTAGGTTTAGGGTCAGGGTTAGGGTTAGGGATAGGGTTATGGTACGGGTTAGGGTTAGGGTTGGGGTTAGGGTACGGGTTACTTTTAGGGTTAGGGTACGGGTTAGGGTTAGGGTTATGGTATGGGTTAGGGTTACAGTACGGTTTAGAGTTAGGGTGAGGGTTAGGGTTAGGTTTAGAGAACGGATTAGCGTTAGTGTTAGGGTTAGGGTTAGGGTTAGGGTACGGGTTAGGGTTAGGGTTAGGGTTAGGGTTAGAGTACGGGGTAGGGTTAGTGTTAGTGTTAGGGTTAGGGTTAATGTACGGGTTAAGCTTAGTTTTAGGGTTAGGGTTAGATTACGGGTTCAGGTTAGGTTTAGGGTACGGAATAGGGTTAGCGTACGGGTTAAGTTTAGGGTTAGGGTTAGGTTTAGGTTACGGGTTTGGGTGTGGGTACGGGTTAGTGTTAGTTTTAGGTGCGGGTTAGGGTTAGGGTACGGGTTAGCGTTAGGTTTAGGTTAGGGGTTAGGGTTAGGGTACGGGTTAGGGTTAGGTTTAGGGTACGGGTTAGGGTTAGGTTTAGGATTAGTGTAAGGGTTAGGGTTGGGTTTAGGGCCAGGGTTAGGGTTAGGGTTAGGGTTAGTGTTAGGGTACGGGTTAGGGTTAGGGTTGGGGTCAGGGTACGGGTTAGGTTTAGGGTTAGGGTACGGGTTAGGGTTACGGTTAAAGTTAGGGTTAGGTTTAAGGTGTGGGTTAGGGTTAGGGTAGAGTTAAGGGTTATGGTTTGGGTTAGGGTTAGGGTTAAGTTTAGGGTGCGGTTTAGGGTTAGGTTTAGGGTTAGGGTTAGGGTTAGAGTACGGGTTTGGGTTAGTGTTAGGGTACGGTGTGGTTTACCGTTTGGGTACATATTAGGGTAAGGATTAGGGTTAGGTTTAGGGTTAGGGGTTAGGGTTAAAGTTAGGGTTAGGCTACGGGTAGGGTTAGGGTACGGGTTAGGGTTAGGGTTCGGGTTCGGGTTAGGGTTAGTGTACGGTTTAGGGTTAGGGTTGGGGTTCGGTTTAGTGTTAGGGTTACAGTACGGGTTAGACTTAAGATTGGTTTACGGGATAGGGTTAGTGTACGTGTTAGGTCTAGGGTTAGCGTTAGGTTTAGTGTGAAGTTTAGGGTTAGGGTTAGGGTACGTGTTAGGGTTAGGGTTTGGGTACGGGTTAGCGTTACTTTTAGGGTTAGGGTATGGGTTAGGTTTAGGGTAATGGGTTAGGGTATGGTTTAGGGTTAAGGAATGGGTTAGTATTAGGGTTAGGTTCAGGGTTAGGTTTAGGTTTACGGTTAGGGGTAGGTTACGGGGTAGAGTTACTGTACGGTTTAGTGTTAGGGTTAGGGCTAGGGTTAAAGTTAGGGTTACAATACGGGTTAGGGTTAGAATTAGGGTTAGGTTTAGGTTTAAAGTACGGGTTAGGGTTAGTGTTAGTGTTAGGGTTAGTGTTAGGGTACGTTTTAGGTTTAAAGTACGGGTTAGGGTTAGGTTTAGGGTTAGGGTTATGGTTAGAGTACGGGTTAGGGTTAGTGTTAGTGTTAGTGTTAGGGTTAGTGTACAGATAGGGTTAGGGTTAGGGTTAGGGTTAGGGTACGGGTTAGGGTTCGGAATAGGGTTTGCGTACGGGTTAAGTTTAGGGTTAGGGTTAGGTTTAGGTTACGGTTTAGGGTTAGGGTATGGGATTAGGGTTAGGTTTAGGTGCGGGTTAGGTTTACGATTAGGGTTAGGGTACGGGTTAGTTTTAGGATTAGTGTACAGGTCAGGGTTACGGTTAAAGTTAGGGTTAGGTTTAGGGTATGGGTTAGGGTTAGGGTACGGGTAAGTGTTAAGGTTAGGGTTAGGGTTAGGGTTAGGGTTAGGGTTAGGGTTAGGTTTAGGTTTAGGGTGCGGGTTAGGGTTAGGGTAAGGGTTAGGGTTAGCGTTGGGTATGGGTTAGGGTTACTGTTAGGGTTTGGGTACGGTTTAGTGATAGGTTTAGGTTACGGGATAGGGTTAGGTTCGGGTTAGGTCAAGGTTTAGGGTAGGTTTAGGGTACGTTTTAGGGTTAGGGTTAGATTTAGGGTTAGGATTATGGTATGGGTTCGGTTTAGGGTACAGGCCATGGTTAGGGTTAGGGTCAGGGTTAGAGTTAGGGTTAGCGTACGAGTTAGGATTAGGGTTAGGTTTAGGGTACGGGTTAGGGTTAGGGTTAGGTTACGGGTTAGGTTTAAGGTACAGGTTAGGATTAGGGTTAGGGTCAGGGTTAGGTTTAGGGTTAGGGTACGAGTTAGGGTTAGGGATAGGCTACGGTTTAGGGTTAGGTTTAGGGTAGGGTTAGCGTTTGGGATAGGTTTAGGGTAAGGGTTAGGGTTACGGTTGGGATTATGGTCCGGGTGAGATATAGGGTTAGGGTACGGGTCAGGGTTATGCTTAAGGTTAGGGTTTGGTTTAGGGTTATGGTACGGGTTAGTGTTACAGTACGGGTTAGTGTTACGGTGAGGTTTAGGGTTAGGGTTAGAGTGCGGTTAGGGTTAGGGTTAGGGTTAGGGTTAGGGTTAGAGTACGGGTTAGGTTTAGAGTTAGATTTAGGGTTTAGGGTTAGGGTTAGGGTACGTGTTAGGGTTAGATTTAGAGTTAGGGTTGGGGTTAGGGTACGGGTTAATTTTAGGGTTAGGGTATAGGTCAGGGTTACGGTTAAGTTTAGGGATAGGGTTAGGTTATGGGTTAGGGTTAGGGTTAGGGTTAGGGTTAGAGTACGGGTTAGGTTTAGAGTTAGATTTAGGGTTTAGGGTTAGGGTTAGGGTACGTGTTAGGGTTAGATTTAGAGTTAGGGTTGGGGTTAGGGTACGGGTTAATTTTAGGGTTAGGGTATAGGTCAGGGTTACGGTTAAGTTTAGGGATAGGGTTAGGTTATGGGTTAGGGTTAGGGTACGGGTAAGGGTTATGGTTAGGGTTAGGTTTAGGTTTAGGGTGCGGGTTAGTGTTACAGTTAGGGTTAGGGTTAGGGTAAGCTCTAGGGTATGGGTTAGGTTTACTCTTAGGGTTTGGGGACCGGTTAGGGTTAGGGTTAAGGTACGGGATAGGGTTGGGTACGGGTTAGGTCAAGGGTTAGGATTAGGTTTAGGGTATGGAATAGGGTTAGTGTTAAGTTTAGGGATAGGGTTACGGTATGGGTTAGGTTTAGGGTACAGGTTAGGGTTAGGGTTAGGGTCAGGGTTAGGGTTAGTGTTAGGGTACGAGTTAGGGTTAGGGTTAGGTTTAGGGTATGGGTTAGGGTTATGGTTAGGGTTAGGGTTAGGTTTAGAGTACGGCGTAGGGTTAGTGTTAGGGTTAGGTTTAGGGTTAGGGAACGGGTTAGGGTTAGAGTTAGGGTTATGGTTAGAGTACAGGGTAGGGTTAGGGTTAGGGTTTGAGTACAGATAGGGTTAGGGTTAGGTTTAAGTTTAGGGTACGGGTTAGGGTTAGGCTCAGTGTTAGGGTTAGGGTATGAGTTAGGGTTAGGGATAGGGTACCGTTAAGGGTTAGGGTTAGGGTTAGGGTTAAGTTTAGGGTGCCATGTAGTGTTAGGGTACGGGTTAGGGTTAGGGTTAGGGTTAGAGTACCGGTTTGGGTTAGTGTTAGGGTACGGGTTAGGTTTACCATTTGGGTACGGGTTAGGGTAAGGGTTAGGGTTAGGGTTAGGGTTAGGTGTTAGGGTTAGAGTTCGGGTTAGGGGGAGGGTTTGTGTTAGGGTTGGGGTACGGGTTAGGGTTAGGTTTAGGGTACAGGATAGGGTTAGCGTACGGGTTAAGTTTAGGGTTAGGGTTAGGTTTAGGTGACGGGTTAGGTTTAGGGTACAGAATAGGGTTAGGGTTATTGTACGGGTTAGGGTTACAGTACGGTTAGGGTTAGGGTGAGAGTTAGTGTTAGGGTTAGAGTACGGTTAGGGTTAGGGTTAGGGTTGGGGTTAGGGTTAGAGTACCGGGTAGGGTTAGCGTTTGTGTTAGGGTTAGAGTATGGGGTAGGGTTAGGGTTAGGGTTAGGTTACGGGTTAAGGTTAGAGTTAGGGTTAGGGTTAGAGTACGTGGTAGGGTTAGTGTTAGTGTTAGGGTTAGGGTTAATGTACGGGTTAGGCTTAGGGTTAGGTTTAGGGTTAGGTTACAGGTTAGGGTTAGGTTTAGTGTACGGGATAGGGTTTGCGTACGGTTTAAGTTTAGGGTTAGGGTTAGGTTTAGGTTACGGGTTAGGGTTAGGGTATGGGTTAGGGTTAGGTTTAGAGTGCGGGTTAGGGTTAGGGTTAGGATTAGGTTTAGGGTTAGGGTATGGGTTAGGCTTAGGGTACAGGTTAGTGTTAGGGTTAGGGTCAGGGTTAGGGTTAGGGTTAGGGTATGGGTTAGGGTTAGGTTTAGGGTACGGGTTAGGGTTAGGTTTAGGGTTATGTTTAGAGAACAGGTTAGCGTTAGTGTTAGGGTTAGGGTTAGGGTTAATATACAGATTAGGTTTAGGATTAGGTTTAGTGTTAGGATATGGGTTAGGGTTAGGTTTAGGGTACGGGATAGGGTTAGCGTACGGGTTAAGTTTAGGGTTAGGGTTAGGTTTAGGTTACGGGTTAGGGTTAGGGTATGGGTTAGGGTTCGGAATAGGGTTTGCGTACGGGTTAAGTTTAGGGTTAGTGTTAGGTTTAGGTTATGGGTTAGGGTTAGGGTCTGGTTTAGGGTTAGGTTTAGGTGCGGGTTAGGTTTAGGATTAGGGTTAGGGTATGGATTAGTTTATTGTTAGTGTACAGGTCAGGGTTATGGTTAAAGTTAGGGTTAGGTTGAGGGTATGGGTTAGGGTTAGGGTACGGGTAAGGGTTAAGGTTAGGGTTAGGGTTAGGTTTAGGTTTACGGTGCGGGTTAGGGTTAGGTTAAGGTTTAGGGTTAGCGTTGGGTATGGGTTAGGGTTACTGTTAGGGTTTGGTTACGGGTTAGGGTTAGGTTTAGGTTACGGGATAGGGTTGGGTTCAGGTTAGGTCAAGGTTTAGGGTAGGTTTAGGGTACGGTTTAGGGTTAGGGTTAGATTTAGGGTTATGAATATGGTATGGGTTAGGTTTAGAGTACAGGCCATGGTTAGGGTTAGGGTCAGGTTTAGGGTTAGTGTTAGGGTACTTGTTACGTTTAGGGTTAGGTTTAGGCTACGGTTTAGGGTCAGGTTTAGGGTCAGGGTTAGCGTTAAGGATAGGTTTAGGGTAAGGGTTAGGGTTAGGGTTGGGGTTAGGGTCCGGGTGAGATTTAGGGTTAGGGTACGGGTCAGGGTTACGCTTAAGGTTAGGGTTTGGTTTAGGGTTATGGTATCGGTTAGTGTTACAATACGGGTTAGTGTTAGGGTGAGGGTTAGGGTTAGGGTTAGAACACGGTTAGGGTTAGGGTTAGGGTTAGAGTACGGGTTAGGTTTAGAGTTATGGTTAGGGTTAGGGATAGGGTTAGGGTTAGTGTTAGGGTGCGGGTTAGGGTTAGATTTAGGGTTAGGGTTGGGGTTAGGGTACGGGTTAATTTTAGGGTTAGGGTATGGGTCAAGGTTACGGTTAAGTTTAGGGTTAGGGTTAGGGTATGGGTTAGGGTTAGGGTACGGGTAAGGGTTATGGTTAGGGTTAGGGTTAGGTTTAGGTTTAGGGTGCGGGTTAGTGTTACGGTTAGGGTTAGGGTTAGGGTTAGCGCTAGGGTATGGGTTAGGTTTACTCTTAGGGTTTGGGGACCGGTTAGGTTTAGGGTTAAGGTACGGGATAGGGTTGGGTACGGGTTAGGGCAAGGGTTAAGGTTAGGTTTAGGGTACGGAATAGGGTTAGGGTTAAGTATAGGGTTAGGTTTAGGGTATGGGTTAGGTTTAGGGTACGGGTTAGGGTTAGGGTTAGGGTCAGGGTTAGGGTTAGTGTTAGGGTACGAGTTAGGGTTAGGGTTAGGATTAGGGTATGGGTTAGTGTTAGGGTCAGTGTTAGGGTTAAGGTACGAGTTAGGGTTAGGGTTAGTGTACCGTTAAGGATTAGGGTTAGGGTTAGTGTTAGGGTTAAGTTTAGGGTGCCGTTTAGGGTTAGGGTTAGGGTTAGGGTTAGAGTACCGGTTTCGGTCAGTGTTGGGGTACGGGTTAGGTTTACCGTTTGGGTACGGGTTAGGGTAAGGGTTAGGGTTAGGGTTAGGGTTAGGGGTTAGGGTTAGATTTCGGGTTAGGGTTAGGGTTTGTGTTAGGGTTGGGGTACGGGTAGGGTTAGGTTTAGGGTACAGGATAGGGTTAGTGTACGGGTTAAGTTTAGGGTTAGGGTTTGGTTTAGGTGACGGGTTAGGTTTAGGGTACGAAATAGGGTTAGGGTTATTGTACGGGTTAGGGTTACAGTACGGTAAGGGTTAGGGTGAGGGTTAGTGTTAGGGTTAGAGTAGGGTTAGGGTTAGGGTTTGGGTTGAGGTTAGGGTTAGAGTACGGGTTAGGGTTAGGGTTTGTGTTAGGGTTAGAGTACAGGGTAGGGTTAGGGTTACGGTTAGGGTTAGGTTTAGGGTTAGGTTACGGGATAGGGTTAGAGTTAGGGTTAGGGTTAGAGTACGTGGCAAGGTTAGTGTTAGGGTTAGGGTTAGGGTTAGAGTATGGGGTAGGGTTAGTGTTAGGCTTAGGGTTAGGTTTAGGGTTAGGTTACAGGTTAGGGTTAGGTTTAGGGTACGGGATAGGGTTTGCGTACGGTTTAAGTTTAGGGTTAGGCTTAGGTTTAGGTTACGGGTTAGGGTTAGGGTATGGGTTAGGGTTAGGTTTAGTGTGCGGGTTAGGGTTAGGCTTAATGTAAAGGTTAGGGTTAGGTTTAGGGTCAGGGTTAGGGTTATGGTTAGTGTTAGAGTACGGGTTAGGGTTAGGTTGTGGTTAGGGTATGGGTTAGTTTTAGGGTTAGGGTACAGGTTATCGTTATGGTTAAGGTTAGTTTTGGGTTAGGGTATGGGTTAGGGTTAGGTTACGGTTAAGGGTTATGATTTGGGTTAGGGTTAGGTTTAAGTTTAGGGTGTGGGTTAGGGTTAGGGTTAGCGTTAGGGTTAGAGTACGGGTTTGGGTTAGTGTTAGGGTACGGGTTAGGTTTACCGTTTGGGTACGGGTTAGGGTAAGGGTTAGGGTTAGGGTTAGGGTTAGGTTTAGTGGTTAGGGTTAGAGTTAGGGTTAGGTACTGGGAGGGTTAAGGTACGGGTTAGGGTTAGTTTTAGGTTAGGGTTAGGGTTAGTGTTAGGGTTACGGTACAGGTTAGGTTTAAGGTCCCGGTACGGGATAGGTTTAGTGTAAGTGTTATGTCTAGGGTGAGGGTTAGGTTTAGTGTGCGTGTTAGGGTTAAGGTTAGGGATAGGGTTAGAGTTAGTGTACGTGTTAGGTTTAGTGTTTGGGTACCGGTTAGGTTTACGTTTAGGGTTAGGGTACGGGTTAGGTTTACGGTTAGGGTAAGGGTTAGTGTTAGGGTGCGGGTTAGGGTTAGAGTACGGTTTACGGTTAGGTTTAGGTTTAGGGTTAGGGTTAGAGTACGGGTTAGGGTTAGTGTTAGGGTTAGGGTTAGGGTTAGTGTACGGATAGGGTTAGGGTTAGGGTTAGGGTTAGGGTACGTGTTAGGGTTAGGTTTTGGGTACGGGATAGGGTTAGTGTACGGGTTAAGTTTAGGGTTAGGGTTAGGTTTGGTGGTGGGTTAGGGTTAGGGTACGGGTTAGGGTTAGGTTTAGTTGCGGGTTATGGTTAGGGATACGGTAATGGTACGGGTTAGAGTAAGGGTTGGTTTTAGGGTACGGGATAGTTTTAGGGTTAGGGTATGGGTTAGGGTTACTGTTAATGTTAGGGTTAGTGTTAGGGTATGGATCAGGGTTAGGGGATGGGTAAGGGTTATGGTTAGGGTTAGGGTTAGTTTAGGTTTAGGGTGCGGGTTAGGCTTAGGGTTACTGCTGGGTTATCGCTAGGGTATGGGTTAGGGTTACTGTTCGGGTTTGAGTACGGGTTAGGGTTAGGTTTATGGTACGGGATAAGGGTTGGGGACGGGTTAGGTCTAGGGTTAGGGTGAGGTTTAGTGTATGGGTTAGGGTTAGGGTTAGGTTTAGGGTTAGGGTTAGTGTTAGGGTATGGTTTAGATTTAGGGTACGGGTTAGTTTAAGGGTTAGGGTCAGGGTTAGGCTTAGGGTTAGGGCACGAGTTAGGTTTAGGGTTAGTTTTAGGGTACGGGTTAGGGTACGGGTTAGGGTTAGTGTGTGGGTTAAGTTTAGGTTAGGGTTTAGGTTTAGTGTTAGGGTCAGGGTTAGGGTTAAGGTAGGAGTTAGGTGTAGTTTTAGGGTACATTTTAGGGTTAGGGTTATGTTACGGGTTAGGTTTACAGTACGGTTTATTGTTAGGGTGAGGGTTAGGGTTAGGGTTAGAGTACGGTTAGGGTTAAGGTTAGCGTTAGGGTACGGTTTAGGGTTAGTGTTAGTGTTAGGGAAATGGTTAGGGTTAGGGTTAGGGTTAGAGTACGGGGTAGGGTTAGGGTTAGGGTTAATGTACGGGTTAGGCTTAGGGTTAGGTTTAGGGTTAGTTTACGGGTTAGGGTTAGGTTTAGGGTGCGATTTAGGCTTAGGGTTTGGTTAGTGTACGGGTTAGGGTTAGGTTTAGGGTCATGGTTAGGGTTAGGGTTTGGGTTAGGGTATAGGTTAGGGTTAGGGTTGGGGTTAGGGTATAGGTTAGTTTTAGGGTTAGATTACGGGTTATTGTTACGTTTAAGGTTAGGGTTAGGGTTAGGGTATGGGTTAGGGTTAGGTTATGTTTAAGGGTTATGGTTTGGGTTAGGGTTAGGGTTAACATAAGGGTGCGGGTTTGGGTTAGGATTAGTGTTAGAGTACGGGTTTGGGTTAGTGTTAGGGTACGGGTTAGGGTTAGGGTTAGAGTACGGGGTAGGGTTAGTGTTAGGGTTAGGTTTAGGTTTAGGGTACGGGTTATGGTTAGGGTTAGGGTTAGTGTTAGAGATCGGGGTCGGGTTAGTTTTAGGGTTAGGGTTAGGGTTAGAGTACGGGTTAGGGTTAGCTTTAGGGTTAGGTTTAGGGTTAGAGTATGGGTTAGAGTTAGTGTTAGGGTTAGGGTTAGGGTTAGTGTACGGATAGGGTTAGGGTTAGGGTTAGGGTTAGGGAACGGTTTGGGATAGGGTTAGTATTAGGTTTAGGGTTAGGTTATGGGTTAGGCTTAGGGTACGGGTTAGGGTTAGGTTTAGGGTCAGGGTTAGGGTTAGTGTTAGGGTACGGGTTAGGGTAGGTTTAGGGTATGGTTTAGGGTTAGGGTTAGGTTTAGGGGTTAGGGTTAGAGTTAGTGTTAGGCTACGGGATAGGGTTAAAGTACCAGTTCGGGTTAGGTTAAAGGTTAGGGTTAGGTTTAGGGTTATACAACGGGTTTGGGTTAGAGATAGGTTTAGGTTTAGTTTTAGAGTATGGGTTAGGGATAGTGTTAGGGTTAGGGTAGTGTTAGGGTACGGGTTAGGGTTAGCGTATGGGTTAGGGTTACGTTTCGGTTTAGGGTTAGTGTTAGAGTACGGGCTAGGGTTAGTGTTAGGGTTAGGGTTAGGGTTAGAGTACAGGTTAGGGTTAGTGTTAGGGTTAGGGTTAGGGTTAGGGTACGGTTTAAGGTTAGGGTTGTGGTTAGGGTTCGGGTTAGTTTTAGGGTTAGGGTACGGGTCAGGGTTACGATTAAGTTTAGGGTTAGGGTTAGGGTTATGGTATGGGTTAGGGTTACAGTACGGTTAGGGTTAGGGTGAGGGTTAGTGTTACGGTTAGAGTACGGTTAGGGTTAGGGTTAGGGTTAGAGTACGGGTTAGGGTTAGTGTTAGAGTTAGGGTTAGTGTTAGGGGAGGGTAGGTTTTAGGGTTATGGTTTGTGTTAGGGTTAGAGTACGAAGTAGGGTTAGTGTTAGGGTTAGGGTTAGGGTTAGGGTACGGGTTAGGGTGAGAGTTAGGGTTAGGGTTAGAGTACGGGGTAGGGTTAGTGTTAGTGTTAGGGTTAGGGTTAATGTACGTGTTAGGCTGAGGTTTAGGTTTAGGGTTAGGTTACGGTTTAGATTTAGGTTAAGGGTACGGGATAGGGTTAGCGTACGGGTTAAGTTTAAGGTTATGGTTAGGCTTAGGTTACGGGTTAGGGTTAGGTTTGGTGTGGGTTAGGTTTAGGGTTAGGGTTAGGGTTAGGGTTAGGTTACGCGTTAGGCTAGGGTTAGGGTTAGGTTTAGGGTACGGGTAGGGTTAGGGTTAGGATTAGGTTTAGGGTTAGGTTATGGGTTAGGCTTAGGGTACGGGTTAGGGTTAGGGTTAGGGTCAGGGTTAGGGTTAGGGTTAGGGTACAGGTTAGGGTAGGTTTAGGGTACGGGTTAGGGTTAGGGTTAGGGTTAGAGTACAGGTTAGCGTTAGTGTTAGTGTTAGGGTTAGGGTTAGGGTTAATGTACAGATTAGGCTTAGTGTTAGGTTTAGGGTTAGGATTAGGGTATGGGTTAGGTTTAGGGTACGGGTTAGGGTTAGCGTATGGGTTAAGTTTAGGGTTGGGTTTAGGATTAGGTTACAGGTTAGGGTTAGGGTACGGGTTAGGGTTAGGTTTAGGTGAGGGTTAGTGTCAGGGTTAGGGTTAGGGTTAGGGTTAGGTTTAGGGTTAGCTTTAGGGTCAGGGTTAGCGTTAGGGGTAGGGTTAGGGTAAGGTTTAGGGTTAGGGTTGGGGTTAGGTTTAGGGTTAGGTTACGGGTTAGGGTTTGGTTAAGGGTACGGGATAGGGTTAGCGTACGGGTTAAGTTTAGGTTTAGGGTTAGGCTTAGGTTACAGGTTAGGGTTAGGTTTAGGTGTGGGTTAGGGTTAGGGTTAGAGTACGGGTTAGGGTTAGGATTGGCGTTAGGGTCCGGGTTAATTTTAGGTTTAGGGTACTGGTGAGGGTTACGGTTAAGTTTAGGGTTAGCGTTAGGGTATGGCTTAGGGTTAGGGTACGGGTAATGGTTAGAGTTAGGGTTAGGTTTAGTGTTAGCGCTAGGGTATGGTTTAGGGTTACTGTTAAGTGTTGGGTACGGGTTAGGGTTAGGGTTAGGTTACGGGTTAGGTCAAGGGTTAGGATTAGGGTTAGTGTTATTGTACGGGATAGGGTTAGAGCACGGGTTAGGATTAGTTTTAGGGTTAGGGTATGGGTTAGGTTTAGATTACGGGTTAGGGTTAGGGTACGGGTTAGGTTTAGGTTTAGGGTTAGGGTATGGGTTAGGTTTAGGGTACGGGTTAGGGTTAGGGTTAGGGTCAGGGTTAGGGTTAGGGTTGGGGTACGGTTTAGGTTTAGGTTTAGGGTTAGGGTATGGGTTAGGTTTAGGGTACGGGTTAGGGTTAGGGTGAGGGTACGGTTTAGGGTTAGGTTTAGGGTCAGGTTTAGCGTTATGGATAGGGTTAGGGTAAGGGTTAGGGTTAGGTTTCGGGTTAGGTTTAGGGTTAGGTTACGAGTTAGGGTTTGGTTAAGGGTACGGGATAGGGTTAGCGTACGGGTTAAGTTTAGGTTTAGGGTTAGGCTTAGGTTACGGGTTAGGGTTAGGTTTAGGAGTGGGTTAGGGTTAGGTTTAGGGTTAGGGTACGGGTTAGGGTTAGGGTCCGGGTTAATTTTAGGTTTAGGGTACTGGTCAGGGTTACGGTTAAGTTTAGGGTTAGGGTTAGGGTATGGGTTAGGGTTAGGGTACGGGTAATGGTAAGAGTTAGGGTTAGGGTTAGTGTTAGCGCTAGGGTATGGTTTAGGGTTACAGTTAAGTGTTGGGTACGGGTTAGGTTTAGGGTTAGATTATGGATTAGGTCAAGGGTTAGGATTAGCGTTAGTGTTAGTGTACGCTATAGGGTTAGAGCACGGGTTAGGGTTAGGATTAAGGTTAGGGTACGGGTTAGGTTTAGGTTTAGGTTTAGGGTATGGGTTAGGTTTAGCGTTAGGGTTAGTGTTAGGGTTAGGGTTAGGGTTAGAGTATGCCATAGGGTTAGTGTTAGGGTTAGGGTTAGGGTTAGTGTACGGATAGGGTTAGGGTTAGGGTTAGGTTTAGGGGACAGGTTAGGTTTAGGTTTAGGGTACGGGAAAGGGTTAGTGTACGGGATAAGTTTAGGGTTAGGTTTAGGTTTAGGTTACGGGTTAGGGTTAGGGTACAGGTTAGGGTATGGTTTAGGTGCGGGTTAGGGTTAGGTTATGGGTTAGGGTTACGGTACGGGTAAGGGTTAGGGTTAGGGTTAGGATTAGTTTAGGTTTAGGGTGCGGGTTAGGCTTAGGGTTACGGCTGGTTTAGCGCTAGGGTATGGGTTAGGGTTACTGTTAGGGTTTGAGTACGGGTTAGTTTTAGGGTTAGGGTACGGGATAGGGTTGGGGACGGGTTAGGTCAAGGGTTAGGGTGAGGTTTAGTGTATGGGTTAGGGTTAGGTTTAGGTTTAGGGTTAGGGTTAGTGTTAGGATATGGTTTAGATTTAGGGTACGGGTTAGTTTTAGGGTTAGGGTCAGGGTTAGGCTTAGGGTTAGGGCACGAGTTAGGTTTAGGTTTAGTTTTAGTGTACGGGTTAGGGTACGGGTTAGGGTTAGGGTGTGGGTTAGGTTTAGGTTACGGGTTAGGGTTAGTGTTAGGGTCAGGGTTAGGGTTAAGGTAGGAGTTAGGGGTAGGGTTAGGGTACGTTTTAGGGTTAGGGTTATGTTACGGGTTAGGTTTACAGTACGGGTTAGGATTAGGCTGAGGGTTAGGGTTAGGGTTAGAGTACGGTTAGGGTTAGGGTTAGGGTACGGTTTAGGGTTAGTGTTAGGGTTAGGGAAATGGTTAGGGTTAGGGTTAGGGTACGGGTTAGGGTTAGGGTTAGGGTTAGAGTACGGGGTAGGATTAGGGTTAGGGTTAATGTACGGGTTAGGCTTAGGGTTAGGTTTAGGGTTAGTTTGCGGGTTAGGGTTAGGTTTAGGTTGCGATTTAGGCTTAGGGATTGGTTAGTGTACGGGTTAGGGTTAGGTTTAGGGTCATGGTTAGGGTTAGGGTTAGGGTTAGGGTATAGTTTAGGGTTAGGGTTGGGGTTAGGGTATAGGTTAGTTTTAGGGTTAGGTTACGGGTTATTGTTACGTTTAAGGTTAGGGTTAGGGTTAGGGTATGGGTTAGGGTTAGGTTATGGTTAAGGGTTATGGTTTGGGTTAGGGTTAGTGTTAACATAAGGGTGCGGGTTTGGGTTAGGATTAGGGTTAGAGTACGGGTTTGGGTTAGTGTTAGGGTACGGGTTAGGGTTAGGGTTAGAGTACGGGGTAGGGTTAGTGTTAGGGTTAGTGTTAGGGTTAGGTTTAGGTTTAGGGTACGGGTTATGGTAAGGGTTAGGGTTAGTGTTAGAGTTCGGGGTAGGGTTAGTTTTAGGGTTAGGGTTAGGGTTAGAGTACGGGTTTGGGTAGAGATAGGGTTACGTTTAGGGTTAGGGTACGGGTTAGGTTTACGGTTAGGGTAAGGTTAGTGTTAGGGTACGGTTTAGGGTTAGAGTACAGGTTAGGGTTAGCTTTAGGGTTAGGTTTAGGGTTAGAGTATGGGTTAGAGTTAGTGTTAGTGTTAGGGCTAGGGTTAGTGTACGGATAGGGTTAGGGTTAGGGTTAGGGTTAGGGAACGGGTTAGGGTTAGGGTTAGTATTAGGTTTAGGGTTAGGTTATGGGTTAGGCTTAGGGTACGGGTTCGGGTTAGGGTTAGGTCAGGGTTAGGGTTAGGGTTAGGGTACGGGTTAGGGTAGGTTTAGGGTACAGGTTAGGGTTAGGGTTAGGGTTAGGGGTTAGTGTTAGAGTTAGTATTAGGCTACGGAATAGGGTTAGAGTACCAGTTCGGGTTAGGTTTAAGGTTAGGGTTAGGTTTAGGGTTATAGTACGGGTTTGGGTTAGAGATAGGTTTAGGTTTAGGTTTAGAGTATGGGTTAGGGATAGTGTTAGGGTTAGGGTAGTGTTAGGGTACGGGTTAGGGTTAGCGTATGGGTTAGGGTTACGTTTTGGTTTAGGGTTAGTGTTAGAGTACGGGCTAGGGTTAGTGTTAGGGTTAGGATTAGGGTTAGGGTTAGAGCGGATAAGGTTAGGGTTAGGGTTAGGGTTAGGGTACGGGTTAGGGTTAGGTTTACGGTAAGGGATAGGGTTAGCGTAGGGGTTACGTTTAGGGTTAGGGTTACGTTTAGGTTACGGGTTAGGGTTAGGGTACGGGTTAGTGTTAGGTTTAGGTGAGGGTTAGGGTTAGGGTTAGGGATAGGGTACGGGTTAGGTTTAGGTTTAGGGTCAGGGTTAGCGTTAGGGTTAGGGTTAGGGTACGGGTTAGGGTTAGGGTTGTGGTTAGGGTTCGGGTTAGTTTTAGGGTTAGGGTACGGGTCAGGGTTACGATTAAGTTTAGGGTTAGGGTTAGGGTTATGGTATGGGTTAGGGTTACAGTACGGTTAGGGTTAGGGTGAGGGTTAGTGTTACGGTTAGAGTACGGTTAGGGTTAGGGTTAGGGTTAGAGTACGGGTTAGGGTAAGTGTTAGAGTTAGGGTTAGTGTTAGGGGAGGGTAGGTTTTAGGGTTATGGTTTGTGTTATGGTTAGAGTATGAAGTAGGGTTAGTGTTAGGGTTAGGGTTAGGGTTAGGGTACGGGTTAGGGTTAGAGTTAGGGTTAGGGTTAGAGTACGGGGTAGGGTTAGTGTTAGTGTTAGGGTTAGGGTTAATATACGGGTTAGGCTGAGGGTTAGGTTTAGGGTTAGGTTACGGTTTAGGTTTAGGTTAAGGGTACGGGATAAGGTTAGCGTACGGGTTAAGTTTAGGGTTATGGTTAGGCTTAGGTTACGGGTTAGGGTTAGGTTTGGTGTGGGTTAGGTTTAGGGTTAGGGTTAGGGTACAGGTTAGGGTTAGGGTTGGTGTTAGGGTACGGGTTAATTTTAGGTTTAGTGTACGGGTCAGGTTTACGGTTAAGTTTAGGGTTAGGGTTAGGGTATGGGTTAGGGTTAGGGTACGGGTAATGGCTAGGGTTAGGGTTCGTGTTAGCACAAGGGTATGGTTTAGGGTTACTGTTAGGGTTTGGGTACGGGTTAGGGTTAGGGTTAGGTTACGGGTTAGGCTAAGGTTTAGGATTAGGTTTAGTGTTAGGGTATGGGTTAGGTTTAGATTATGGGTTAGGGTAGGGTTAGGGTACGGGTTAGGTTTAGGTTTAGGGTTAAGGTATGGGTTATGTTTAGGGTACGGGTTAGGGTTAGGGTCAGGGTTAGGGTTAGGGTTAGTGTTAGGGTACGAATTAGGGTTAGGTTTAGGTTACGGGTTAGGATTAGGATTATGGTATGGGTTAGGGTTACAGTACGTGTTAGGGTTAGGGTGAGGGTTAGGGTTAGAATATGGTTAGGGTTAGGGATAGAGTACGGGTTAGGGTTAGTGTTAGGGTTAGGGTTAAGTTTAGGGTTAGGGTACGAGTTAGGGTTAGGAGTAGGTTTAGTGTTAGAGTACGGGGTAGTGTTAGTGTTAGGGTTAGGGTTAGGGTTAGGGTTAGAGTACGGGTTAGGGTTAGGGTTAGGGTACGGGTTAGGTTTAGGTTTAGGGTTAGGGTATGGGTTAGGTTTAGGGTACGGGTTAGGGTTAGGGTCAGGGTTAGGGTTAGGGGTTGGGTACGAATTAGGGTTAGAGTTAGGGTACGGGTTAGGGTTAGGGTTATGGTATGTGTTAGGGTTACAGTACGGGTTAGGGTTAGGTTGAGGGTTAGGGTTAGGGTTAGAGTCGGTTAGGGTAAGGGTTAGGGTTAGAGTACGGGTTAAGGTTAGTGTTAGGGTTAGGGTTAGTGTTAGAGTTAGGGTACGGATACGGGTGAGGGTTAGGGTTAGGGTTAGAGTACGGGGTAGTGTTAGTGTTAGGGTTAGGGTTAGGGGTAGAGTTCGGGTTAGGCTTAGTGTTAGGGTTAGGGTTAGGGTACGTGTTATGGTTACGGTTAGGTTTAGTGTTAGAGTACGGGTAAGGGTTAGTGTTAGGGTTAGGTTTAGGGTTAGAGTATGGTTTGGGTTAGTGTTAGGGTACGGGTTAGGTTTATCGTTTGGGTACGGGTTAGGGTAATTGTTAGGGTTAGGGTTAGGGTTAGGGTACGTGTAAGGGTTAGAGTTTGGGTACGGGTTAGTGTTACATTTAGGGTTAGGGTACGGGTTATGGTTAGTGTTATGGTTATGGTTAGTGTTAGAGTTAGGGTTAGGTTTAGAGTACGGGAAGGGTTGGGTTGAGGGTTAGGTTAAGTTAGAGTACGGGTTATGGTTAGTGTTAGGTTAGGGTTAGTGTTAGGGTACGTTTAGGGTTAGGGTTAGGGTAGGGTTCGGGTTAGGGTTATCTACGGGTTATGGTTAGGGTTAGGGATAGCGTTAGGGTTAGTGTTAGGTTTACGGTACGGGTTAGGGTTAAGGTTACTGTACGGGATAGGTTTAGTGTACCTGTTAGGTCTTGGGTTAGGGTTAGTTTTAGTTTGCGGGTTAGGGTTAGGGTTCGGGTACGTGTTAGGATTATGGTTTGGGTACGTTTTAGGGTTACGTTTAGGGTTAGGGTACGGGCTAGGTTTAAGGTTAGGGTAAGGGTCAGTGTTAGGGTACGGGTTAGGGTTAGAGTACGGGTTAGGGTTAGCTTTAGGGTTAGGTTTAGGTTTAGAGTATGGGTTAGGGTTAGTATTAGTTTTAGGGTTAGATTTAGTGTACGGATAGGGTTAGGGTTAGGGTTAGGTTTAGAGTACAGGTTAGGGTAGGTTTAGGGTACGGGTTAGGGTTAGTGTACGGGATAAGTTTAGGGTTAGGTTTAGGTTAGGTTACGGGTCAGGGTTAGGGTACGGGTTAGGCTTAGGTTTAGGAGCAGGTTAGGCTTAGGGTTAGGTTTAGGGTTAGGGTTAGTGTATGGGTTAGGTTTAGGGTACGGGTACGGGTTAGGGTTAGGTTTAGAGTTAGGGTTAGTGTATGGGTTAGGTTTAGGGTACGGGTACGGGTTAGGGTTAGGGTAAGGGTTAGGGTTAGAATACGGTGTAGGGTTAGGGTTAGAGTACGGATAGGGTTAGGGTTAGGGTTAGGGTTAGGGTCAGTGTTATTTTTAGGGTACGAGTTAGGGTTAGAGTTAAGTACGGTTAAGGGTTATGGTTAGGGTTACGGTTAGGGTTAAGTTTAGGGTGCGGTTTAGGGTTAGGATTAGGCTTAGGGTTAGGGTTAGGGTTTAGGTTTAGAGTTAGTGTTAGGCTACGGGATAGGGTTAGAGTATGGGTTAGTGTTAGGTTTAGGGTTAGGGTTAGGTTTACTGTTATAGTATGGGTTAGGGTTAGGTTTAGGGTTAGAGTACGGGTTAGGGATAGTGTTAAGTTTAGGGTTAGTGTTAGGGTATGGGTTAGGGTTAGAGTATGGGTTAGGGTTACGTTTAGTGTTAGGGTCAGGGTTAGAGTACGGGTTAGGGTTAGTGTTAGTTTTAGGGTTAGAGTACGGATAGGGTTAGGTTTAGGGTGAGGGTTAGGGTACGGGTTAGGGTTAGGTTTAGGGTACGGGATAGGGTTAGCGTACGGGTTATGTTTAGGGTTAGGGTTAGGTTTAGGTTACGGGTTAGGGTTAGGGTACGGGTTAGGGTTAAGTTTAGGTGAGGGTATAGGGTTAGGGTTAGGGTACGGGTTAGGGTTAGTTTTAGGGTCAGGGTTAGCGTTAGGAATAGGGATATTGTACAGGTTAGGGTTAGGGTTGGGGTTAGGTTACGGGTTAGTTTTAGGGTTAGGGTACGGGTCAGGGTTACGGTTAATTTTAGGGTTAGGTTTAGTGTTATGGTGTGGGTTAGGGTTACAGTACGGGTTAGGGTTAGGGTGAGGGTTAGGGTTAGGGTTGCAGTACGGTTAGGGTTAGGGTTAGGGTAAGGGTTAGGTTTCAGGTTAGGGTTATGGTACGGTTTAGGGTTAGGGTTTGGGTAAGGGTTAGAGTACGGGGTAGGGTTAGTGTTGGGTTAGGGTTAGGGTTAGGGTTAGGGTACGGATTAGGGTTAGAGTTAGGGTTAGGGTTAGAGTACGGGGTAGTGTTAGTATTAGTGTTAGGGTTAGGGTTAATGTACGGGTTAGGCTTAGGGTTAGGTTTAGGGTTAGGATACGGGTTAGGATTTGGTTTAGGGTACGGGATAGGTTAGCGTAGGGGTTAAGTATAGGGTTAGGGTTAGGAAGGTTACGGGTTAGGGTTAGGTTTAGGTGTGTGTTAGGGTTAGGGTTAGGGTACGGGTTAGGGATAGGGTTGGGGTTAGGGTATGGTTTAATTTTAGGTTTAGGGTACGGGTCAGTGTTACGGTTAAGTTTAGGATTAGGGTTAGGTTATGGGTTAGTGTTAGGGTACGAGTAATGGTTATGGTTAGTGTTAGGGTTAGGTTTAGTTTTAGGGTGCGGTTTAGGGTGAGGGTTAGGTTTAGGAATAGCGCTATGTTATGGGTTAGGGTTACTGTTAGGGTTTGGGTACAGGTTAGGGTTAGGGTTAGGTTACAGTTTAGGGTTGGGTACGGGTTAGGTCAAGGGTTAGGGTTAGATTTAAGTACGGGTTAGTTTTAGGGTTAGGAGTAGGGTTAGGGTTAGGGTATGTGTTAGGCTTAGGGTACGGGTTAGGATTAGGGTTAGGGTACGGGTTAGGGTTAGGTTTAGGGTACAGGTTAGGATTCGGTTTAGGTTTAGGGTATGTGTTAGGTATAGGTTACGGGTTATTTTAGGGTTAGGGTCATGGTTAGGGTTAGGGTTAGGGTACGAATTAGGGTTAGGGTTAAGGTACGGGTTAGGGTTAGGGTTATGGTATGGGATAAGTTTACAGTTCGGGTTAGGGTTAGGGTGAGGGTTAGGGTTAGTGTTAGAGTACGGTTAGGGTAAGGGTTAAGGTTAGAGTACGTGTTAGGTTTAGTGTTAGGGTTAGGGTTAGGGTTAGGGTACGGGTACACGTTAGAGTTAGGGTTAGGGTTAGAGTATGGGGTAGGGTTAGTGTTAGGGTTAGGGTTAGGGTTAGGGTGTGGGTAAGGCTTAGGGTATGTGTTAGGGTTAGTGTTAGGGTCAGGTTTCGGGTTAGGTTTAGGGTTAGTGTATGGGTTAGGGTTAGGGTTAGAGTTAGTTTTAGAGTACGGGGTAGGTATAGTGTTTGTGTTAGGGTTAAGGTTAGGGTTAGGGTATGGGTTAGGCTTAGGGTACGTGTTAGGGTTAGGGTTAGGGTCAGGTTTAGGGTTAGGTTTAGGGTTAGGGTACAGGTTAGGGTTAGGTTTAGGGTTCGGGTTAGGGTTAGGTTTAGGGATAGGATCCAGGTAGGTTTAGGGTACCTGATATGTTTAGAGTTAGGGTCAGGGTTACGGTTAGAGTTAGGGTACGAATTAGGGTTAGGGTTAGGGTACGAGTTAGGGTTATGGTTATGGTACGGGTTAGGATTACAGTACGGGTTAGGGTTAGGGTGAGGGTTAGGGTTGGGGTTAGAATACGGTTAGGGTTAGGGTTAGCGTTAGAGTACGGGTTAGGGTTGGTGGTAGTGTTAGGGTTAGGGTTAGGGTTAGGGTACGGGTTAGGGTTAGGTTTAGTGTTAGAGTACGGGGTAGGGTTAGTGTTAGTGTTAGGGTTAGGGTTAGAGTACGGGTTAGGGTTAGTGTTAGGGTTAGGGATAGGGTTAGGGTAAGGGTTAGGGTTAGGGTTAGTGTTAAAGTACGGAGTAGGGTTAGTGTTAGGGTTAGATTTAGGGTTAGAGTATGGGTTTGGGTTAGTGTTAGGGTAAGGGTTAGGTTTACCGTTTGGGTAGGTGTTAGGGTAAGTGTCAGGGTTAGGGTTAGGGTTAGCGGACGTGTTAGGGTTAGGGTTTGGGTACAGGTTAGGGTTACGTTTCGGGTTAGGGTACGGGTTAGGTTTAGGGTTAGGGTAAGGGTTAGTGTTAGGGTACGGGATAGGGTTAGAGTACGGGTTAGGGTTAGGTTTAGGGTTAAGGTTAGGGTTAGACTATGGGTTAGGGTTAGTGTTAGGGTTATGGTTAGTGTTAGTGTTAGGGTTAGGGTTAGAGTACGGGAAGGGTTAGGTTTAGTTTTAGGGTTAAGTTAGAGTACGGGTTAGGGTTAGTGTTAGGGTTAGGGTTAGGGTTAGGGTACGTTTAGGGTTAGGGTTAGGGTTAGGGTACGGGTTATGGTTAGGTTTAGGGTACGGGATAGTGTTAGCGTACTGGTAAAGTTTAGGGTTAGGGTTAGGTTTAGGTTACGGGTTAGGCTTAGGTTACGGGTTAGGGTTAGATTTAGGTGAGGTTAGGGTTAGGTTTAGAGTAAGGGTTAGAGTTAGGTTTAGGGTCAGGGTTAGCGTTAAGGATAAGGTTAGGGTACGGGTAAGGGTTATGGTTAAGTTTAGGGTTTGGGTTAGGGTTATGGTACTGGTTACGGTTACAGTACGGGTTAGGGTTAGGTTGAGGGTTAGGTTTAGGTTTAGAGTACGGTTAGGGTTAGGGTTAGGGTTAGTGTTAGTGTAAGGGTTAGGGTTCGGGTTAGGGTTATGGTATGGGTTAGGGTTAGGTTTTGGGTTAGGGTTAGAGTACGGGGTAGGGATAGCGTTAGGGTTAGGGTTAGGGTTAGGGTTAGAGCACGGGTACGGGTTAGGTTTAGGGTTAGAGTACGGGTTAGTGATAGGGTTGGGGTTAGGTTTAGGTACCGGTTAGGGTTAGGGTTAGGATTAGGGTTGGGTTTAGGGTATGGGTTAGGCTTAGGGTAAGGGTTAGGATTAGGGTTAGGGTACGGGTTAGGGTTAGGTTTAGGGTACAGGTTAGGGTTAGGTTTAGGGTTAGAGTATGGGTTAGGTTAAAGTTATGGGATAGGGTTAGGGTGAGGGTTATTGTTAGAGTTAGAGTACGGTTAGGTTAAGGGTTAGGGTTAGAGTACGGTGTGGGTTAGTGTTAGGGTTACGGTTAGGGAATGGGTACAGGTTAGAGTTAGGGTTTGGTTTAGGGTTAGAGTACGGGGTAGGGATAGTGTTAGGGTTAGGTTTAGGGTTAGGGTACGGGTTAGGGTTAGAGTTAGGTTTAGGGTTAGAGTACGGGTAGGGTTAGTGTTAGTGTTAGGGTTAGGGTTAATGTACGGGTTAGGCTTAGGTTTAGGTTTAGGGTTAGGTTACGAGTTAGGGTTAGGTTTAGGGTACGGGATAGGGTTAGCGTAGGGGTAAAGTTTAGGGTTAGGGTTAGGGTTAGGTTTAGGTTTAGGGTGCGGGTTAGTGTTTGGGTTAGGGTTAGGGTTAGCGCTATTGTATGGGTTAGGGTTACTGTTAGGGTTTGGGTTCGGGTTAGGGTTAGGGTTAGGGTACGGGATAAGGTTGCGTAGGGGTTAGGTCAAGGGTTAGGTTTAGCTTTAGTGTATGGGTTAGGGTTAGGTTTATGGTTAGGTTTAGGGTATGGGTTAGTTTTAGGGTACGGGATAGGGTTAGGGTCAGGGTCAGGTTTAGGGTTAGGGTTAGTGTACGAGCTGGGGTTAGGGATAGGTTAAGTGTACGGGTTAGACTTAGGGTTAGGTTAGGGTTAGGATACGGGTTACGGTTAGCTTTAGGGTACGGGATAGGGTTAGCGAACGGGTTAAGTTTAGGGTTAGGGTTCGGTTTAGGTTACGGTTTAGGGTTAGGGTACGCGTTAGGGTTAGGTTTAGGTTGCCGGTTTGGTTAGGGTTAGGGTTAGTGTAAGGGTTAGGGTTAGGTTTAGTGTCAGGATTAGGGTTAGGGTTAGTGTTAGGGTACGGGTTAGCGTTAGGGTAGGGGTTAGGGTATGGGTTAGTTTTAGGGTTTGGGTACGGTTTAGGGTTATGGTTAAAGTTAGGGTTAGGGTTAGGTTATGGGTTAGGGTTAGGTTATGGTTAAGGGTTATGGTTTCGGTTAGGGTTAGGGTTAAGTTTAGGGTGCGGGTTAGGGTTAGGGTTAGGGTTATGGTTAGTGTTAGAGTACAGGTTTGGGTTAGTGTTAGGGTACGGGTTAGGTTTACCATTTGGGTACGGGTTAGGGTAAGGGTTAGGGTTAGTGTTAGGTTTAGGGGTTAATGTTAGAGTTAGGGTTAGGCTACGGGGAGGGTTACTGTACGGGTTAGGGTTCGGGTTAGGGTTAAGTTAGGGTTAGGGTTAGTGTTAGTGTTACGGTACAGGTTAGGTTTATGGTTCCGGTACGGGATAGGTTTAGTGTACGTTTTAGGTCTAGGGTTAGGGTTAGGTTTAGTGTGTGGGTTAGGTATAAGGTTAGGGATAGGGTTAGGGTAGTGTACGTGTTAGGTTTAGTGTTTGGGTACCGGTTATGGTTACGTTTAGGATTAGGGTACGGTTTAGGTTTAGGGTCTGTGTTAGGGTTAGGATACGAGTTAGTGTTAGGGTTAGGGAACAGTTAAGTGTTATGGTTAGGTTTAGCATTAGGGTTAAGTTTAGGGTGCTTTTTAGGGTTATGGTTAGTGTTAGATTTAGAGTTAGAGTACGGGTTTGGTTTAGTTTTAGGGGACGGGTTAGGTTTACTGTTTGTGTACGGGTTAGGGTAAGGGTAAGGGTTAGGGTTAGGGTTAGGGGTTAGGGTGAGAGTTAGGGTTAGGGTACGGTATAGGGTTAGAGTCCGGGTTAGGGTTACGTTTAGGGTTAAGGGGAAGTTTAGGGTTATAGTACGGATTAGGGTTAGAGTTAGGGTTAGGTTTAGGGTTAGAGTACGGGTTAGCGATAGTGTTAGAGTTAGGGTTAGTGTTAGGGTACGGGTTAGGGTTAGAGTACGGGTTAGGGTTAGTTTAGGGTTAGGGTTAAGGTTAGAGTACGGGTTAGGGTTAGGTTTAGGTTATGAGATAGTGTTAGCGTACGGGTTAAGTTTAGGTTTAGGGTTAGGTTTAGGTTATGGGTTAGGGTTAGGGTACGGGTTAGGGTTAGGTTCAGGTGAGGGCTAGGGTTAGGTTTAGGGTACGGTTTAGGGTTAGGTTTAGGGTCAGGGTTAGCGTTAGGGAGAGGGTTAGGGTACGGGTTAGGGTTAGGGTTGGTGTTAGGGTACGGGTTAGTTTTAGGGTTAGGGTACGGGTCAGGTTTATGGTTAAGTTTACGGTTAGTGTTAGGGTTATGGTACGGGTAATGGTTACAGTACGGGTTAGGGTTAGGGTAGAGGGTTAGGGTTAGGGTTAGAGTACGGTTAGGGTTAGGGTTAGGGTTAGGGTTAGGCTTAGAGTAAGGGTTAGGGTTAGTGTTAGGGTAAGGGTTAGGTTTAGGGTTAAGGTTAGGGTACAGGTAAGGGTTAGGGTTTGGGTTAGGGTTAGAGTACGGGTTAGGGTTAGTTTTAGGGTTAGAGTTAGGGTTAGGGTTAGTGTACGGGTTAGGGTTAGAGTTAGGGTTAGGGTTAGAGTACAGGTTAGGGTTAGGGTTAGGGTTAGGTTTAGGGTTAAGTTGTTTAGGGTTAAGTTAGAGTACGGGTTAGGGTTAGTGTTAGGGTTAGGGTTAGGTTTAGGGTTAGTGTTAGGGTTATGGTACAGGTTAGGTTTAAGTTTAAGGTACAGGATAGGTTTAGTGTACGTGTTAGGTCTAGGGTTAGGGTTAGTTTTAGTGTGCGGGTTAGGGTTAGGGTTAGGGTACGTGTTAGGTTTAGGGTTTGGGTTCGGGCTAGGGTTACGTTTAGGGTTAGGGTACGGGTTAGGTTTAGGGTTAGGGTAAGGGTTAGTGTTATTGTACGGGTTAGGGTTAGAGTACGGGTTAGGGTTAGGTTTAGGGTTAGGGTTAGGGTTAGAGTATGGGTTATTGTTAGTGTTAGGGTTAGGGTTAGGGTTAGTGTACGGATAGGGTTAGGGTTAGGGTTAGGGTTAGGGTACAGGTTAGGGTTAGGTTTAGGGTACAGGTTAGGGTTAGTGTACGGGATAAGTTTAGAGTTAGGTTTAGGTTTAGGTTATGGGTTAGGGTTAGGGTACGGGTTAGGGTTAGGTTTAGGTTCGGGTTAGGGTTAGGGTCGGGTTAGGGTTAGGTTTAGGGTCAGGGTTAGGATTAGTGATAGGGTTATGGTACGGGTTAGGGTTAGGGTTGGGGTTACGGTACGGGTTAGTTTTAGGGTTAGGGTACGGGTTAGGTTATTGTTAATGTTAGGGTTAGTGTTAGTTTATGGGTTAGGGTCAGGGTACGGGTAAGGATTATGGTAAGAGTTACGGTTAGGTTTAGGTTTAGGGTGCAGGTTAGGCTCGGGTTAGGGTTAGGGTTAGTGCTAGGGTATGGGTTAGGGTTACTCTTAGGGTTTGGGTACGGGTTAGGGTTAGGGTTAGGGTATGGGATAGGGTTGGGTACGGGTTAGGACAAGGGTTAGGGTTAGGTTTAGGGTACGGGATAGGGTTAGGGTTAGGGTTATGGTTAGGGTTAGTGTATGGGTTAGGTTTACGGTACGGGTTAGGGTTTGGGTTAGGGTCAGGGTTAGGGTTAGGGTTAGGGTACGAGTTAGGTTTAGGGTTAGATTTAGGGTACAGTGTACGGTTAGGGTTAGGGGTTAGGGTAAGTGTTAGTGTTAGGGTACGAGTTAGGTTTAGGGTATGGGTTAGTGTGAGGGGTAGGGTATGGTTTAGGTTTATGGTTAAGGTTAGGATTAGGGTTAGGGTTATGGTACGTGTTAGCGTACAGGTTAGTTTTAGGTTTAGGTGTCGGGTGAGGGTACGGGTTAGGGTTAGGTTTAAGGTACGTGTAATAGTACGGGTTATGGTTAGGGTTCGGGTTAGGGTTAGTGTACGGGATATGGTTAGGATTAGGGTTAGTCTTAGTGTTAGGGTTAGGGTACAGGTTAGCGTTAGGGTTAGGTTACGGGATAGGTTGAGGGTACGGTTTAGGTCTAGGGTTAGGGTTAGGTTTAGTGTGTGGGTTAGGGTAAGGCATCGGGTTAGGGTTAGTGTACGTGTTAGGGTTTTTGTATGGGTTAGGGTTAGTGTTAGGTTTATGGTACGGTTTAGGGTTAAGGTTAGAGTTAGGTTTAGTATGCGGGTTAGGGTTAGTGTTATGGTACGGGATTAGGGTTAGGGTTAGGGTCAGGGTTAGGGTTAAGTTTAGGTTTAGGGTTAAGGTACGGGTTAGGGTTAGGGTTAGGGTACGGGTTAGGGTTAGGGTTAGTGTACGGGATAGGTTTAGAATTAGGTTTAGTGTTAGGGTTAGGGTACAGGTTAGCGTTAGGGTTAGGTTACGGGATAGGTTTAGGGTACGGTTTAGGTCTAGGGTAGGGTTAGGTTTAGGGTGTGAGTTAGGGTTAGGAATCTGGTTAGGGATAGGGTACGGGTTCGGGTTAGGGTACGGATTAGCGTTAGTGTTAGGGTTATGGTACGTGTTAGGGTTAGGGTTAGTGTTAGGGTACGGGTTAGGGTTAGGGTATGGGTTAGGTCTAGGTTTAGGGTTAGGTTTAGGATGCAGGTAGAGGTTAGGGTTAGGGTACGGGATTAGGTTTAGGGTTAGGGTCAGGGTACGGGTTAGGGTTAGGTTAAGGTTAGGGTTAGGTTTAGGGTACGAGTTTGGGTTATGGTACGAGTTAGGGTTAGGGTTAGGGTTAGGGTTAGGGTTATAGTAGGGGGTTAGGGTTAGTGTTAGGGTTTGGTTTAGGGTTAGAGTACGTGTTAGGTTTAGTGTTAGGGTTATGGTTAGTGTTAGGGTTAGGGTTAGGGTTAGAGTATGGGTTAGGGTTAGGTTTAAGGTTAGGGTTAGATTAGAGTACGGGTTAGGGTTAGTGTTAGGGTTAGGCTTAGGGTTAACGTTAGGGTAATTTTGGGTTAGGGTTAGTGTACGCATTAGGGTTAGGGTTAGGGTATGGGTTAGTGTTAGGATTACGGTACGGGTTAGGGTTAAGGTTACGGTATGGGATAGGTTTGGTGTACGTGTTAGGTCTAGGATTAGGGTTAGGTTTAGTGTGCGGGTTAGGGTTAGGGTTAGGTTTAGGGTACGTGTTAGGGTTAGGGTTGGGTATGGTTTAGGGTTACGATTAGGGTTAGGGTATGGTTTAGGTTTAGGGTTAGGGTAAGGGTTAGTGTTAGGATATGGGTTAGGTTTAGTGTTAGGGTTAGGGTACGTTGAGGGTTAGGATTAGGTTTAGGGTTCGGGTTAGGGTTAGTCTACGGGTTAGGGTTAGGGTTAGGGTTAGTGTTAGGGTTACGGTACGGGTTAGGGTTAAGGTTATGGTACAGGATAGGTTTAGTGTACGTGTTAGGTATAGAGTTAGGGTTAGTTTTAGTGTGCGGGTTAGGGTTAGGGTTAGGGTACGTGTTAGGGATAGGGTTTGGGTACTGGTTAGGGTTACATTTAGGATTAGGATACGGGTTAGGGATAGTGTTAGGGTTAGGGTTAGTGTTATTGTACGGGTTAGGGTTAGATTACGGGTTAGGGTTAGGGTATGGGTTATGCTTAGGGTACGGGTTAGGGTTAGGTTTAGGGTCAGTGTTAGGGTTAGGTTTAGGGTTAGGGTTAGGGTTAGGGTACAGGTTAGGTTTAGGGTTAGGATTAGTGTACGGGATAGGGTGAGGATTAGGGTTAGTGTAAGGGTTAGGGTTAGGGTACAGGTTAGCGTTTGGGTTAGGTTACGGGATAGGTTTAGGGTACGGTTTAGGTCTAGGGTTAGGGTTAGGTTTAGGGGGTGGGTTAGGGTTAGGAATCGGGTTAAGAATAGGGTACGGGTTAGGGATAGGGTACGGGTTAGGGTTAGTGTTAGGGTTATGGTACGGGATAGGGTTAGGGTTAGTGTTAGGGCAGGGTTAGGGTTAGGGTACGGGTTAGGTCTAGGGTTAGGGTTAGGTTTAGGATGCGGGTTAGGGTTAGGGTTAGCGTACAGGATTAGGTTTAGGGTTAGTGTCAGGGTTAGGGTTAGATTTATGGTTATGGTTTTAATAGGGGTTTAGGGTTAGTGTTAGGGTTAGGTTTACGGTTAGAGAACGGGTTAGGGTTACTTTTAGGGTTAGGGTTAGGGTTAGAGTATGGGTTAGGGTTAGTGTTAGGGTTAGGGTTATGGTTAGGTTTAGGTTTAGGGTTAGTGTTAGAGTACGGGTTTGGGTTAGTGTTAGGGTTAGGGTTAGCATTAGGGTTAGAGTACGGATAGGGTTAGGGTTAGGGTTAGGGTTAGGGTTAGGGTTAGGGAAAGGTTTAGGGTTAAGTTTAGGGTACAGGATAGGGTTCGCATAAGGGTTAAGTTTAGAGTTAGGCTTAGGTTTAGGAAACGGGTTAGGTTTAGGGTATGAGTTAGGGTTAGGGTTATTGTACGGGGTAGGGTTACAGTACGGTTAGGGTCAGGGTGAGGGATAGGGTTAGGGTTAGAGTACGGGTTAGGGTTAGTGATAGGGTTAGGGTTAGGGTACGGGTTAGGGTTAGGGTTTGTTTTAGGGTTAGAGTACGGGGTAGGGTTAGAGTTAGCGTTAGAGTTAATTGACGGGTTAGGCTTAGGGTTAGGTTTAGGTTTAGGTTACGGTTAGGGTTAGGGTTAGGGTTAGGGTACGGGATAGGGTTAGCGTATGGGATAAGTTTAGGGTTAGGGTTAGGTTTAGGTTACGGGTTAGGGTTAGGGTACGAGTTATGGTTAGGTTTAGGGTGAGTGTTTGGGTTAGGGTTAGGGTTAGAGTACGGGGTAGGGTTAGTGTTAGGGTTAGAGTTAGGGTTAGGTTTATGGTACAGGTTAGGGTTAGGGTTAGGGTTAGTGTACGGGATAGGGTTAGGATTAGGGTTAGTGTTAGGGTTAGGGTTAGGGTACGGTTTAGGTTTAGGGTTAGGGTTAGTTTTAAGGTACGGGTTAGGGTTAGGGTACGGGTTAGGTCTAGTGTTAGGGATAGGTTAGCATTAGGGTTAGGGTACGGGATAGGTTTAGTGTACGGGTTAGGTCTAGGGTTAGGGTTTGGTTTAGGGAGTGTGTTAGGGTTAGGCATCAGGTTAGGGTTAGGGTACGGGTTAGGGTTAGGGTACGGGTTAGGGTTAGTGTCAGTTTTATGGTACGGTTTAGGGTTAGGGTTAGGGTTAGTGTTAGGGTACGGGTTAGTGTTAGATTATGGGTTAGGGTTAGTGTATGGATAGGGTTAGGGTTAGGGTTTGGTTAGGGTACAGGTTTGTTAGGTTTAGGGTATGGGATAGGGTTAGTGTACAGGATAAGTTTAGGGTTAGGTTTTGGTTTAGTTTACGGGTTAGGGTTAGGGTACGGGTTAGTGTTAAGTTTAGTTGCGGGTTAGGGTTAGGGTACGGGTAAGGGTTATGGTTAGGGTTAGTGTTAGGTTTAGGTTTGGTGTGTGGGTTAGGCTTAGGGTTAGGGTTAAGGTTAGCGCTAGGGTATGGGTTAGGGTTACTCTTAGGGTTTGGGTACGGGTTAGGGTTAGGTTTAGGGTACGGGATAGGTTTGGGTATGGGTTAGGTCAAGGTTTAGGGTTAGGTTTAGGTACGCGATAGGGTTAGGGTTAGGTTTAGGGTTAGGGTTAGGATAAGGGTTAGGTTTAGGTTACGGATTAGGGTTAGGGTTAGGGTCAGGGTTAAGGTTAGGCTTAGGGTACGAGTTGGGGTTTGGGTTAGGTTTAGGGTACAGGTTAGGATTAGGGTTAGGGTTAGGGTACGGGTTAGGTTTAGTTTACGGGTTAGGGTTAGGGTCAGTGTTAGTGTTAGGGTACGAGTTAGGGTTAGGGTTAGGGTACGGTTAAGGGTTATGTATAGGGTAGGGTTAGGGTTAAATTTAGGGTGCAGTTTAGGGTTAGGGTTAGGGTTAGGGTTAGTGTTAGGGTTAGAGTACGGGTTTGGGTTAGTGTTAGGGTACGGGTTAGGTTTACCGTTTGGGTACGGGTTAGGGTAAGGGTTAGGGTTAGGGTTAGGTTTAGGGTTAGGGGTTAGGGTTAGAGTTAGTGTTAGGCTACGGGATAGGGTTAGAGTACGGGTTAGTGTTAGGTTTAGGGTTAGGGTTATGTTTAGGGTTATAGTACGGGTTAGGGTTAGAGTTAGGGTTAGGTATAGTTTTAGAGTACGGGTTAGGGATAGTGTTAGGGTTAGGGTTAGGGTTAGGGTACGGGTTAGGGTTAGAGTACGGGTTAGGGTTATTGTTAAGGTTAGTGTTAGGGTTAGAGTACGGATAGGGTTAGGGTTAGGGTTATTGGTAGGGTACCGGTTAGGGTTACAGTAAGGGTTAGGGTTAGAGTGAGGTTTAGGGTTAGAGTAAGAGTACGGTTTGGGTGAGGGTTAGGTTTAGGGTTTGGTTAAGCGTACGGGTTAGGGTTAGGGTTAGGATTATGGTTAGTGTTAGGGTTAGGGTTAGGGTTAGAGTACGGGTTAGGGTTCGGTTTAGGGTTAGGGTTAAGTTAGAGTACGGGTTAGGGTAGTGTTAGGGTTAGGGTTAGGGTCAGTGTTAGGGTTACGGTACGGGTTAGGGTTAGGGTTACGGTACAGGATAGGTTTAGTGTACGTGTTAGGTCTAGGGTTAGGGTTAATTTTAGTGCGCGGGTTAGGGTTAGGGTTAGGGTACGTGTTAGGTTTAGGGTTTGGTTTCAGGTTAGGGTTACGTTTAGGGTTAGGGTACGGGTTAGGTTTAGGGTTAGGGTAAGGGTTAGTGTTAGGGTACGTGTTAGGTTTAGAGTATGGGTTAGGGTTAGGGTGAGGTTTAGGGTTAGGGTTAGAGTACGGTTAGGGTTAGGGTTAGGGTTAGGGTTAGAGTAAGGGATAGGGTTGGTGTTAGGGTTAGGGTTAGGGTTAGGGTTAGGGTACGGGTACGGGTTAGGGTTAGGTTTAGTGTTAGGGTTAGAGTACGCGGTAGGGTTGGTGTTTGGGTTAGGGTTAGCCTATGGGTTAGGCTTAGGTTACGGGTTAGTGTTAGGTTTAAGGTGAGGTTTAGGGTTAGGGTTACGATTAGGGTTAGCACTACGGTATGGGTTAGTGTTACTGTTAGGGTTTGGGTACTTGTTAGGGTTAAGATTAGGTTACGGGATAGGGTTGGGTACGGTTTCGGTCAAGGGTTAGGTGTAGGTTTAGTTACGGGGTAGGGTTAGGGTTAGGATTAGGTTTAGGTTTACGGTATGGGTTAGGCTTAGGGTACAGCTTAGGATTAGGGTTAGGGTTAGGGTCAGGGTTAGGGTTAGGGTTAGGGTTAGGGTTAGGTTTATGGTACGGGTTAGGGTTACAGTACAGTTAGGGTTAGGGTGAGGGTTAGTGTTACGGTTAGAGTACGGTTAGGGTTACGGTTAAGGTTAGGGTTTGAGTACGGGTTAGGGTTATTGTTAGAGTTAGGGTTAGGGTTAGGGTTAGGGTACGGTTTAGGGTTAGGGTTTGTGTTAGTGTTAGAGTACGGGGTAGGGTTAGTGTTAGGGTTAGGGTTAGGGTTAGTGTACGGATAGGGTTAGGGTTAGGGTTAGGGTTAGGGTTAGGGTTAGGGTACAGGTTAGGGTTAGGTTTAGGGTATGGGATAGGGTTAGTGTACCGGATAAGTTTAGGTTTAGGTTTAGGTTTAGGTTAAGGTTAGGGTTAGGGTACGGGTTAGGGTTAGGTTTAGGTGCATGTTAGGGTTAGGGTACGGGTTAGGTTAGGTTTAGGGTCAGGGTTAGGATTAGGGAAAGGGTTAGGGTCCGGGTTAGGGTTAGGGTTGGGGTTACGGTTCAGGTTAGTTTTAGGGTTAGGGTACGGTTTAGGGTTACGGTTAAGGTTAGGGTTAGTGTTAGGTTATGGGTTAGGGTTAGGGTACGGGTAAGGGTTATGGTTAGGGTTACGGTTAGGCTTAGGTTTAGGGTGCGGTTTAGGCTTAGGGTTAGGGTTAGGTTTAGCGCTAGTGTATGGGTTAGGGTTACTCGTAGGGTTTAGGTACGGGTTAGGGTTAGGGTTTGGGTACGGGATAGGGTTGGGTACGGGTTAGGACAAGGTTTAGGGTTAGGTTTAGGGTACAGGATAGGGTTAGGGGTAGGTTTAGGGTTGGGGTTAGGGTATGGGTTAGGCTTAGTGTATGGATTACGGTTAGGGTTAGGGTCAGGGTTAGGGTTAGGGATAGGGTACGAGTTAGGTTTAGGTTTAGGTTTAGGTTACTTGTTAGGGTTAGGGTAAGGATATTGTTAGAGTACGGGGTAGGGTTAGTGTTAGGGTAATGTTTAAGTTTAAGGTACGGGTTAGGGTTAGAGTTAGGCTTAGGGTTAGAGTACGGGGTAGGGTTAGGTTTAGGGTTAGGGTACGGATAGGGTTAGGGTTAGGTTTAGGGTTAGGGTACGGGTTAGTGTTAGTGTACGGATTAGGGTTAGGGTCAGTGTTAGGGTGAGGGTACGAGTTAGGGTTAGGGTTAGGGTACGGTTAAGGTTTATGGTTAGCATTAGGGTTAGGGTTAAGTTTAGGGTGCGGGTTAGGGTTAGGGTTAGGGTTAGAGTACGGGTTTGGGTTAGTGTTAGGGTACGGGTTAGGTTTACCGTTTGGGTACATGTTAGTTAAGAGTTAGGGTTAGGTTTAGGGTTAGGCGTTAGGGTTAGGGTTAGTGTTAGGCTATGGGTTAGGGTTAGAGTACGAGTTAGGGTTAGGTTTAGGATTAGGTTTAGGTTTAGGTTTATAGTACTGGTTTTGGTTAGAGATAGGGTTAGGTTTCGGTTTAGAGTACGGGTTAGGGATAGTGTTAGGTTTAGGGTTAGTGTTAGTGTACGGGTTAGGGTTAGCGTATGTGTTATGGTTACGTTTAGGGTTAGGGTTAGTGTTAGAGTAAGGGTTAGGGTGGTGTTAGGTTTAGGGTAGGGTTAGTGTTAGAGTGCGGATAGGGTTAGGGTTAGGGTTAGGGTTAGGGTACAGGTTAGGGTTAGGTTTAGGGTACGGGATAGGGTTAGCATACGGGTTAAGTTTAGGGTTAGAGTTAGGTTTAGATTACGGGTTAGGGTTAGGGTACGGGTTAGGGTAAGGTTTAGGTGAGGGTTAGGGTTAGGGTTAAGGATAGGGTACGGGTTAGGTTTAGGTTTAGGGTCAGGGTTAGCTTTAGGGATAGGGTTAGGGTACGGGTTAGGGTTAGGGTTGGGGTTAGGGTACGGGTTAGTTTAGGGTTAGGGTTTGGGTCAGGTTTACGATTAAGTTTAGGGTTAGGGTTAGGTTTATGGTACGGGTTAGGGTTACAGTACGGTTAGGGTTAGGGTGAGGGTTAGTGTTACGGTTAGAGTACGGTTAGGGTTAGGGTTAGGGTTAGGGTTTGAGTACGGGTTATGTTTAGTGTTAGAGTTAGGGTTAGGGTTCGGGTACGGTTTAGGATTAGGGTTTGTGTTATTGTTAGTGTACGGGGTAGGGTTAGTGTTAGGGTTAGGGTTAGTGTTAGGTTTAGGGTACGGTTTAGGTTTAGAGTTAGGGTTAGTGTTAGAGTACGGGGTAGGGTTAGTGTTAGTGTTAGGGTTAGGGTTAATATATGGGTTAAGCTTAGGGTTAGGTTTAGGGTTAGGTTACGGATTAGGGTTATGTTTAGTGTACGGGATAGGGTTAGCGTATGGGTTAAGTTTAGGGTTAGGGTTAGGCTTAGGTTACCGGTTAGGGTTAGGTTTGGTGTGGGTTAGGGTTAGGGTTAGGGTACAGGTTAGGGTTAGGGTTGGGGTTAGGGTAAGGGTTAATTTTAGGTTTAGTGTACGGGTAATGGTTACAGTTATGTTTAGGGTTAGGGTTAGGGTATGGGTTAGGGTTAGGGTACGGTTAATGGTTAGGGTTAGTGTTACTGTTAGTGTTAGCGCTAAGGTATGGTTTAGGGTTACAGTTAGGGTTTGGGTACGGGTTAGGGTTAGGGTTAGGTTATGGGTTAGGTTAAGGGTTAGGGTTAGGTTTAGGGTACGGGTTAGGGTTAGGGTTAGGATTAGGTTTAGGGTTAGGGTATGGGTTAGGCTTAGGGTACGTGTTAGGGTTAGGGTTAGGGTCAGGGTTACGATTAGGGTTAGGGTACGGGTTAGGGTTAGGTTTAGGGTATGGGTAGGTTTAGTTTTAGGGTTAGGGTATGGGTTAGGTTTAGTATACGGGTTAGGGTTAGGGTAAGGGTCAGGGTTAGGGTTAGGTTTATGGTACGGGTTAGGTTTAGGGTTATGGTATGGGTTAGGGTTACAGTATGGGTTAGGGTTAGGGTGAGGGTTAGGGTTAGGGATAGAATACGTTTAGGGTTAGTGTTAGGTTTAGGGATAGGTTTAGGTTAGGGTTAGGGTACGGGTTAGGGTTAGGGTTATGGTTAGAGTACGGGTTAGGGTTAGTGTTAGGGTTAGGGTTAGGGTTAGCGTACGGGTTAGGGTTAGGGTTAGTGTTAGAATTCGGGGTAGGGTTAGTGTTAGGGTTGGGGTTAGGGTTAGAGTACGGGTTTGGTTTAGTGTTAGGGTATGGGGTAGGTTTACCATTTGGGTAAGGAATAGGGTAAGTTTTAGGTTTAGGGTTAGGGTTAGGGTACGTGTTAGGTTTAGGTTTAGGGTACGGGTTAGGGTTAGGTTTAGGATATTTTTAGAGTATGGGGTAGGGTTAGTGTTAGGGTTAGGTTTAGGGTTAGGGTACGGGTTAGGGTTAGAGTTAGGCTTAGGGTTAGAGTACGGGGAAGGGTTAGTGTTAGGGTTAGGGTTAGGGTTAATGTACAGGTTAGGTTTAGGGTTAGGTTACAGGTTAGTGTTAAGGTTAGGGTACGGGATAGGGTTAGCGTACTGGTTAAGTTTACGGTTAGGGTTAGGTTTAGGTTATGGTTTAGGGTTAGGTTTCGGTGTGGGTTAGGGTTAGGGTTAGGGTTTGGTTACGTGTACGGGTTAGGGTTGGGGTTAGGGAATGGGTTAATTTTAGGGTTAGTGTACGGTTCAGGGTTACGGTTAAGTTTAGGTTTAGGGTTAGGGTATAGATTAGGGTTAGGGTACGGGTAAGGGTTATGGTTAGGGTTAAGGTTAGGTTGAGGTAGGCTTAGGGTTAGGGTTAGCGCTAGGGTATGTGTTGGGGTTACTGTTAGGGTTTGGGTACGGGTTAGGGTTAGGGTTAGGATACGGGATAGGGTTGGGTACGGCTTAGGTCAAGGGTTAGGGTTAGGTTTAGGGTACGGGTTAGGGTTACGGTTAGGATTAGGGTTAGGTTTAGAGTACGGGTTAGGCTTAGAATACGGGTTAGGGTTACGGTTACGGTCAGGGATAGGGTTAGGGTTAGGGTTTGGGTATCGTTTAGGGTTAGGTTTACAGTACGGGTTAGGGTTAGGTTTAGGGTTAGGGTACGGGTTAGGGTTAGGATTAGTGTCAGGGATAGGGTTAGGGACCGAATTAGGGTTAGGGTTCGGGTACGGGTTAGGGTTAGGGTTATGGTACGGGTTAGGGTTACAGTACGGGTTAGGGTTAGGGTGAGGGTTAGTTTTAGGTTTAGAGTACGGTTACAGTTAGGGTTAGGGTTAGAGTACGGGTTAGGGTTAGTGTTAGTGTTAGGGTTAGGTTTAGGGTTAGGGTATGGGTTAGGTTTAGAGTATGGGATAGGGTTAGGTTGAGGGTTAGGGTTAGGGTTAGAATACGGTTAGGGTAAGGGTTAGGGTTGGAGTACAGGTTAGGGTTAGTGTTAGTGTTAGGGTTAGGTTTAGCGTTAGGGTACAGATACCGGTACGTGTTAGGTTTAGGGTTAGAATACGGGGTAGGGTTATTGTTAGGGTATGGGTTAGGCTTAGGATACGGGTTAGGGTTAAGGTTAGGGTCAGGTTTAGGGTTAGGGTTAGGGTTAGGACTAGGATTAGGGTTAGGATATGGGTTAGGCTTAGGGTACGTTTTAGGATTAGGGTTAGGGTACGGGTTAGGGTTTGGATTAGTGTACAGGTTAGGGTTAGGTTTAGGGTTAGGGTATGGGTTAGGTTTAGAGTACGGGATAGGGTTAGGGTGAGGGTTAGTGTTAGGGTTAGAATACGGTTAGGGTAAGGGTTAGGGTTAGAGTACAGGTTAGGGTTAGTGTTAGGGTTAGTGTTAGGGTTAGGGTTAGGGTACATGTACTGGTTAGGGGTAGGGTTTGGGTTAGGGTTAGAGTACGGGGTAGTTATAGTGTTAGGGTTAGGGTTAGGGTTAGGTTTAGGGTACGGGTTAGAGTTAGAGTTAGGGTTAGGGTCAGAGTACGGTTTAGGGTTAGTGTTAGGGTTAAGGTTAAGGTTAGGTTTAGTGTTAGGGTATGGGTTAGGGTTAGGGTTAGGGTTAGTGTTAGAGTACGGTGTATATTTAGTGTTAGGGTTAGGGTTAGGGTTAATGTAAGTGTTAGGCTTAGTTTTAGATTTAGGGTTAGGATACGGGTTAGTGTTAGGTTTAGGGTACGGGATAGGGTTTGCGTACGGGTTAAGATTAGGGTTAGGGTTAGGTTTAGGTTACGGGTTAGGGTTATGGTACGGGTTAGGGTTAGGTTTAGGGTGCGGGTTAGTGTTAGGGTTCGTGTAAGGGTTAGGGTTAGGTTTAGGGTCAGGGTTAGGGTTAGTGTTAGGGTACAGATTAGGTTTAGGGTTGTGGTTAGGGTACGGGTTAGTTTTAGGGTTAGGTTACAGGTTAGGGTTATGGTTAAGGTTAGGGTTAGTGTTAGGGTATGGGTTAGGGTTAGGGTATGGGTAAGGGTTATGGTTATGGTTAGGGTTTGGTTTATGTTTAGGGTGCGGTTTAGGCTTAGGGTTAGGATGGGTTAGTGCTAAGGTATGGGTTATGGTGACTGTTAGAGTTTGTGCACAGGTTAGGGTTAGGTTTAGGGTACGGGATAGGGTTGGGTACGGGTTAGGTCAAGGGTTAGGGTTAGGTTTAGGGTACGGGTTAGGTTTAGGGTTAGGTTTAGGGTTAGGGTTAGGGTATGGGTTAGGTTTAGGGTACGGGTTAGGGTTAGGTCAGGGATAGAGTTAGGGTTAGGGTACGAGTTAGCGTTAAGGTTAGGTTTAGGGTACGGGTTCGAGTTAGGTTTAGGGTTAGGGTACGGGTTAGGTTTAGGTTACGGGTAGGGTTAGTGTTAGGGTCAGAGATAGGGTTAGGGTACGTGTTAGGGTTAGGGTTAGGGTCAGGTTAAGGGTAGGTTTAGGGTTAGGGTACGGGTTAGGGTTAGGTTGAGGGTTAGGGTTAGGTTTAGCGTTAGAGTACGGGTTAGGGCTATTGTTACAGTTACGGTTAGGGTTAGTGTACGGACAGGGTTAGGGTTAGGGTTAGGGTTAGGGTACGGGTTAAGGTTAGGTTTAGGGTACGGGATAGGGTTAGTGTACGGGTTAAGTTTATGGTTAGGGTTAGGTTTAGATTATGGGTTAGAGTTAGGGTACGGGGTATGGTTAGGTTTACGTGCGGGTTAGGGTTAGGGTACGGGTTAGGGTTAGGTTTAGCGTCAGGGTTAGGGTTAGGGTTATGGTTCGGGTTAGGGTTAGGGTTTGGGTTAGGGTACGGGTTAGTTTTAGGGTTAGGGTATGGGTTAGGGTTACGGTAAAGGTTAGGGTTAGTGTTAGGGTATGGGTTATGTTTAAGGTACGGGTAAGGTTTATGGTTAGGGTTAGGGTTAGGTTTAGGGTTAGAATACGGGCTATCGTTAGGTTTAGGGTACGGGATAGGGTATGCATACGCGTTAATTTTAGCATTAGGGTTAGGTTTAGGTTACGGGTTAGGGTTAGGGTACGGGTTAGGGTTAGGTTTAGGGTGCGGGTTAGGGTTACGGTTAGGGTTAGGGTACGTGTTTGGGATAGGGTTTAGGTACAGGGTAGCGTTACGGTTAGGGTTAGGGTACGGGTTAGTTTTAGGGTTAGGCTTAGGGTACGGTTTAGGGTTAGGGTACGGGTTACGGTTAGGGTTAGGGTCAGGGTTAGGGTTAGGTTTAGGTTTAGGGTTAGGGTTAGGGTACGGGTTAGGGTTATTGTACGGGTTAGGGTTAGGGTTAGGGTTAGGGTTAGGGTACGGGTTAGGGATAGGGTTCGGGTTAGGGTTATGGTTAGGGTCAGGGTTTGGTTTAGGGTTAGGGTACGAGTTAGGGTCAGGGTTAGGTTTAGGGTACAGGTTAGGGTAGGGTTAGGGGTTAGTGTAAGGGTTAGTGTTAGGGTACGATTTAGGGTTAGGGTATGTGTTAGGGTTAGGGTTTGGGTTAGGGTTAGGGTACGGGTTAAGGTTAGGTTTAGGGTACGGGATAGGGTTAGTGTACGGGTTAAGTTTACGGTTAGGGTTAGGTTTAGCTTATGGGTTAGAGTTAGGGTACGGGGTAGGGTTAGGTTTACGTGAGGGTTAGGGTTAGGGTATGGGTTAGGGTTAGGTTTAGGGTAAGGGTTAGGGTTAGGGTTATGGTTCGGGTTAGGGTTAGGGTTTGGGTTAGGGTACGGGTTAGTTTTAGGGTTAGGGTATGGGTTAGGGTTACGGTAAAGGTTAGGGTTAGTGTTAGGGTCTGGGTTATGTTTAAGGTACAGGTAAGGTTTATGGTTAGGGTTAGGGTTAGGTTTAGGGTTAGAATACGGGTTAGGGTTAGGTTTAGGGTACGGGATAGGGTATGCATATGCGTTAATTTTAGGGTTAGGGTTAGGTTTAGGTTACGGGTTAGGGTTAGGGTACGGGTTAGGGTTAGGTTTAGGGTGCGGGTTAGGGTTACGGTTAGGGTTAGGGTACGTGTTTGAGATAGGGTTTGGGTACGGGGTAGCTTTACGTTTAGGGTTAGGGTACGGGTTAGTTTTAGGGTTAGGGTTAGGGTACGGTTTAGGGTTAGGGTACGGGTTACGGTTAGGGTTAGGGTCAGGGTTAGGGTTAGGTTTAGGTTTAGGGTTAGGGTTAGGGTACGGGTTAGGGTTATTGTACGGGTTAGGGTTAGGGTTAGGGTTAGGGTTAGGGTTAGGGTACGGGTTAGGGTTAGGGTACGGGTTAGGGTTATGGTTAGGGTCAGGGCTTGGTTTAGGGTTAGGGTACGAGTTAGGGTTAGGGTTAGGTTTACGGTACGGGTTAGGGTTAGGGTTAGGGGTTAGGGTAAGGGTTAGGGTTAGGGTATGAGTGAGGGTTAGGGTATGGGTTAGGGTGAGGGGTAGGGTATTGGATATGTTTAGGGTTAGGGTTAGGATTAGGGTTAGTGTTATGGTACATGTTAGCGTACAGGTTAGTGTTAGCGTTAGGTTACGGGTTAGGGTACGGGTTAGGGTTAGGGTTAGGGTTAGTTTTAGGGTGTGGGTTAGGGTTAGGCATCGGGTTAGTGTTAGGGTACGGGTTAGGGTTAGGGTGCGGGTTAGGGTTAGTGTTAGGTTTATGGTACGGTTTAGGGTTAGGGTAAGGGTTAGTGTTAGGCTACGGGTTAGGTTTAGGAAATGGGTTAGGTCTAGGGTTAGGGTTAGGCTCAGGATTTGGGTTAAGGTTAGGTTTAGTGTATGGGTTCAGGTTACGGTACGAGTTAGGGTTAGGGATAGTGTTAGGTTTAGGGTTAAGGTTATAGTAGGGTGTTAGGGTTTGTGTTAGGGTTAGGTTTAGGGTTAGAATATGGGTTAGGTTTAGTGTTAGGGTTATGGTTAGTGTTAGTGTTAGGGTTAAGGTTAGAACACGGGTTAGGGTTAGGTTTAGGGTTAGGGTTAAATTAGAGTACGGGTTAGGGTTAGTTTAAGGTTAAGGTTAGGGTTAGGGTTAGGGTTATGGTTAGGGTACGTTTAGGGTTAGGGTTAGGGTTCGGGTTAGGGTTAGTCTACGGGTTAGGGTTAGGGTTAGGGTTAATGTTAGGGTTACGGTACGGGTTAGGGTTAAGGTTACGGTATGGGATAAGTTTAGTGTACGTGTTAGGTCTAGGGTTAGGGTTAGGTTTAGTGTGCGGGTTAGGGTTAGGGTTAGTGTACATGTTAGGGTTAGGGTTTGGGTACGGGTTAGGGTTACGTTTAGGTTTAGGGTACGGGTTAGGTTTAGGGTTAGGGTAAGTGTTAGTGTTAGGGTACGGGTTAGTGTTAGAGTACAGGTTAGGGTTAGGTTTAGCGTTAGGGTTAGGTTTGGAGTATGTGTTAGGGTTAGTGTTAGGGTTAGGGTTAGGGTTATTGTATGGATAGGGTTAGGGTTAGGGTTAGGGTTAGGGTTAGGGTACAGGTTAGGGTTAGTGTACGGGATAAGTTTAGTGTACAGGATAATTTTAGGGTTATGTTTAGGTTATGGGTTAGGGTTAGGGTACGGGTTAAGGTTAGGTTTAGGGTCAGGGTTAGGGTTAGGTATAGGGTTATGGTAAGGGTTAGGGTTAGGGTTGGGGTTACGGTACAGGTTAGTTTTAGGTTTAGGGTACGGTTTAAGGTTACAGTTAAGGTTAGGGTTAGTGTTAGGTTATGAGTTAGGGTTAGGGTATGGGTAAGGGTTATGGTTAGGGTTACGGTTAGGTTTAGGTTTAGGGTGCGGGTCAGGCTTAAGGTTAGGGTTAGGGTTAGCCCTAGGGTATGGGTTAGGGTTACTCTTAGGGTTTGGGTACGGGTTAGTGTTAGAGTTAGGGTACGGGATTGGGTTGGGTACGGGTTAGGACAAGGGTTAGGGTTAGGTTTAGAGTACGGGATAGGGTTAGGGTTAGGTTTATGGTTAGGGTAGGGTATGGATTAGGTTTAGGTTACGGGTTTGTTTTAGGGTTAGGGTCAGGGTTAAGGTTAGGGTTAGGGTACGAGTTAGGGTTAGGAATAGGTTAAGGGTACGGGTTAGGGTTAGTGTTAGGTTTATGGTACGGGTTAGGGTTAGGGTTAGTGTTAGGGTACGGGTAGGGTTAGGGTACGGGTTAGGTCTAAGGTTAGGGTTTGGTTTAGGGTGTGGGTTAGGGTTAGGCAAAGGGTTAGGGTTAGCGTACGGGTTAGGGTTCGGGTACGGGTTAGGGTTAGTGTTAGGTTTAAGGTAAGTGTTAGGGTTAGTGTTAGGGTAGTGTTAGGGTACGGGTAGGGTTAGGGTACGGGTTATGCCTAGGGTTAGGGTTAGGTTTAGATGCTGGTTAGGGTCAGGGTTAGGGTACGGGATTAGGTTTAGGGTTAGGGTCAGGGTTAGGGTTAGGTTTAGTGTTAGGGTTATGGTTAGGGTACAGGTTCGGGTTACGGTACAAGTTAGGGTTAGGAATAGGGTTAGGTTTAGGGTTAGGGTTATAGTAGCGGGTTAGGGTTAGTGTCAGTGTTAGGTTTAGGGTTAGAGTACGGGTTAGGTTTAGTGTTAGGATTATGGTTAGTGTTAGTGTTAGGGTTAGGGTTAGAGTACGCGTTAGGGTTAGGTTTAGGGTTAGGGTTAAGTTAGAGTACGGGTTAGGGTTGTGTAAGGGTTAGGGTTAGGGTTACGGTTAGGGTTAGTTTTAGGGTTACGGTACGGCTTTGGGGTAAGGTTACGGTACAGGATAGGTTCAGTGTACGTGTTAGGTCTAGGGTTAGGGTTACTTTAGTGTGCGGGTTAGTTTTAGTGTTAGGGTTACGTTTAAGGTTAGGATTAGTGTTAGGTTATGGGTTAGGGTTAGGGTAGGTGTAAGGGTTATGGTTAGGGTTGCGATTAGGTTTTAGGTTTAGAGTGCGGGTTAGGGTAAGGGTTAGGGTTAGGGTTAGCACTAGGGTACGGGTTAGGGTTACTCTTAGGGTTTGGGTACGGGTTAGGGTTAGGGTTGGTGTTAGGGTACGGGTCAGGGTTACGGTTAAGTTTAGGGTTAGGGTAGCGTTATGGTATGGGTTAGGGTTACAGTACGGGTTAGGGTTAGGGTGGGGGTTAGGTTTAGGTTTAGAGTACGGTTAGGGTTAGGGTAAAGGTTACGGTTAGAGTACGGGTTAGGGTTAGTGTTAGGGTAAGGGTTAGGTTTCGGGTTAGGGTTATGGTTCGGGTTAGGGTTAGGGTTTGGGTTAGGGTTAGAGTATGGGGTAGGGATAGTGGTAGGGTTAGGGTTAGGGTTAGGGTTAGGGTACCCGTTAGGGTTAGAGTTAGGGTTAAGGTTAGAGTACGGGTTAGGGTTAGGGTTAGGGTTAGGGTTAGAGTACGGGGTAAGGTTAGTGTTAGGGTTAGGGTTAGGGTTAATGTACGGGTTAGACTTAGCGTTAGGTTTAGGTTTAGGATATGGGTTAGGGTTAGGTTTAGGGTATGGGATAGGGTTAGCGTACGGGTTAAGTTTAGGGTTAGGGTTAGGTTTAGGTTACGGGTTAGGTTTAGGGTATTGGTTAGGGTTAGGTTTAGTGTTAGGGTTAGGGTTCGGGTTAGGGTTAGGTTTAGGGTCAGGGTTAGGGTTAGGGATAGGTTATGGGTTAGGGTTAGGGTTAGGGTTTGGGTCAGGGTTAGGTTTACGGTTAGGATTAGGGTACGGGTTAGGGTTAGGGTCCGGGTTAAGGTTAGCATTAGGGTTATGGTACGGGTTAGGTTTAGGGTTATGGTACGTGTTAGGGTAAGGGTTAGTGTTAGGTTTAGGGTTGGTGTTAGGTTTAGGGTTAGGTTACTGGTTAGGGTTACGGTACAGTTTAGGGTTAGGGTTAGGGTTAGGGTTAGATTTACAGTTAGTGTACGGGTTAGGGTTAGGTTTAGGGTACGGGTTAGGGATAGGGAACGGGTTATGGTTAGGAGTAGGGTATGGGTTAGATCTAGGGTTAGGGTTAGGGTTAGGTTTAGGGTTATTGTACGGGTTAGTGTACGGGTTAGGGTTACGGTTAAGGTATGGGTAACGGTACGGTTTTGTGTTATTGTACGGGTTAGGGTACGGGTTTGGATTAGTGTTAGGGTACGTGTAGGTTTACTGTTTGGGTACGGGTTACGGTAGGTTTAGTGTTAGGGTTAGGGTTAGGGGTTAGGGTTAATATTAGGTATGGGATAGGTTTAGGGTACGGTTTAGGGTACGGTTTAGGGTTGGGGTTAGTGTATGTTATGGGTATGGGTTAGGTTTAGGGTTAGGGTTAATGCTGGTTTAGGGTGCGGGTTAGGGTTAAGGTTAGGGTACGGGATGGGGTTAGTATACATATTAGCTCTAGGATTCGGGTTAGGTTTAGTGTGTGGGTTAGATTTAGGGTTAGGGTTAGGGTACAAGTTAGGGTTAGGGTTTGAGTATGGGTTAGGTTTACGTTTAGAGTTAGGGTATGGGTTAGGTTTAGGGCTAGGGTTAGGATACGGTTGAGGGTTAGGGTACGGGTTAGGTTTATGGTTAGGGTCAGTGTTAGGGTTAGGTTTAGGGTAAGGTTTAGGGTACGGGTTAGTGTACGTGTTAGTTTTAGGGTTAAGTTACGGGTTAGGGTTATGGTTAAAGTTAGGGTTAGGGTTAGGGTGTAGGTTATGGTCAGGGTACGGTTAAGGGTTATGGTTAGGGTTAGGTTTATGGTTAAGTTTAGGGTGCGGTTTAGGGTTAGGGTTAGGGTTAGGGTTAGAATACGGGTTTGGGTTAGTGTTAAGGTACGGGTTAGGTTTACCATTTGGGTACAGGGTAGGGTAAGGGTTAGGGTTAGGGTTAGAGTTAGTGTTAGGCTACGGGATCGGTTTAGAGTACGGGTTAGGGTTAGGTTTAGGGTTAGTGTTAGGGTTAGGGTTATAGTACGGTTTAGGGTTAGAGTTAGGGTTAGGTTTAGGGTTAGAGTACGGGTTAGGGATAGTGTTAGTGTTATGGTTAGCGTTAGGGTACGAGTTAGGGTTAGAGTACGGGTTGGGGTTAGGTTTAGGGTTAGGGTTATGGTTAGAGTACGGGTTAGGGTTAGTGTTAGAGTTAGGGTTAGGGTTAGGGTTAGAGTACGGATAGGGTTATGGTTAGGGTTACGGTACGGGTTAGGGTTAGGTTTAGGGTACGGGATACGGTTAGAGTACGGGTTAGGGTTAGGTTTAGGTTTAGTGTCAGGTTTAGCGTTAGGTATAGGGTTAGGCTACGGGTTAGGTTTAGGTTTGGGGTTAGGGTACGGGTTAGTTTTAGCGTTAGGGTACGGGTCAGTGTTATGGTTAAGGTTAGGGTTAGGGTATGGGTTAGGGTTAGGGTACGGGTAAGGGTTATGTTTAGGGTTAGGGTAAGGTTTAGGTTTAGGGGACGGGTTTAGGTTAGGGTTAGGGTTAGCGCTAGGTTATGGGTTAGGGTTAATGTTAGGTTTTGGGTACGTGTTACGTTTAGGGTTTGGGTACGGAATAGGTTTGGGAATGGGTTAGGTCAAGGGTTAGGGTTAGGTTTAGGGTACGGGTTAGGGTTAGGGTTAGGTTGAGGGTTAGGGTATGTGTTAGGCTTAGGGTATGGGTTAGGGTTAGGGTTAGGGTTAGGGTACGAGTTAGGGTTAGGGTTAGGTTTAGGGTACTGGTTAGGGTTAGGTTTAGGGGTAGGGTACGGGTTAGGTTTAGGGTACACGTTAGGGTTAGGTTTAGGTGCGGGTTAGGGTTAGGGTTAGGGTACGGTTTAGGGTTAGGTTTAGGGTCAGGGTTAGGGTTAGTGATAGGGCATGGTACGGGTTAGGGTTAGGGTTGGGTTTAGGGAATGGGTTAGGGTTAGGGTTAGAGTACGGTTAGGGTTAGGGTTAGGGTTAGGATTAGAGTACAGGTTAGGGTTAGTGTTAGGGTTAGGGTTAGGGTTAGGGTTCGGGATAGGGTTAGTGTACATGTTAGGTCTAGGGTTAGGCATAGGTTTAGAGTGTGGGTTAGGGATAGGTTTAGTGTGCGGGTTAGGGTTAGGGATAGTGTACGTGTTAGGGTAAGGGTTTGGGTACAGTTTAGGGTTAGGATAAGGGTTAGGGTTAGGGTTAGGATTAGGGTACTGGTTAGGGTTAGGGTACGTGTTAGGGTTAGGGTTAGGGTTAGGGTTAGTGTTAGGGTACAGGTTAGGGTTAGGGTACGTGTTAGGTCTAGGGTTACTGTTAAGTTTAGGATGTGGGTTAGGGTTAGGGTTAGGGTACGGGATTCGGGTTAGGGTTAGGGTTAGGGTTACGGTTAAGTTTAGGTTTAGGGTTACGGTAGGGTACGGGTAAAGTTAACAGTAAGAGTTAGGGTTAGGGTTAGGGTTAGGTTTAGGGTTAGGGTTATAGTGGAGGGTTAGGGTTAGTGTTAGGGTTAGGATTAGGGTTAGGGGACCGGTTAGGGTTAGGGTACAGGTTAGGGTACTTGTTAGGTTTAGTGTTAGGTTACGGGTTAGGGTTAGGGTTAGGGTTAGTGTTAGGGTACGTGTTAGGGTTAGGCTAAGGGTTAAGTTTAGGCTTAGGGTTAGGTTTAGGATTCGGGTTAGGGTTAAGGTTAGGGTACAGGATAAGGGTTAGGGTTAGGGTCAGGAATAGCGTTAGGTTTAGGGTTAAGGTTAGGGTTGGGTACGGTTTAGGGTTACAGTACCAGTTAGGCTTAGGGTAAGGGCTAGGTTTAGGGTTAGGATTATAGTAGGGGGTTAGGGTTAGTGTTAGGGTTACGTTTAGTGTTAGAGTACTGGTTAGGGTTAGTGTTAGGGATATGGGTAGTGTTAGGGTTAGGGTTAAGTTTAGAGTATGGGTTAGGGTTAGGATTAGGTTTAGGGTTAGGTTTAGAGTACGGGATAGGGTTAGGGTTAGGTTTAGGGTCAGGGTTAGGGTAAGGATTAGTGTTAGGGTATGGGTTAGGGTTAGGGTTCGGTTTAGGTTACGGGTTAGTTTTAGGGTTAGGGTATGGGTTAGGGTTACGGTTAAGGTTAGGGTTAGGTTTAGGGTATGGGTTAGGGTTAGGTTACGGTTAAGGGTTATGGTTTGGTTTAGGGTTAGGTTAAGTTTAGGGTGCGGGTTATGGTTATGGTTAGGGTTAGCGTTAGAGTACGGGTTTGGGTTAGTGTTAGGGTACGGGTTAGGTTTACCGTTTGGGTACGGGTTAGGGTAAGGTTTAGGGTTAGGTTTAGGGTACGAGTTATGGTTAGGTTTTGGGTACGGGTTAGGATTAGGGATAGGGTTATGGTACGGGTTAGGGTTAGTTTTGGGGTTACGGTACGGGTTATTTTTAGGGTTATGGTATGGGTTAGGGTTACGGTTAAGTTTAGGGTTAGTGTTAGGTATGGGTTAGGTTTAGGCTACGGGTAAGGGTAATGGTTAGGGTTACAGTTAGGTTTAGGTTTAGGGTGCGGGTTAGGCTTAGGGTTAGGTTTAGGTTTAGCGCTAGGTTATGGGTTAGGGTTACTCTTAGGGTTTGGGTACGGGTTAGGGTTAGGGTTAGGTTACAGGATAGGGTTGGGTACGAGTTAGGAGAAGGGTTAGGGTTAGATTTAGGGTACGGGATAGGGTTAGGGTTAGGTTTAGGGTTAGGTTTAGGGTATGGGTTAGGTGTAGGGTACGGGTTAGGGTTAGGGTTAGGGTCAGGGTTAGGGTTAGTGTTAGGGTACGAGTTAGGGTTAGGGTGTGGTTTAGGGTACAGGATAGGGTTAGGGTTAGAGTACGGGTTAGGTTTAGTGTTAGGGTTAGGATTAGGGTACGGGTTAGGGTTAGAGTTAGGGTCAGGGTTAGGGTTAGGGTACGAGTTAGGGTTAGGGTTAGGTTTAGGGTACGGTTTAGGGTTACGGTTAGGTTTAGGGTTAGGGTTAGAGTATGGGGTAGGGTTAGTGTTAGGGTTAAGGGTTAAGGTACGGGTTAGGGTTAGAGTTAGGCTTAGGGTTAGAGTACGGGGTAGGGTTAGGGTTAGGGTTGGAGTATGGATAGGGTTAGGGTTAGGTTTAGGATTAGAGTACGGGTTAGGATTAGTGTACGGGTTAGGGTGAGGGTCAGTGTTAGGGTTAGGTTACGAGTTAGGTTTAGGGTTAGGGTACAGTTAAGGGTTATGGTTAGCGTTAGGGTTAGGGTTAAGTTTAAGTTGCGGTTTAGGGTTAGGGTTAGGGTTAGTGTTAGAGTACGGGTTTGTGTTAGTGTTAGGAAACGGGTTAGGTTTACTGTTTTGGTACGGGTTAGGTAAGGGTTAGGGATAGGGTTAGAGTTAGGGGTAGGGTTAGAGTTAGTGTTAGGCTACGGGATAGGGTTAGAGTACAGGTTAGGGTTAGGGTTAGGGTTAGGTTTAGGGTTATGGTACGGGTTTGGGTTAGAGATAGGGTTAGGTTTATGGTTAGAGTACGGGTTAGGGATAGTGTTAGGTTTAGGGTTAGTGTTAGGGTACGGGTTAGGGTTAGCGTATAGGTTAGGGTTACATTTAGGTTTAGGGTTAGTGCTAGAGTACGGGTTAGGTTTAGTGTTAGGGTTAGGGTTAGGATTAGGGTTAGAGAGCGGATAGGGTTAGGGTTAGGGTTAGGGTTAGGGTCAGGGATAGAGTACAGTTTAGGTTAGGGTTTGTGTTAGGGTTAGAGTTTGGGGTAGGGTTAGTGTTAAGGTTAGGGTTAGGGTTAGGTTTAGGGTACGGGTTAGTTTTAGGGTTATGGTACTGGTTAGGGTTAAGATGAGGGTTAGTGTTAGAGTTAGAGTATGGTTAGGGTTAGGGTTAGGGTTAATGTACGGGTTAGGCTTAGGGTTAGGTTTAGGGTTGCGTTACGGTTTAGGGTTAGGTTTAGGGTACTGGATAGGGTTAGCGTACGGGTTAAGTTTAGGGTTAGGGTTAGGCTTAGGTTACTGCTCAGGGTTAGGTTTTGTGTGGGTTAGGGTTAGGGTTAGGGTTAGGGTACAGGTTAGGGTTAGGGTGTGGTTAGGGTACAGGTTAATTTTAGGTTTAATGTACGAGTCATGGTTATGGTTAAGTTTAGGGTTAGTGTTAGGGTATGGTTTAGGGTTAGAGTACGGATAATGGTTAGGGTTAGGGTTAGGGTTAGTGTTAGCGCTAGGGTATGGTTTAGGGTTACTCTTAGGGTTTGGGTATGGGTTAGGGTTAGGGTTAGGTTACGGGTTAGGTTAAGGGTTAGGGTTAGGTTTAGGGTACGTGTTAGGGTTAGGGTTAGGATTAGGTTTAGGGTTACGGTATGGGTTAGGCTTAGGGTACAGGATAGGGTTAGGGTTAGGGTCAAGGTTAGGGTTAGGGTTAGGGTTAGGGTACGGGTTAGGGTTAGGTTTAGGGTACGGGTTAGGGTTAGGTTTAGGGTTAGGGTATGGGTTAGGTTTCGGATACGGGTTAGGGTTAGGGTTAGGGTCAGGGTTAGGGTTAGGGTTAGGGTACGAATTAGGGTTAGGGTTAGGGTACGGGTTAGGTTTAGGGTTATGGTATGGGTTAGGGTTACAGTATGGTTTAGGGTTTGGGTGAGGGTTACGGTTAGGGTTAGAATACGTTTAGAGTTAGGGTTAGGCTTAGGGATAGAGTACAGGTTAGGGTTAGTGTTTGGGTTAGGGTTAGGGTTAGGGTACGGCTACAGGTTAGGGTTAGGGTTAGTGTTAGAGTACGGGGAGGGTTAGGGTTAGGGTTAGGGTTATGGTTAGAGTACGGGTTAGGGTTAGTGTTAGAGTTAGTGTTAGGGTTAGTGTACGGGTACAGGTTAGGGTTAGGGTTAGTGTTAGCGTGCGGGGTAGGGTTAGTGTTAGGGTTAGGGTTAGGGTTAGAGTACGGGTTTGGGTTAGTGTAAGGGTACGGGTTAAGTTTACCGCCAGGGTACGGGTTAGTTTTAGAGTTAGGGTACAGGTCAGGGTTACGGTAAGGTTAGGGTTAGGGTTAGGGTATGGGTTAGGGTTACGGTACGGTTAAGGGTTATGGTTAGTTTTAGGGTTAGGTTTAGGTTTTGGGTGCGGGTTAGGGTTAGGGTTAGATCTAGGGTATGGGTTTGCTTTAGGGTAAGGGTTCGGGATAGGGTTGGGTATGGGTTAGGTCAAGGGTTAGGGTTAGGTTTAGTGTACGGGTTAGGGTTAGGGTTAGGTTTAAGGTTAGGCTTAGAGTATGGGTTAGGCTTAGGGTACGGGTTAGGATTAGGATTAGTGTCAGTGTTAGGGTTAGGGTTAGAGTACGAGTTATGGTTAGGGTTGGGTTTGGGGTACAGATTAGGGTGAGGGTTAGGGTTAGAGTACGGGTTAGGTTTAAGGTACGGGTTAGGGTTAGGTTTAGGGTCAGGGTTAGGTTTAGGGTATGGGTTAGGGTTAGAGTATGGTAAGGGTTTGTGTTAGGGTTAGGGTTAGGGTTAGTGTATGGATAGGGTTAGGGTTAGGGTTAGGGTTAGGCTACGGGTTAGGATTAGGGATAGGGTACGGGTTAGGGTTATTTTTAGGTGCGGGTTACGGTTAGGGAACGGGTTAGGGTTAGGTTTAGAGTCAGGGTTAAGGTTAGGAATAGGGTTATGATATGGGTTAGGGTTAGGTTTGGGGTTAGGGTACGGGTTAGTTCTAGGGTTACGGTACAGGTTAGGGTTAGGGTACGGGTTAGGGTTAGCGTTAGGGTTGTGTTATGGGTTAGAGTTAGGGTTGGGGTTGGTGTTAGGATACGGGTTAGGGTTAGGGTTATGGTACGGGTTAGGGTTACAGTACGGGTTAGGGTTAGGTTTAGGGTTAGGGTTAGGGTTAGGGATAGAGTACGGGTTAGGGTTAGTGTTAGAGTTAGGGAAAGGTTGAGGGTTAGGGTTAGGGTACGGGAGAGGATTAGGGTTAGGGTTAGGTTTAGGGTTAGAGTACGGCTAGGGTTAGTGTTAGTGTTAGGGTTAGGGTTAATGTACTGGTTAGGCTTAGGGTTAGGGTTAGGGTTAGGTTACGGGTTAGTGTTAGGTTTAGGGTACGGGATAGGGTTAGCATATGGGTTACGTTTAGGGTTTGGGTTAGGTTTATGTTACGGGTTAGGGTTAGGGTAGTGGTTAGGGTTAAGTTTAGGTTGCGGATAAGGGTTAGGGTTAGGGTTAGTGTACGGGTTAGCATTAGGTTTCGGGTCAGGGTAAGGTTTAGGGTTAGTGTTAGGGTATGGGTTAGGGTAGGGTTGGGTTTAGGGTACGGGTTAGTTTTAGGGTTAGGGTACATGTTAGGTTTACTTTTAAAGTAAGGGTTAGGGTTAGGGTGTGGGTTAGTTTTAGGGTACGGTTTAGGTCTAGGGTTAGGGTTAGGTTTAGGGTGTGGGTTAGGGTTAGGCATCGGGTTAGGGATAGGGTATGGGTTAGGTTTAGTGTACGGGTTAGGGTTAGCGTTAGGGTTATGGTATGGGGTAGGGTTAAGGTTGGGGTTAGTGTTAGGGTACGGGTTAGGTTTATGGTATGGGTTAGGTTTAGGGTACGGGTTAGTTTTAGGGTTATGGTACGGTATAGGGTTACAGTACGGGTTAGGGTTAAGGTGTGGGTTAGTGTTAGGTTTAGAGTATGGTTAGGGTTAGGGTTAGGGTTAATGTACGGGTTAGGCTTAGGGTTAGGTTTAGGGTTAGGATATGGGTTAGGGTTAGGTTTAGGGTATGGGATAGGGTTATCGTACAGGTTAAGTTTAGGGTTACAGTTAGGTTTCGGTTACGGGTTAGGGTTAGGGTACGGGTTAGGGTTAGGTTTAGGGTGCGGGTTAGGATTAGGTTTAGGGTTAGTGTAAGGGTTAGGGTTAGGTTTAGGGTCAGGGTTAGGGTTAGGGTTAGTGTTAGGGTACGTATTAAGGTTAGGGTTGGGGCTAGGGTACGGTTTAGTTTTAGAGTTAGGGTATGGGTTATGGTTATGGTTAAGGTTAGGGTTATGGTTAGGGTATGGGTTAGGGTTAGGTTACGGTTAAGGTTTATGGTTTGGGTTAGGGTTTGGGTTCAGTTTAGGGTGCGGGTTAGGGTTAAGGTTAGGGTTAGAGTACGGGTTTGGGTTAGTGTTAGGGTACGGGTCAGGTTTACCGCCAGGGTACGGGTTAGGGTAAGGGTTAGGGTTAGTGTCAGGGTTAGGGGTTATATTTAGGGTTAGTGTTAGGCTACGGGTAGGGTGTGAGTACGGGTTATGGTTAGGGCTAGGGTTCGGGTTAGGTTTAGGGTACGGGTTAGGGTTAGGTTTAGGTTTGGGTTAGGGTTAGTGTACAGATAGGGTTAGGGTTAGGGTTAGGGTTAGGTTACGGGTTAGGGTTAGGTTTAGGGTACAGGATAGGGTTAGCATATGGGTTAATTTTAGTGTCAGGTTAGGTTTAGGTTACAGGTTAGTCTTAGGGTACGGGTTAGGGTTAGGTTTAGGTGAGGGTTAGCGTTAGGGTTAGGGGTAGGGTTAGGATTAGGGTACGGGTTAGGGTTAGGTTTAGGGTCAGGGTTAGCGTTTGGGATAGGGTTATGGTACGGGTTAGAGTTGGGGTTGGGGTTAGGGTACGGGTTAGTTTTAGGGTTAGGGTACAGGTCAGGGTTACGGTTAAGGTTAGGGTTAGGGTTAGGGTATGGGTTAGGTTTACGGTATGGTTAAGTTTATGGTTAGGGTTAGGGTTAGGTTTATGTTTAGGGTGCGGTTTAGGGTTAGGGTTATAGCTAGGGTATGGGTTAGTGTTAGGGTAAGGGTTCGGGATAGGGTTGGGTATGGGTTAGGTCAAGGGTTAGGGTTAGATTTAGTGTACGGGTTAGGGTTAGGGTTAGGTTTAGGGTTTGGATTAGAGTATGGGTTAGGCTTAGAGTACGGGTTAGGATTAGGATTAGGGTCAGTGTTAGGGTTATGGTTAGGGTACAAGTTATGGTTAGGGATAGGTTTGTGGTACAGATTAGGGTTAGTGTTAGGGTTAGTGTATGGGTTAGGTTTAAGGTATGGGTTAGGGTTAGGGTTAGGCACAGGGTTAGGTTTAGGGTTAGGGTTAGGGTTAGAGTACGGTTAGGGTTTGTGTTAGTGTTAGGGTTAGGGTTAGTGTACGGATAGGTTTAGGGTTAGGGTTAGGTTAGGCTACGGGTTAGGATTACGGTTAGGGTACGGGTTAGGGTTAGGTTTAGGTGCGGGTTACGGTTAGGGTACGGGTTAGGTTTAGGTTTAGGGTCATGGTTAAGGTTAGGGATAGGGTTATGATACGGGTTAGGTTTAGGGTTGAGGTTAAGGTACAGGTAAGTTTTAGGGTTAGGGTACGGGTTAGGGTTAGGGTACAGGTTAGGGTTAGCGTTAGGGTTGTGGTGTGGGTTAGGGTTAGGGTTGGGGTTAGTGTTAGGGCACGGGTTAGTGTTAGGGTTATGGTATGGGTTAGGGTTACAGTAGGGGTTAGGGTTAGGGTAGGGTTAGGGATAGAGTACGGGTTACGGTTAGCGTTAGGGTTAGGGAAAGGGTTAGGGTTAGGGTTAGGTTACGGGATAGGGTTAGGGTTAGGGTTAGGGTTAGGGTTAGAGTACGGGGTAGGGTTAGTGTTAGGTTAGGGTTAGGGTTAATGTACGGGTTAGGCTGAGGGTTAGGTTTAGGGTTAGGTTACGGGTTAGTGTTAGGTTTAGGGTACGGGATAGGGTTAGCGTATAGGTTAAGTTTAGGGTTTGGGTTAGGTTTAGGTTACGGGTTAGGGTTAGGGTACTGGTTAGGGTTAAGTTTAGGTTGCGGGTCAGAGTTAGGGTTAGGGTTAGTGTACGGGTTAGGGTTAGGTTTAGGGTCACGGTAAGGGTTAGGTTTAGTGTTAGGGTATGGGTTAGGGTTAGTGTTGGGGTTAAAGTACGGTTTAGTTTTAGGGTTAGGGTACGGGTTAGGGTTACTTTTAAAGTAAAGGTTAGGGTTAGGGTTAGTGCTAGGTTTAGTGTGCGGGTTAGGGTAAAGGTTAGGGTTAGGGTACGTGTTAGTGTTAGGGTTGCAGTTAGTGTTAGGGTACGGGTTAGGGTTAGGGTACGGGTTAGGGTTAGCGTTAGGGTTATGGTATTGGTTAGGGTTAGGGTTGGGGTTAGTGGTAGGGTACGGGTTAGGGTTAGGGTACAGGTTAGGTCTAGGGTTAGGGTTTGGTTTAGGATGCGGGTTATGGTTAAGGTTAGGGTACGTTTAGGATCAGGTTTAGGGTTAGGATTCGGGTTCGTGTTAGTGTACGGGTTAGGGTTAGGATTAGGGTTAGGGTTAGTGTTAGTGTTAGTTTTACGGTACGGTTTAGCGTTAAGTTTACGGTACGGGATAGGTTTAGTGTACGTGTTAGGTCTAGGGTTGGGGTTAGGTTTAGTGTGCGGGTTAGGGTAAGGGTTAGGGTTACGGTACGTGTTAGGGTTAGTGTTTGGGTACGGGTTAGGGTTACGTTTAGGGTTAGGGTACGGGTTAGGTTTAGGGTTAGTGTAAGGGTTAGTGCTAGGGTACGGGTTAGTGTTAGGGTACGGGTTAGGGTTAGGGTTGGGGTTAGGGTACGGGTTAGTTTTAGAGTTAGGGTACGGGTTAGGGTTACGGTTAAGGTTAGGCTTGGATTAGGCTATGGGTTAGGGTTACGGTTAAGGTTAGGGTTAGGGTTAGGCTATGGGTTAGGGTTAGGTTACGGTTAAGGGTTATGGTTTGGGTTAGGGTTAGTGTTAAGTTTAGGGTGCGGGTTTGGGTTAGGGTTTGGGTTAGAGTACGGGTTTGTGTTAGTGTTAGGGTATGGGTTAGGTTTACCGTTTGGGTACGGGTTAGGGTAAGGGTTAGGTTTAAGGTTAGGGTTAGGGGTTAGGGTTAGATTTAGGGTTAGGCTACAGATAGGGTTAGGGTACGGGTTAGGGTTAGGGTTAGGGTTCGGGTTAGGGTTAGTGTACGGTTTAGGGTTAGTGTTAGGGTTAGTCTTAAGGTTACGGTACGGGTTTGGATTAAGGCTGGGGTACGGGATAGGGTTAGTGTACGTGTTAGGTCTAGGGTTAGGGTTAGGTTTAGTGTGCGGGTTAGGGTTAGGGTTAGGGTACGTGTTAGGGATAGGGCTTGGGTACGGGTTAGCGTTATGTTTAGGGTTAGGGTACAGGTTAGTTTTAGGGTTAGAGTTAGGGTACGGTTTAGGGTTAGGGTACGGGTTAGGGTTCGGTTTAGGGTCAGGGTTAGGGTTAGGTTTAGTTTTAGGGTTAGGGTTAGGGTACAGGTTAGGGTTACTGTACGGGTTAGGGTTAGGTTTAGGGTCAGGGTGAGGGTTAGGGTTAGGGTACGGATTAGGGTTACGATACGGGTTAGGGTTAGGGTGTGGGTCAGGGTTAGGGTTAGGGTTAGGGTTAGGGTTAGGGTACAGGTTAGGGTTAGGGTAGGTTTAGGGTATGGGTTAGGGTTAGGGTTAGGGGTTACGGTAAGTGTTAGGGTTAGCGTATGGGTTAGGGTGAGGGGTAGGTAATGGGTTAGGATTTGGGATAGTGTTAGGATTAGGGTTAGGGTTAAGGTACGTGTAACCGTACGGGTTAGGTTTAGGGTACGGGTTAGGTCTAGGGTTAGGGTTAGTTTTAGGTTTTTAGTTAGGTTTTGGCATTCGGTTAGGGTTAGTGTACGTGTTAGGGTTTGGGTATGGGTTAGGGTTAGTGTTAGGTTTATGGTACCGGTTAGGGTTAGGGTTAGGTTTAGGTTTAGGATGCGGGTTAGGGTTACAGTTAGGGTACTGGATTAGTGTTAGGGTTAGGGTCAGGGTTAGGGTTAGGTTTAGGGTTAGGGTTAGGGTTAGGGTACGGGTTAGGTTTAGGGTTAGGGTTAGTGTATGGGATAGGGTTAGGATTAGGGTTAGTGTTAGTGTTAGGGTTAGGGGACAGGTTAGTGTTAGGGTTAGTTTACGGGATAGGTTTATGGTACGGTTTAGGTCTAGGGTTAGGTTTAGGTTTAGGGTGTGGGTTAGGGTTAGGCATCAGGTTAAGGATAGGGTACGGGTTAGGGTTAGGTTACGGGTTAGGGTTAGTGTTAGGGTTATGGTACGGGATAGGGTTAAGGTTAGGGTTAGGGTTAGAGTACGGGGTAGGATTAGTGTTAGGGTTAGGGTTAGGGTTAATGAATGTCTTAAGCTTAGGGTTAGGTTTAGGGTTAGGATACGGGTTAGGGTTAGGTTTAGGGTATGGGATAGGGTTAGCGTACGGGTTAAGTTTGGGTTAGGGTTAGGTTTAGGTTACGGGTTAGGGTTAGGGTACGGGTAGGGTTACGTTTAGGGCGCGGGTTAGGTTTAGGGTTAGGTTTAGTGTAAGTGATAAGGTTAGGTTTAGGGTCTGTGTTAGGGTTAGGGTTAGTGTTAAAGTACAGGTTAGGGTTAGGGTTGGGTTCAGGGTACGGGTTAGTTTTAGGCTTATGATACGGGTTAGCGTTATGGTTAAGGTTAGGGTTAGGGTTAAGATATGGGTTAGGGTTAGGTTACGGTTAAGGGTTATGGTTTGGGTTAGGGTTAGGGTTAAGTTTAGGGTGCTGGTTAGGGTAGGGTTAGGTTTAGAGTACGGGTTTGGGTTAGTGTTAGGCTATGGGTTAGGTTTACCGTTTGGGTACGGCTTAGGGTAAGGGTTAGGGTAAGTGTTAGGGGTTAGGGTTAGAGTTAGGTTAGGCTACGGGTAGGGTTAGGGTGCTTGTTAGGCTTAGGGTTAGGGTTCGGGTTAGGGTTAGTGTACGGCTTAGGGTTAGGGTTAGGGTTAGGTTTAGGGTTAGGGTTAGGGTTACGGTACGGGTTAGGGTTAAGGTTAGGTTACAGTATAGGGTTAGTGTACATTTTAGGTCTAAGGTTAGGGTTAGGTTTAGTGTGCTGGTTAGGGTTAGGGTTAGGGATAGGGTACGTGTTAGGGTTAGGGTTTGGTTTCGTGTTAGGCTTATGTTTAGGGTTACGGTAAGGGTTAGGTTTAGGGTTAGGGTAAGTGTTAGTGTTAGGTTGCGGGTTAGGGTTAGAGTACGGGTTAGGGTTAGTGTTAGGGTTAGGGTTGGGGTTAGTGTACGGATAGGGTTAGGGTTAGTGTTAGGGTATGGGCTTGGGTTAGGTTTAGGGTACGGGATAGGGTTAGTGTACGGGTTAAGTTTAGGGTTAATGTTAGGTTTAGGTTACTGGTTAGGGTTAGGGTACGGGTTTGGGTTGGGTTCAGGAGCGGGTTAGGGTTAGGGTACGGGTTATGGTTAGCGTACGTGTTAGGGTTAGGTTTTGGGTACGGGTTAGGGTTACGTTTAGGTTTAGGTTACAGGTTAGGTTTAGGGTTCGGTTTAGGGTACGGTTTAGGGTTAGGGTACGGGATAGGGTTAAGATTAGGGTCAGTGTTAGGGTTAGGTTACGGGTTAGGGTTACTGAACGGGTTAGGGTTAGGTTTAGGGTACGGGATAGGGTTAGCGTACGGGTTAAGTTTAGGGTTAGGGTTAGGTTTAGGTTATGGGTTAGGTTTAGGGTATTGGTTAGGGTTAGGTTTAGGGTCAGGGTTAGGGTTATGGTTAGGGTTAGGGTACGAGTTAGAGTTAGGGTTAGGGTACGGGTTAGGGTTAGTGTATTGGTACAGGTTAGTGTTACAGTACAGGTTAAGGTTAGGGTGAGGGTTAGGGTTAGGTTTAGAGTACGGTTAGGGTTAGGTTTAGGGTTAGGGTTAGAGTACGAGTTAGGGTTAGTGTTAGGGTTAGTGTTAAGGTACGGGTTAGGGTTAGGTTTACTGTTAGAGTTAGAGTACGGGTAGGGTTAGTGTTAGGGTTAGGGTTAGGGTTAATATACGGGTTAGGTTTAGCGTTAGGTTTAGGGTTAGGATACGGGCTAGGGTTAGGTTTAGGGTATGGGATAGGGATAGCATACGGGTTACGTTTAGGGTTCGGGTTAGGTTTAGGTTACAGGTTAGGTTTAGGGTATTGGTTAGGGTTAGGTTTAGGGTTAGGGTTAGGGTACGGGTTAGGGATAGGTTTAGGTTCAGGGTTAGGGTTAGGGATAGGGTTATGGCACGGGTTAGGGTTAGGGTTGGGGTTAGGGTATGTGTTAATTTTAGGGTTAGTGTACGGGTTAGAGTTACGGTTAAGGTTAGGGTTAGGGATAGGTTATGGGTTAGGGTTAGGGTTAGGGTTTGGGTAAGGGTTAGGTTTGCGGTTAGGATTAGGGTACGGGTTAGGGTTAGGGTCCGGGTTAAGGTTAGCATTAGGGTTAGGGTACGGGTTAGGGTTAGGTTTAGGGTTGGTGTTAGGTTTAGGGTTAGGGTATGGGTTAGGGTTATGGTACAGTTTACGGTTAGGGTTAGGTTTAGGGTTAGATTTACGGTTAGTTTATGGGTTAGGGTTAGGTTTAGGGTACGGGTTAGGGATAGGGAACGGGTTAGGGTTAGGAGTAGGGTATGGTTTAGATTTAGGGTTAGGCTAAGGGTTCGGTTTAGGGTTATGGTGCGGGTTAGTGTACGGGTTAGGGTTACGGTTAAGGTATGGGTAACGGTACGGTTTTGTGTTATGGTACGGGTTAGGGTACGGGTTTGGATTAGTGTTAGGGTACGTGTAGGTTTACTGTTTGGGCACGGGTTATGGTAGGGTTAGTGTTAGGGTTAGGGTTAGGGGTTAGGGTTGATATTAGGCTACGTGATAGGGTTAGGGTACGGTTTAGGGTACGGTTTAGGGTTGGGGTTAGTGTATGTGTACGGGTATGGGTTAGGTTTAGGGTTAGGGTTAATGCTGGTTTATGGTGCGGGTTAGGGTTAAGGTTAGGGTACGGGATGCGGTTAGTGTACATATTAGGTCTAGGATTCGGGTTAGGTTTAGTGTGCGGGTTAGAGTTAGGGTTAGGGTTAGGGAACGAGTTAGGGTTAGGTTTTGGGTACGGGTTAGGGTTAGGTTTAGGGTACGGGATAGGGTTAGGGTACGGGTTAGGGTTATGTTTAGGTTTAGTGTCAGGTATAGCGTTAGGGATAGGGTTAGGTTACGGGTTAGGGTTAGGTTTGGCATTAGGGTACGTGTCAGTGTTATGGTTAAGGTTAGGGTTAGGGTATGGGTTAGGGTTAGGGTACGGGTAAGGGTTATGTTTAGAGTTAGGGTAAGTTTTAGGTTTATGGGACGGGTTTGGGTTAGGTTTAGGGTTAGCGCTCGGGAATGGGTTAGTGTTACTGTTACGGTTTGGGTACGGGTTAGTTTAGGGTTAGGTTACGGGATAGGGTTGGGTACAGGTTAGGTTTAGGATTAGTTTACGGGACAGGGTTGGGTAGGAGTTAGGTCAAGGGTTAGGTTTAGGTTTAGGGTACAGGTGAGGGTTAGGGTTAGGATTAGGTTTAGGTTTAGGGTATGGGTTAGGCTTAGGGTACGGGTTATGGTTAGCTTCAGGGTTAGAGTTAGGGTTAGCGTTAGGTTATGGGTTAGGGTTAGGTTAGGGTACGGGTTAGGGTTAGGGTTAGGGTTAGGGTTAGGGTTAGGGTACGAGTTAGGGTTAGGGTTAGGATACGGGTTAGGTTTAGGGTATTGGTACGGGTTAGTGTTACAGTACGGGTTATGGTAAGGATGAGGGTTAGGGTTAGGTTTAGAGTACGGTTAGGGTTAGTGTTAGGGTTAGGGTTAGGGTTAGAGTACGGGTTAGGGTTAGTGTTAGGGTTTGGGTTAGAGTGAGGGTACGGGTTAGGGTTAGGGTTAGGGTTAGGTTTAGAGCACGGGAAAGGGTTGGGTACGGGTTAGTTGAAGGTTTAGGGTTAGTTTTAGGGTACGGGTTAGGGTTAGTGTTAGGTTTAGTGTTAGGGTTAGGGTATGGGTTAGGTTTAGGGTATGGGTTAGGGTACGGGTTAGGGTCAGGGTTAGGGTTAGGGTTAGGGTATGAGTTAGGGTTAGGGTTAGGTTTAGGTTACGGGTTAGGATTAGGGTTAGGGTTAGGGTTAGAGTACAGGGTAGGGTTACTGTTAGGGTTAGGGTTAGGTTTGATGTACGGGTTAGCTTAGGGTTAGGATAGGGTTAGGATATGGGTTAGGGTTATGTTTAGGGTACGGGATAGGGTTAGCATACGGGTTAAGTTTAGGGTTAGGGTTAGGTTTAGTTTACGGGTTAGGGTACGGGTTAGGGTTAGGTTTAGGGTGCGGCTTAGGTTAAGGGTTAGGTTTAGTGTAAGGGTTAGGGTTAGGTTAAGGGTCAGGGTTAGGGTTAGGGTTAGTGTACAGGTTATGGTTAGGGTTGGGGTTAGGGTACGGGTTAGGGTTATGATTGAGGTTAGGTTTAGGTTGAGGTTTGGGTTAGGGTTAGGTTACGGTTAAGGGTTATATTTTGGGTTAGGTTTAGGGTTAAGTTTAGGGTGCGGGTCAAGTTTAGGGTTAGGTTTAGGGTTAGGATTAGAGTACGGGTTTGGGTTAGTGTTAGGGTATGGGTTAGGTTTACCGTTTGGGTACGGGTTAGGGTAAGGGTTAGGGATAGGGTTAGGTTAGGGTTAGGCGTTAGGGTTAGAGTTAGGGTTAGGCTATGGGTAGGCTTAGGGTACGGGTTAGGGTTAGGGTTTTCTTTCGGGTGAGGGTTAGTGTACGCGTTAGGGTTAGGTTTAGGTTTAGGGTTAGTGTTAGGGTACGGTACGGGTTAGGGTTAAGGTTAGGGTACGGGATAGGGTTAGTGTACGTGTTAGGTCTAGGGTTAGGGTTAGGTTTAGTGTGCGGGTTAAGGTTAGGGTTAGGGTTAGGGTACATGTTAGGGTAAGTGTTTGGGTACAGTTTAGGGTTAGGGTACGTGTTAGGGTTAGGGTTGGGATTAGGGTACTGGTTAGGGTTAGGGTACGTGTTAGAGTTAGTGTTAGGGTGAGTTTAAGGGTACGGGTTAGGGTTAGGTACGGGTTAGGTCTAGGGTGAGGGTTAGGTTTAGGATGCGGGTTAGGATTAGGGTTAGGGTACGGGATTCTGGTTAGGGATAAGTTTAGGGTTACGGTTAAGTTTTGGTTTAGTATTACGGTTAGGGTACGGGTAAAGTTAACGGTGCGAGTTCGGGTTAGGGTTAGTTTTAGGTTACGGCTTAGGGTTAGGGTTAGGGTTAGATTACGGGGTAGGGTTAGGTTAGGGTTAGATTTAGGGTTAATGTACGGGTTAGCTTAGGGTTAGGTTAGGGTTAGGATATGGTTTAGTGTTATGTTTAGGGTATGGGATAGGGTTAACGTACGGGTTAAGCTTAGGGTTATTGTTAGGTTTACGTACGTGTTAGGGTTAGGTTACGGGTTAGGGTTAGGTTTAGGGTGCGGGTTAGGGTTAGGGTTAGTGTAAGGGTTAGGGTTAGGTTTAGGGTCAGGGTTAAGGTTAGGATTAGTGTTAGTGTACAGGTTATGGTTAGAGTTGGGGTCAGGGTACCGGTTAGTTTTAGGGTTATGGTATGGGTTAGGGTTATGGTTAAGGTTAGGTTTAGGTTGAGGGTATGGGTTAGGGTTAAGTTATGGTTATGGGTTATAGTTTGGGTTAGGGTTAGGGTTAAGTTTTGGGTGCGGGTTAGGGTTAGTGTTAGTTTTAGGGTTAGGGTTAGAGTACGGGTTTGGGTTAGTGTTAGGGTACGGTTTAGGTTTACCGTTTGGGTACGGGTTAGGGTAAGGGTTAGGGATAGGGTTAGGGTTAGGCGTTAGGGTTAGAGTTAGGGTTAGGCTACGGGTAGGGTTAGGGTACGGGTTAGGGTTAGGGTTAGCGTTCGGGTGAGGGATAGTGTACGCGTTAAGGTTAGGTTTAGGGTTAGGGTTAGCGTTAGAGTTAGGGTTACGGTATGGGTTAGGGTTAAGGTTAGGGTTCGGGATAGGGTTAGTGTACATGTTAGGTCTAGGGTTAGGTTTAGTGTGTGGGTTAGGGATAGGTTTAGTGTGTGGGTTAGGGTTAGGGTTAGGGTACGTGTTAGGTTAAGGGTTTGGGTACAGTTTAGGGTTAGGGTTCGGGTTAGGGTTAGGGTTAGGATTAGGGTACTGGTTAGGGTTAAGGTACGTGTTAGGGTTAGGGTTAGGGTTAGTGTTAGGGTACGGGTTAGGGTTAGGGTACGTGTTAGGTCTAGGGTTATGGTTAGGTTTAGGATGCGGGTTAGGGTTAGGGTTAGGGTTAGGGTACGGGATTCGGGTTAGGGTTAGGGTTAGGGTTACGGTAAGTTTAGGTTTAGGGTTACGGTAGGGTACGGGTAAAGTTAACAGTACGAGTTAGGGTTAGGGTTAGGGTTAGGTTTAGGTTTAGGGTTATAGTGGAGGGTTAGGGTTAGGGTTAGGATTAGGGTTAGGGGACGGGTTAGGGTTAGGGTACGGGTTAGGGTACGTGTTAGGTTTAGTGTTAGGTTATGGGTTAGGGTTAGGGTTAGGGTTAGTGTTCGGGTACAGATTAGGGTTAGGCAAAGGGTTAAGTCTAGGCTGAGGGTTAGGTTTAGGATGCGGGTAGGGTTAAGGTTAGGGTACATGTTTAGGGTTAGGGTTAGGGTCAGGAATAGGGTTAGGTTTAGGGTTAAGTTTAGGGTTGGGTACGGTTTAGGGTTACGGTATGAGTTAGGCTTAGGGTATGGTTAGGTTTAGGGTTGGGATTATAGTAGGGGGTTAGGGTTAGTGTTAGGGTTATGTTTAGGGTTAGAGTACTGGTTAGGGTTAGTGTTAGGGTTATGGTTAGTGTTAATGTTTGGGTTAAGGTTAGAGTACGGGTTAGGGTTAGGATTAGGGTTAGGGTTAGGGTTGGGTACGGTTTAGGGTTACGGTACGAGTTAAGCTTAGGGTAAGTGTTAGGTTTAGGGTTAGGATTATAGTAGGGGGTTAGGGATAGTGTTAGGGTTACGTTTAGGGTTAGAGTACTGCTTAGGGTTAGTGTTAGGGTTATGGTTTGTGTTAGGGTTAGGGTTCAGGTTAGAGTACGGGTTAGGTTTAGGATTAGGGTTAGGGTTAGGGTTAGAGTACGGGATAGGTTTAGTGTTAGGGTTAGGGTTAGTGTTAGGGTTAGTGTACAGTTAGGGTTAGGTTTAGGGTCAGGGTTAGGGTTAGGGTACGCGTTAGGGTTACTGTACAGGTTAGGGTTAGTGTTAGGGTAGGGTTAGGGTTACATTACGGGTTAGGGTTAGTGTTAGGGTTAGGTTTAGGTTTAGAGTACGGGGTAGGGTTATTGTTCGGGTTAGGGTTAGTGTTAGGGTACGGGTTAGGGTTATAGTACGGGTTATGGTTAGAGTTAGGGTTCGGTTTAGGGTTAGAGTACGGGTTAGGGTTAGGGTTAGTGTTAGTGTATGGGTTTGGGTTAGGGTACGGGTTAGGGTTAGAGTACGGGTTAGTGTTAGGTTTAGGGTTAGGGTTAGGTTCAGTGAAAGGATAGGGTTAGGGTTAGGGTTAGGGTACGGGTTAGGGTTAGGTTTAGGGTACGGAATAGGTTTAGCATACAGGTTAAGTTTAGGGTTAGGTTTAGGTTTAGGTTACGGGTTAGGGTTCGGATACGGGTTAGGGTAAGGTTTAGGTGCGGGTTAGCTTTAGGGTTAGGGTTAGGTTTAGATGTGGGTTAGGGTTAGGGTTAGGGTTCGGGGTTAGGGTTAGAGTTAGGGTTAGGCTATGGGTAGGGTTAGGGTACGGGTTACAGTTAGGGTTAGGGTTCGAGTTAGGGTTAGTGTACATGTTAAGGTTAGGTTTAGGGTTAGGTTTAGGGTTAGAGTACTGAATTGGTTTAGTGTTAGGGTACGTTTTAGGTTTACCGTTTGGGTACGGTTTAGGGTAAGCGTTAGGGTTAGGGTTAGAAGTTAGGTTTAGAGTTAGGGTTAGGCTATGGGTAGGGTTAGGGTACGGGTTAGGGTTAGGGTTAGTGTTAAGATTACGTTACGGGTTAGGGTTAAGGTTAGGGTACGGGATAGGGTTAGTGTAGCTGTTAGGTCTAGGGTTAGGGTTAGGGTTAGTTGCGGGTTAGGGTTAGGTTTAGCGTATGGAAGAGGGTTAGCGTACAGGTTAAGTTTAGGGTTAGGTATAGGTTTAGGTTACGGGTTAGGGTTCGGGTACGGGTTAGGGTTAAGTTTAGGTGCGGGTTAGGGTTAGGGTTAGGGTTAGGTTTAGGTGCGTGTTAGGGTTAGGGTTAGGGGTTAGGTTTAGAGTTAGAATTAGGCTACGGGTAAGGTTAGGGTACGGGTTACGGTTAGGGTTAGGGTTCAGGTTAGGGTTAGTGTACGGGTTAGGTTTAGGGTTAGGGTTAGGGTTAGGGTTAGGTTTAGGGTTACGGTTAATGTTAGGCTACCGGTACGGGTTAGGGTTAAGGTTCTGTTACGGGATAGGTTTAGTGTAAGTGTTAAGTCTAGGGTTAGGTTTAGGTTTAGTGTGCGGTTTAGGGTTAGGTTTAGGGTTAGGGTTAGGTTTGGAGTACGGGTTAGGAATTAGGGTTTGGGTACAGGTTAGGGTTAGGGTTAGGGTACGGGTTAGTGTTAGGGTACGGGTTAGGGTTAGATTACGGTTTAGGGTTAGGTTTAGGGTTAGGGTTAGTGTTAGTGTACGTGTTAGGGTTAGTGTTAGGGTTACGGTTAGGGTTAGTGTACGGATATTGTTAGGGTTAGATTTAGGGTTAGGGTATGGGTTCAGGTTAGATTTAGGGTATCTGATACGTTAGTGTACGGGTTATGTTTAGGGTTAGGGTTAGGTTTAGGTTACGGGTTAGGTTTAGGTTACGGGTTAGGGTTAGGTTTCAGTGCGGGTTAGGGTTGGGGTACGGGTTAGAGTTAGGGTTAGGTTTAGTGTATGGGTTAGGGTTAGTGTTAGGGTTAGGTTAGTGTTAGCGTTAGGATACGGGTTAGGACTAGGGTTAGGTTACGGGATAGGGTTAGGGTACGGGTTATGTCTAGGGTTAGGGTTAGGTTTAGGGTGCGGGTTACAGTTAGGCCCTGGGTTAGGGTTAGGTTATGGGTTAGGGTTAGGGTATGGGTTAGGGTTATGGTTAGTGTACGGGTTAGGGTTAGTGTTAGGTTTAGGGTACGGGTTAGTGTTAGGGTACGGGTTAGGGTTAGGCTACGGGTTAGGTCTAGGATTAGGGTTAGGGTTAGGATGCGGGTTAGGGTTAGGGTTAGGGTACGGGATTAGGGTTAGGGTTAGGATCAGGGTTAAGGTTAGGTTTAAGGTTAGGGTTATGTTTGGGTACGGGTTCGGGTTACGGTACGCGTTAGGGTTAGGGTAAGGTTTAGGTTTAGGGTTAGGATTATAGTAGGGGGTTAGTGTTAGTGTTAGGGTTACGTTTAGGGTTAGAGTACTGGTTAGGGTTAGTGTTAGGGTTATGGTTAGTGTTAGGGTTAGGGTTAAGGTGGATGGCGTAGTGGTTTAGCGCCAGCCTTTGGCCCAGGGCGCGATCCTGGAGACGCGGGATCGAATCCCACGTCTGGCTCCCGGTGCATGGAGCCTGCTTCTCCCTCTGCCTATGTCTCTGCGTCTCTCTCTCTCTCTCTCTGTCTCTCTCTCTCTCTCTCTCAGTGTGTGACTATCATAAATAAATAAAATTTAAAAAAAAGGTTAGAGTACGGGTAAGGGTTAGGGTTAGGTTTAGGGTTAGGGTTAGTGTTAGGGTTAGGCTACGGGTAGGGTTAGGGTACGGGTTAGTTTTATTTTTTTTTTTAATTTTTATTTATTTATGATAGTCACACAGAGAGAGAGAGAGGCAGAGGGAGAAGCAGAGGGAGAAGCAGGCTCCATGCACCGGGAGCCCGACGTGGGATTCGATCCCGGGTCTCCAGGATCGCGCCCCGGGCCAAAGGCAGGCGCCAAACCGCTGCGCCACCCAGGGATCCCACGGGTTAGTTTTAAAGTTAGGGTACAAGTTAGGGTTACAGTACGGGTTTGGGTTAGGGTGAAGTTTAGGGTTAGGGTTAGAGTATGGTTAGGTTTAGGGTTAGGGTTAGGGTTAGGGTTAGAGTACGGGTTAGGGTTAGTGTTAGGGTTAGGGTTAGGGTAGGGTTAGGGTTAGGGTTAGGTTTAGAGTACTTGTTAGGGTTAGTGTTAGGGTTAGGGTTAGGGTTAATATACTGGTTAGGTTAGAGTTATGTTTAGTGTTAGGATACGGGTTAGGGTTAGGTTTAGGGTCAGGATAGGGTTAGCGGACGGGTTAAGTTAGGGTTAGGGTTAGGTTTAGGTTACGGATTAGGGTTAGGGTACGGGTTAGGGCTAGGTTTAGGGTGCGGGTTAGGGTTAGTTTAAGGGTTAGGGTTAGGTTTAGGGTCAGGTTTAGGGTTAGGGTTAGGGTTAAGGTATTTTTTAGGGTTAGGTTACGGTTAAGGGTTATGGTTTGGGTTAGTGTTAGGGTTAAGTTCAGGGTGAGGGTTAGGTTTAGGGTTAGCATTTGAGTACGGTTTTGGGTTAGTGTTAGGATACGGGTTAGGTTTACCGTTTGGGTACGGGTTAGGGTAAGGTTTAGGTTTAGGGTAAGGGTTAGGGGTTAGGGTTAGTGTTAGGGTTAGGCTACGGGTAGGGTTAGGGTACGGGTTAGGGTTAGGGTTAGGGTTTGGATTAATGTTAGTGTACGGTTTAGGGTTAGGGTTAGGTTTAGGGTTAGGGTTAGGTTTAATGTTAGGGTTATAGTACGGGTTAGGGTTAAGGTTACGGTACGGGATAGGGTTAGTGTATTTGTTAGGTGTAGGGTTAGGATTAGGTTTATTGTGCAGGTTAGGGTTAGGGTTAGGGTTAGGGTTAGGGTACGTGTTAGGTTTAGGTTTTGTGTACAGGTTAGGGTTACGTTTAGGGTTAGGGTACGGGTTAGGTATAGGTTTAGGGTAAGGGTTAGTGTTAGGGTACGGGATAGGGTAAGAGTACGGGTTAGGGTTAGGTTTAGGGTTAGGGTTAGTGTTAGAGTATGGGTTAGGGTTAGTGTTAGGTTTAGGGTTAGGGTTAGTGTCCGGATAGTGTTAGGGTTAGGGATAGGGTTAGGGTTAGGGTACGGGTTAGGGTTAGTGTACGGGTTAAGTTTAGGGTTAGGGTTAGGTTTAGGTTACGGTTTATGGTTAGAGTACGGGTTAGGGTTAGGTTTAGGTGAGGGTTAGGGTTCGGGTATGGGTTAGGGTTAGGTTTAGGGTCAGGGTTAGGGTTAGGGATAGGGTTATGGTACCGGTTAGGGTTAGGGATGGGGTTAGCTTACTGGTTAGGTTTAGGGTTATGGTATGGGTTAGGCTTAGAGTACGGTAAGGGTTAGGGTTAGGGTTAGGTTTAGAGTACGGGTAGTGATAGTGTTAGGGTTCGAGTTAGGGTTAGGTTTAGGGTTAGGGTAAGGGTTAGGGTTAGGGTTAGGGATAGTGTTAGAGTACGGGGTAGGGATAGTGTTAGTGTTAGGGTTAGGTTTAATGTACAGGTTAGCCTTAGGTTTAGGTTTTGGGTTAGGAAACGGGTTAGGGTTAGGTTTAGGGTACGGGATAGGGTTTGCGTACGGTTTAAGTTTAGGTTTAGTGTTAGGTTTAGGGTACGGGTTAGGGTTAGGGTATGGGTTAGGTTTAGGTTTAGGGTGCGGGTTAAGGTTAGGGTTAGGGTACGGGATTAGGGTTAGGGTCAGGGTCAGGGTTAGGTTTAGTTTTAGGGTTTGGGTACGGGTTAGGGTTACGGTTAAGGTCATGGTTAGTGTTAGGGTATGGGTTAGGGTTAGGTTACGGTTAAGGGTTATGGTTAGGGTTAGTTTTAGTTTTAGGATTAGGGTGCGCATTAGGCTTAGGGTTAGGGTTAGGGTTAGCGCTAGTGTATGGGTTAGGGTTACTGTTAGGGTTTGGGTACTGGTTAGGGTTAGGGTTGGGGTACGAGTTAGGGTTGGGTACGCGTTAGGTCAAGGGTTAGGGTTAGGTTTAGGGTACGGGTTAGGGTTAGGTTTAGGGTTAGGGTTAGAGTATGGGTTAGGTTTAGGGTATGGGTTAGGGTTAGGATTAGTGTCAGGGTTAGGGTTAGGGTTAGGGTATGAGTTAGAGTTAGGATTAGGTTTAGGGTATGCGTTAGGGTTAGGGTCAGGGTTAGGGTTAAGGTACGAGTTAGAGTTAGGGTTAGGGTACGGGTTAGGTTTAGGGTTATGGTACGAGTTAGGTTTACAGTACGTGTTAGTGTTAGGTGAGGGTTAGGGTTAGGTTTAGAGTACGGTTAAGTTTAGGGTTAGGGTTAAGGTTAGAGTACGGGTTAGGGTTAGTGTTAGGGTTTGGGAAAGGGTTAGGGTTAGGGTACGGTTTAGGGTTAGGCTTAGGGTTTGGGTTAGGGTTAGAGAACCAGGAAGGGTTATTGTTAGGGTTAGGGTTAGGGTTAATGTACGGGTTAGGCTTAGGGTTAGGTTGAGGGTTAGGTTACGGTTAGGGTTAGGTTTAGGGTACGGGATAGTGTTTGCGTATGGTTTAAGTTTAGGGTTAGGGTTAGGTTTAGGTTATGGGTTAGGGTTAGGGTATGGGTTAGGTTTAGGTTTAGGGTGCGGGTTAGGGTAAGGGTTAGGGTACGGGTTTAGGGTTAGGGTTAGGGTCAGGGTTAGGGTTAGGGTTAGGTTTAGGATTAGGGTTAGGGTTGGGTACGGGTTCGGGTTACGGTACTAGTTAGGGTTAGGGTAAGTGTTAGGTTTAGGGTTAGGATTATAGTAGGGAGATAGGGTTAGTGTTAGGGTTACGTTTAGGTTTTGAGTACTGGTTAGGGTTAGTGTTAGGGTTATGGTTAGTGTTAGGGTTAGGGTTAAGGTTAGAGTTCGGGTTAGGGTTAGGATTAGGGTTAGGGTTAGGTTTAGAGTACGGGATAGGGTTAGTGTTAGGTTTAGGGTTAGGGTTAGGGTTAGTGTGCAGTTACGGTTAGGTTTAGGGTCAGGGTTAGCATTAGTGTTAGTGTACGTGTTAAGGTTAGGTTTGGGGTTTGGGTACGGTTTAGTTTTAGGGTTAGGTACGAGTTAGGGTTATTGTTAAGGTTAGGGTTAGGGTTAGGGTACGTGTAAGGGTTAGGTTATGGTTAAGGGTTATGGTTTGCGTTAGGGTTAGGGTTAAGTTTAGGGTTCGGGTTAGGGTTAGTGTTAGGGTTAGGTTTAGAGTACGGGTTAGGGTTAGTGTTAGGGTCGTGTTAGGTTTACCGTTTGTGTACGTATTAGGGTAAGGGTTAGGATTAGTGTTAGGGTTAGGGGTTAGGGTTAGAGTTAGGGTTCGGCTACGGGAAGCATTAGGGTATGGGTTAGGGTTAGGGTTAGGGTTTGGTTTAGGGTTAGAGTACGGGTTTGGGTTAGTGTTAGGGTACGGGTTAGGTTTACAGTTTAGGTACAGATTAGGGTAAGGTTTAGATTTAGGTTTAGGGGTTAGGGTTAGAGTTAGGGTTACGCTATGTGTAGGGTTAGGTTACAGGTTAGGGTTAGGGTTAGGGTTAGCATTAGGGTTACGTTACAGGTTAGGGTTAACGTTAGGTTACGGGATAGGGTTAGTGTAGGTGTTAGGTCTAGGGTTAGGGTTAGGTTTAGTGTGCGGGTAAGGGTTAGGGTTAGGGTTCGGGTATGTGTTAGGGTAAGGTATGGGTACGGGTTAGGGTTACATTTAGGGTTAGGGTACGGGTTAGGTTTAGGGTTAGGGTTAGTGTACGGTTTAGGTTTAGGGTACTGGTTAGGGTTAGGTTTAGGGTCAAGGTTAGGTTTAGGTTTAGGTTTAGGGTTAGGGTTAGGGTACGCGTTAGGGTTACTGCACGGGTTAGGGTTAGGGTTAGGTTTTGGGTTAGAGTACGGGGTTGGGTTATTGTTAGGGTTAGGGTTAGTGTTAGGGTATGGTTTAGGGTTAGGGTACGGGTTAGGGTTAGAATACGGGTTAGGGTTAGGTTTAGGTTTAGGGTTAGGGTTAGTGTACGGATAGGGTTAGGGTTAGGGTTAGGGTACGGGTTAGGGTTAGGTTTAGGGTACGGAACAGGGTTAGCATACGGGTTAAGTTTAGGGTTAGGTTTAGGTTTAGGTTATGGGTTAGGGTTCAGGTATGGGTTAGGGTTAGATTTAGGTGCGGGTTAGGTTTAGGGTTAGTGTTAGGTTTATGTGCGGGTTAGGGTTAGGGTTAGGGGTTAGGGTTAGAGTTAGGGTTAGGCTACGGGTAGGGTTAGGGTACGGGTTACGGTTAGGGTTAGGGTTCGGTTTAGCGTTAGTGTACGGGTTAGGTTTAGGGTTTGGCTTAGGGTTACGGTTAGTGTTAGGGTACCGGTACGGGTTAGGGTTTGGTTCCCGTACGGGATAGGGTTAGTGTAAGTGTTAGGTCTAGGGTTAGGGTAAGGTTTAGTGTGCGGGTTAGGGTTAGGTTTAGGGTTAGGGATAGGTTTAGAGTAGATGTTAGGGTTAGGGTTTGGGTACAGGTTAGGGTTCCGTTTAGGGTTAGGGTACGGGTTAGGTTTAGGGTTAGGGTAAGGGTTAGTGTTAGGGTACGGGTTAGGGTTAGGGTACGGTTTGGGTTAGGTTTAGGTTTAGGGTTACTGTTAGAGTACGGGTTAGGGTTAGTGTTAAGGTTAAGGTTAGGGTTAGTGTACGGATATGGTTAGGGTTAGAGTTAGAGTTAGGGTACGGGTTAGGGTTAGGTTTAGGTTATGGGATAGGGTTAGTGTACGGGTTAAGTTTAGGGTTAGGGTTAGGTTTAGGTTACGGGTTAGGGTTAGAGTTAGGTTTAGGGGTAGGTTTAGGGTATGGGTTAAGTTTAGGATACGGGTTAGGGTTAGGGTTAGGGTCAGGGTTAGGGTTAGGGTTAGGGTATGTGTTAGGGTTAGGGTTAGGTTTAGGGTTAGGGTTAGGGTAGGGTACGATTTCGGGTTACGGTACGAATTAGGGTTAGGGTTAGGGTTAGCTTTTGGGTTAGGGTTATAGTAGGGCGTTAGGGTTAGTGTTAGGGTTAGCTTTAGGGTTAGAGTACGTGTTAGGTTTAGTGTTAGGGTTATGGTTAGTGTTAGTGTTAGGGTTAGGGTTAGAGTACGGTTTAGGGTTAGTTATGGGGTTAGGGTTAGGTTAGAGTATGGGTTAGGGTTAGTGTTAGGGTTAGGGTTAGGGTTAGGGTACGTTTAGGGTTAGGGTTAGGGTTAGGGTTACTGTACGGGTTAGGGTTAAGGTTAGGGATAGTGTTAGGGTTACGGTACGGGTTAGGGTTAAGGTTATGGTACGGGATAGGTTTAGTGTACGTGTTAGGTCTAGGGTTAACTTAGGTTTAGTGTGAGGTTTAGGGTTAGGGTTAAGGTTAGTGTACGTGTTAGGGTTAGGGTTTGGGTATGGGTTAGGGTTACGTTTAGGTTTAGGGTATGGGTTAGGTTTAGGGTTAGCGTAATTTTTAGTGTTAGGGTACGGGTTAGTGTTAGATTATGGGTTAGGGTTACGTTTAGGGTTAGGGTTAGGGTTAGTGTATGGATAGGGTTAGGGTTAGGGTTTGGGTAGGGTACGGGTTAGGTTAGGTTTAGGGTACGGGATAGGGTTAGGGTACGGGATAAGTTTAGGGTTAGGTTTTGGTTTAGTTTACGGGTTAGGGTTAGGGTACGGGTTAGGGTTAGGTTTAGTTGCAGGATAGGGTTAGGGTACGGGTACGGGTTGTGTTTAGGGTTAGGGTGAGGTTTAGGTTTAGTGTGTGGGTTAGGCTTAGGGTTAGGGTTAGGGTTAGCGCTAGGGTATGGGTTAGGGTTACTCTTAGGGTTTGGGTATGGGTTAGGGTTAGGTTTAGGGTACGGGATAGGGTTAGGGTTAGGTTTAGGGTTAGGGTTAGGATAAGGGTTAGGTTTAGGTTACGGATTAGGGTTAGGGTTAGGGTCAGGGTTAGGGTTAGGCTTAGGGTACGAGGTAGGGTTTGGGTTAGGTTTAGGGTACGGGTTAGGATTAGGGTTAGGGTTAGGGTACGGGTTAGGTGTAGGGTACGGGTTAGGGTTAGGGTCAGCGTTAGTGTTAGGGTATGAGTTAGGGTTAGGGTTAGGGTACGGTTAAGGGTTATGTATAGGGTAGGGTTAGGGTTAACTTTAGGGTGCGGTTTAGGGTTAGGGTTAGGGTTAGGGTTAGGGTTAGAGTATGGGTTTGGGTTATTGTTAGGGTACGGGTTAGGTTTACCATTTGGGTACGGGTTAGGGTAAGGGTTAGGGTTAGGTTTAGGGTTAGGGGTTAGGTTTAGAGTTAGTGTAAGGCTACGGGATAGGGTTAGAGTACGGGTTAGTGTTAGGTTTAGGGTTAGGGTTAGGTTTAGGGTTATAGTACGGGTTAGGGTTAGAGTTAGGTTTAGGTTTAGTTTTAGAGTACGGGTTAGGGATAGTGTTAGGGTTAGGGTTTTGGTTAGGGTACGGGTTAGGGTTAGAGTACGGGTTAGGGTTATTGTTAAGGTTAGTGTTAGGGTTAGAGTACGGATAGGGTTAGGGTTAGGGTTAGGGGTAAGGTACCGGTTAGGGTTACAGTACGGGTTAGGTTTAGAGTGAGGTTTAGGGTTAGAGAAAGAGTACGGTTAGGGTGAGGGTTAGGTTTAAGGTTAGGTTAAGCGTACCGGTTAGGGTTAGGGTTAGGATTATGGTTAGTGTTAATGTTAGGGTTAGGGTTAGGGTTAGGGTTAGTATTAGGGTTACGGTACGGGTTAGGGTTAGGGTTACGGTACAGGATAGTTTTAGTGTACGTGTTAGGTCTAGGGTAAGGGTTAATTTTAGTGTGCGGGTTAGGGTTAGGGTTAGGGTACGTGTTAGGTTTAGGATTTGGTTTCGGGTTAGGGTTACGTTTAGGGTTAGGGTATGGGTTAGGTTTAGGGTTAGGGTAAGGGTTAGTGTTGGGGTACGGGTTAGGGTTAGGGTGAGGTTTAGGGTTAGGGTTAGTGTACGGTTAGGGTTAGGGTTAGAGTACGGGATAGGGTTGTTGTTAGGGTTAGGGTTAGGGTTAGGTTTAGGGTACGGGTACGGGTTAGGGTTAGGTTTAGTGTTAGGGTTAGAGTACGCGGTAGGGTTGGTGTTTGGTTTAGGGTTAGTGTATGGGTTAGGCTTAGGGTACGGGTTAGGGTTAGGGTTAAGGTGAGGTTTAGGGTTAGGGTTACGGTTAGGGTTAGCGCTACGGTATGGGTTAGGGTTACTGTTAGGTTTTGGGTACTTGTTAGGGATAAGATTAGGTTACGGGATAGGGTTGGGTACGGGTTAGGTCAAGGGTTAGGTTTAGGTTTAGGTACGGGGTAGGGTTAGGGTTAGGATTAGGTTTAGGTTTACGGTATGGGTTAGGCTTAGGGTACAGGTTAGGATTAGGGTTAGGGTTAGCGTCAGGGTTAGGGTTAGGGTTAGGGTTAGGTTTATGGTACGGGTTAGGGTTACAGTATGGTTAGGGTTAGGGTGAGGGTTAGTGTTACGATTAGAGTACGGTTAGGGTTACGGTTAAGGTTAGGGTTTGAGTACGGGTTAGGGTTAGTGTTAGAGTTAGGTTTAGGGTTAGGGTTAGGTTACGGTTTAGGGTTAGGGTTTGTGTTAGTGTTAGAGTATGGGGTAGGGTTAGTGTTTGGGTTAGGGTTAGGGTTAGTGTATGGATAGGGTTAGGGTTAGGGTTAGGGTACAGGTTAGGGTTAGGTTTAGGGTATGGGATAGGGTTAGTGTACCGGATAAGTTTAGGATTAGGTTTAGGTTTAGGTTAAGGTTTAGGGTTAGGGTACGGGTTAAGTTTAGGTTTAGGTGCATGTTAGGGTTAGGGTACGGGTTAGGTTAGGTTTAGGGTCAGGGTTAGGATTAGGGATAGGGTTAGGGTACGGTTTCGGGTTAGGGTTGGGGTTACGGTACGGGTTAGTTTTAGGGTTAGGGTACGGTTTAGGGTTACGGTTAAGGTTAGGGTTAGTGTTAGGTTATGGGTTAGGGTTAGGGTATGGGTAAGGGTTATGGTTAGGGTTACGGTTAGGCTTAGGTTTAGGGTGCGGTTTAGGCTTAGGTTTAGGGTTAGGGTTAGCGCTAGTGTATGGGTTAGGGTTACTCGTAGGGTTTGGGTACGGGTTAAGGTAAGGTTTTGGGTACGGGATAGGGTTGGGTACGGGTTAGGACAAGGTTTAGGGTTAGGTTTCGGGTACAGGATAGGGTTAGGGGTAGGTTTAGGGTTGGGGTTAGGGTATGGGTTAGGCTTAGTGTACGGATTACGGTTAGGGTTAGGGTCAGGGTTAGGGTTAGGGATAGGGTACGAGTTAGGTTTACGGTTAGGTTTAGGGTACGGGTTAAGGTTACCGTTAGGTTTAGGGTTCGGGTTAGAGTACGGCGTTGGGTTAGTGTTAGTGTAATGTTTAAGGTTAAGGTACAGGTTAGGTTTAGAGTTAGGCTTAGGGTTAGAGTACGGGGTAGTGTTAGGGTTAGGGTTAGAGTACGGATAGGGTTAGGGTTAGGGTTAGGGTTAGGGTACGGGTTAGTGTTAGTGTACGGATTAGGGTTAGGGCCAGTGTTAGGGTTAGGGTACGAGTTAGGGTAGGGTTAGGGTACGGTTAAGGTTTATGGTTAGCGTTAGGGTTAGGGTTAAGTTTAGGGTGTGGGTTAGGGTTAGGGTTAGAGTACGGGTTTGGGTTAATGTTAGCGTACGGGTTAGGTTTACCGTTTGGGAACGGGTTAGGTAAGGGTTAGGGTTAGGTTTAGGGTTAGGCGTTAGGGTTAGGGTTAGTGTTAGGCTATGGGATAGGGTTAGAGTACGGGTTAGGGTTAGGTTTAGGATTAGTTTTAGGTTTAGGTTTATAGTACTGGTTTGGGTTAGAGATAGGGTTAGGTTTAGGGTTAGAGTACGGGTTAGGGTTAGTGTTAGGTTTAGGGTTAGGGTTAGTGTTAGAGTGCGGATAGGGTTAGGGTTAGGTTTAGGGTACGGGATAGGGGGGATAGGGTTAGCGTACGGGTTAAGTTTATGGTTAGAGTTAGGTTTAGGTTACGGGTTAGGGTTAGGGTACGGTTTAGGGTAAGGTTTAGGTGAAGGTTAGGTTTAGGGTTAAGGATAGGGTACGGCTTAGGTTTAGGTTTAGGGTCAGGGTTAGCGTTAGGGATAGGGTTAAGGTACGGGTTAGTTTAGGGTTAAGGTACGGGTCAGGTTTAAAATTAAGTTTAGGGTTAGGGTTAGGTTTATGGTACGGGTTAGGGTTACAGTACGGTTAGGGTTAGGGTTAGGTTTAGGGTTTGAGTACGGGTTAGGGTTAGTTTTAGAGATAGGGTTAGGGTTAGGGTACGGTTTAGGGTTAGGGTTTGTGTTAGTGTTAGAGTACGGGGTAGGATTAGTGTTAGGGTTAGGGTTAGTGTTAGGTTTAGGGTACGGTTTAGGGTTAGAGTTAGGGTTAGGGTTAGAGTACGGGGTAGGGTTAGTGTTAGTGTTAGGGTTAGGGTTAATATACGGGTTAGGCTTAGGGTTAGGTTTAGGATTAGGTTACGGGTTAGGGTTATGTTTAGTGTACGGGATAGGGTTAGCGTATGGGTTAAGTTTAGGGTTAGGGTTAGGCTTAGGTTACGGGTTAGGGTTAGGTTTGGTGTAGGTTAGGGTTAGGGTTAGGATACAGGTTAGGGTTAGGGTTGGGGTTAGCGTACAGGTTAATTTTAGGTTTAGTGTACGGGTAATGGTTACAGTTAAGTTTAGGGTTAGGGTTAGGGTATGGGTTAGGGTTAGGGTACGGGTAATGGTTAGGGTTAGTGTTAGGGTTAGTGTTAGCGCTAGGGTATGGCTTAGGGTTACAGTTAGGGTGTGGGTACGGGTTAGGGTTAGCGTTAGCGTACGGGTTAGGGTTAGGGTTAGGGTTAGTGTTAGAATGTGGGGTAGGGTTAGCATTAGGGTTAGGGTTAGAGTACGGGTTTGGGTTACGGTTAGGGTACGGGTTAGGTTTACCATTTGTGTAAGGGATAGGGAAAGGTTTATGTTTAGGGTTAGGGTTAGGGTACGTGTTAGGTTTAGGTTTAGGGTACGGGTTAGGGTTAGGGTTAGGATATTGTTAGAGTACGGGGTAGGGTTAGTGTTAGGGTTAGGTTTAGGGTTAGGGTACGGGTTAGGGTTAGAGTTAGGCTTAGGTTTAGTGTACGGGGTAGGGTTAGTGTTAGTGTTCGGGTTAGGGTTAATATTAGCGTACGGGTTAGGCTTAGGGTTAGGTTTAGGGTTAGGTTACGGGTTAGGGTTATGTTTAGTGTACGGGATAGGGTTAGTGTATGGGTTAAGTTTAGGGTTAGGGTTAGGCTTAGGTTACGGGTTAGTGTTAGGTTTGGTGTAGGTTAGGGTTAGGGTTAGGGTACAGGTTAGGGTTAGGGTTGGGGTTAGGGTACGGGTTAATTTTAGGTTTAGTGTACGGGTAATGGTTACAGTTAAGTTTAGGGTTAGGGTTAGGGTATGGGTTAGGGTTAGGGTACGGGTAATGGTTAGGGTTAGTGTTAGGGTTAGTGTTAGCGCTAGGGTATGGCTTAGGGTTACAGTTATGGTGTGGGTACGGGTTAGGGTTAGGGTTAGCGTACGGGTTAGGGTTAGGGTTAGGGTTAGTGTTAGAATGCGGGGTAGGGTTAGTGTTAGGGTTAGGGTTAGAGTACGGGTTTGGGTTACGGTTAGGGTATGGGTTAGGTTTACCATTTGTGTAAGGGATAGGGAAAGGTTTATGTTTAGGGTTAGGGTTAGGGTACGTGTTAGGTTTAGGTTTAGGGTATGGGTTAGGGTTAGGGTTAGGATATTGTTAGAGTACGGGGTAGGGTTAGTGTTAGGGTTAGGTTTAGGGTTAGGGTACGGGTTAGGGTTAGAGTTAGGTTTAGTGTACGCGGTAGGGTTAGTGTTAGGGTTAGGGTTAGGGTTAATGTACAGGTTAGACTTAGGGTTAGGTTTAGGGTTAGGTTACGGGTTAGTGTTAGGTTTAGGGTACGGGATAGGGTTAGCGTACTGGTTAAGTTTACGGTTAGGGTTAGGTTTAGGTTACGGTTTAGGGTTAGGTTTCGGTGTGGGTTAGGGTTAGGGTTAGGGTTTGGTTTCCGGTACGGGTTAGGGTTGGGGTTAGGGTATGGGTTAATTTTAGGGTTAGGGTACGGGTCAGGGTTATGGTTAAGTTTAGGGTTAGGGTTAGGGTATGGGTTAGGGTTAGGGTACGGGTAAGTGTTATGGTTAGGGTTAAGGTTAGGTTTAGGTTTATGGTGCGGGTTAGGGTTAGGTTTAGGCTTAGGGTTAGCGTTAGCGCTAGGGTATGTGTTGGGGTTATTGTTAGGGTTTGGGTACGGGTTAGGGTTAGGGTTAGGATACGGGATAGGGTTGGGTACGGGTTAGCTCAAGGGTTAGGGTTAGGTTTAGGGTACGGGTTAGGGTTAGGGTTAGGATTAGGGTTAGGTTTAGAGTACGGGTTAGGCTTAGAATACGGGTTAGGGTTACAGTTACGGTCAGGGTTAGGGTTAGGGTAAGGGTTAGGGTATGGTTTAGGGTTAGGTTTAGGGTACGGTTTAGGGTACGGTTTAGGGTTAGGGTATGGGTTAGGGTTAGGGTTAGGGTCAGGGATAGGGTTAGGGTACGAATTAGGGTTAGGGTTCGGGTATGGGTTAGGGTTAGGGTTATGGTACGGGTTAGGTTTACAGTACGGGTTAGGTTTAGGGTGAGGTTTAGTTTTACGGTTACAGTTAGGGTTAGGGTTAGAGTACGGGTTAGGGTTAGTGTTAGTGTTAGGGTTAGGTTTAGGGTTAGGGTACAGATATGGGTACGTGTTAGGGTTAGGGTTAGAATACGGGGTAGGGTTATTGTTAGGTTTATGGTTAGGGTTAGGGTATGGGTTAGGCTTAGGATACGGGTTAGGGTTAGGGTTAGGGTCAGGTTTAGGGTTAGGGTTAGGGTTAGGACTAGGGTTAGGGTTAGGATATGGGTTAGGCTTAGGGTACATTTTAGGATTAGGGTTAGGGTACGGGTTAAGGTTAGGTTTAGGGTACAGGTTAGGGTTAGGATTAGGGTTAGGGTAAGGGTTACGGTTAGAGTACGGGTTAGGGTTAGTGTTAGGGTAAGGGTACCCGTTAGTGTTAGAGTTAGGGTTAGGGTTAGAGTACGGGGCAGGGTTAGTGTTAGTGTTAGGGTTGGGGTTAATGTACGGGTTAAGCTTAGGGTTAGGTTTAGGTGTAGGTTACGGTTAGGGTTATGGTTCGGGTTAGGGTTAGGGTTTGGGTTAGGGTTAGAGTATGGGGTAGGGATAGTGTTAGGGTTAGGTTTAGTGTTAGGGTTAGGGTACCCGTTAGTGTTAGAGTTAGGGTTAGGGTTAGAGTACGGGGTAGGGTTAGTGTTAGTGTTAGGGTTTGGGTTAATGTATGGGTTAGGCTTAGGGTTAGGTTTAGGTGTAGGTTACGGGTTAGGGTTAGATTTAGTGTATGGTATAGGTTTAGTGTATGGTTTAAGTTTAGGGTTAGGGTTAGGCTTAGGTTACGGGTTAGGGTTAGGTTTATGTGTGGGTTAGGGTTAGCGTTAGGGTTAGGGTTAGGGTACGGGTTAGGATATGGGTTAGGGTTATGTTTAGGGTACGGGATAGGGTTAGCCACGGGTTAAGTTTAGGGTTAGGTTTAGGTTTAGGTTACGGGTTAGGGTACGGGTTAGGGTTAGGGTTAGGGTACGGTTTGGGTTAGGTTTAGGGTACGGGATAGGGTTAGTGTACGGGTTAAGTTTAGGGTTTGTGTTAGGTTTAGTTTACGGGTTAGGGTTACTGTACGGGTTTGGGTTAGGTTTAGGTTTGGGTTAGGGTTAGGGTCCGGGTTATGGTTAGGGTATGTGTTAGGGTTAGGGTTTGGGTACGGGTTAGGGTTACGTTTAGGTTTAGGGTACGGGGTATGTTTAGGGTTAGGGTTAGGGTACGGTTTAGGGTTAGGGTATGGGATAGGGTTAAGATTAGGGTCAGGGTTAGGGTTAGGTTACGGGTTAAGGTTACTGAACGGGTTAGAGTTAGGTTTAGTGTACGGGATAGGGTTAGCGTACGGGTTAAGTTTAGGGTTTGGGTTAGGTTTAGGTTATGGGTTAGGTTTAGGGTATTGTTTATGGTTAGGTTTAGGGTCAGGGTTAGGGTTAGGGTTAGGGTACGAATTAGGGTTAGGGTTAGGGTTAGGGTACGGGTTAGGGTTAGGGTATTGGTACAGGTTAGGGTTACAGTACGGGTTAAGGTTAGGGTGAGGGTTAGGGTTAGGTTTAGAGTACGGTTAGGGTTAGGGTTAGGGTTAGAGTACGGTTTAGTGTTAGTGTTAGGGTTAGGGTTAGGGTACGGGTTAGGGTTAGGGTTAGGGTTAGGGTTAGAGTACGGGGTAGGGTTAGTGTTAGGGTTAAGGTTAGGGTTAATGTACGCGTTAGGCTTAGCGTTAGGTTTAGGTTTAGGATACAGGTTAGGGTTAGGTTTAGGGTACGGGATAGGGTTAGCGTACGGGTTAAGTTTAGGGTTAGGGTTAGGTTTAGGTTACGGGTTAGGTTTAGGGTATTGGTTAGGGTTAGGTTTAGGGTTAGGGTTAGGGCACGGGTTAGGTTTAGGTTTAGGGTCAGGGTTAGGGTTAGGGATAGGGTTATGGTACGGGTTAGGGTTAGAGTTGGGGTTAGGGTACGTGTTAATTTTAGGGTTAGGGTATGGGTTAGAGTTACGGTTAAGGTTAGGGTTAGGGATAGGTTATGGGTTAGTGTTAGGGTTAGGGTTTGGGTAAGGGTTAGGTTTACGGTTAGGATTAGGGTACGGGTTAGGTTTAGGGTCTGGGTTAAGGTTCACATTAGGGTTAGGGTACGGGTTAGGTTTAGGGTTATGGTACGTGTTAGGGTACGGGTTAGGGTTAGGTTTAGGGTTGGTGTTAGAGTTAGGGTTAGGGTACGGGTTAGGGTTACGGTACAGTTTACGGTTAGGGTTTAGGGTTAGGGTTAGATTTACAGTTAGTGTACGGGTTAGGGTTAGGTTTAGGGTACGGGTTAGGGATTGTGAACGGGTTAGGGTTAGGAGTAGGGTTAGGGTTAGGTTTAGGGTTATTGTACTGGTTAGTGTACGGGTTAGGGTTACGTTTAAGGTATGGGTAACGGTACGGTTTTGTGTTATGGTACAGGTTAGGGTACGGGTTTGGATTAGTGTTAGGGTACGTGTAGGTTTACTGTTTGGGTACGGGTTACGGTAGGTTTAGTGTTAGGGTTAGGGTTAGGGGTTAGGGTTAATATTAGGTATGGGATAGGTTTAGGGTACGGTTTAGGGTACGGTTTAGGGTTGGGGTTAGTGTATGTGTATGGGTATGGGTTAGGTTTAGGGTTAGGGTTAATGCTGGTTTAGGGTGCGGGTTAGGGTTAAGGTTAGGGTACGGGATGGGGTTAGTGTACATATTAGGTCTAGGATTCGGGTTAGGTTTAGTGTGCGGGTTAGATTTAGGGTTAGGGTTAGGGAACGAGTTAGGGTTAGGGTTTGGGTATGTGTTAGGGTTATGTTTAGGGTTAGGGTATGGGTTAGGTTTAGGGCTAGGGTTAAGATACGGTTGAGGGTTAGGGTACAGGTTAGGTTTATGGTTAGGGTCAGTGTTAGGGTTAGGTTTAGGGTAAGATTTAGTGTACGGGTTTGTGTATGGATTAGTTTTAGAGTTAAGGTACGGGTTAGGGTTATGGTTAAAGTTAGGGTTAGGGTTAGGGTGTAGGTTATGGTCAGGGTACGGTTAAGGGTTATGGTTAGGGTTAGGTTTATGGTTAAGTTTAGGGTGCGATTTAGGGTTAGGGTTAGAGTTAGGGTTAGAGTACGGTTTGGGTTAGTGTTAGGGTACGGTTTAGGTTTACCATTTGGGTATAGGTTAGGGTAAGGGTTAGGGTTAGGGTTAGAGTTAGTGTTAGGCTACGGGAACGGGTTAGAGTACGGGTTAGGGTTAGGGTTAGGGTTAGGGTTAGGTTTAGGGTTATAGTACCGGTTTGGGGTAGAGATAGGGTTAGGTTTATGGTTAGAGTACGGGTTCGGGATAGTGTTAGGTTTAGGGTTAGTGTTAGGGTACGGGTTAGGGTTAGCGTATGGGTTAGGGTTACGTTTAGGTTTAGGGTTAGTGCTAGAGTACGGGTTAGGTTTAGTGTTGGGTTTAGGGTTAGGGTTAGAGCGCGGTTAGGGTTAGGTTTAGGGTTAGGGTTAGGGTTAGGGTCAGGGATAGAGTACGGTTTAGGGTTAGGGTTTGTGTTAGGGTTAGAGTTTGGGGTAGGGTTAGTGTTAGGGTTGGGGTTAGGGTTAGGGTTCGGTTCAGGGTACGGGTTAGTTTTAGGGTTATGGTACGGTATAGGGTTACAGTACGGGTTAGGGTTAAGGTGAGGGTTAGTGTTAGGGTAAGAGTATGGATAGGGTTAGGGTTAGGGTTAATGTACGGGTTAGGCTTAGGGTTAGGTTTAGGGTTAGGTTACGGTTTAAGGTTAGGTTTAGGTACGGGATAGGGTTAGCGTACGGGTTAAGTTTAGGGTTAGGGTTAGGCTTAGGTTACTGGTCAGGGTTAGGTTTGGTGTGGGTTAGGGTTAGGTTTAGGGTTATGGTTAGGGTACAGGTTAGGGTTAGGGTGGGGTTAGGGTACAGGTTAATTTTAGGTTTAATGTACGGGTCATGGTCATGGTTAAGTTTAGGGTTAGTGTTAGGGTATGGTTTAGGGTTAGGGTACGGATAATGGTTAGGGTTAGGGTTAGGGTTAGTGTTAGCACTAGGGTATGGTTTAAGGTTACTGTTAGGGTTTGGGTACGGGTTAGGGTTAGGGTTAGGTTACGGGTTAGGTTAAGGGTTAGGGTTAGGTTTAGGATTAGGTTTAGGGTTAGGGTATGGGTTAGGCTTAGGGTACGGGTTAGGGTTAAGGTTAGGGTCAGGGGTAGGGTTAGGGTTAGGGTTAGGGTATGGGTTAGGGTTAGGTTTAGTGTATGGGTTAGGGTTAGGCTTAGGGTTAGGGTATGGTTTAGGTTTAGGATACGGGTTAGGGTTAGGATTAGGGTCAGGGTTAGGGTTAGGGTTAGGGTACGAATTAGGGTTAGGGTTAGGGTACGGGTTAGGTTTAGGGTTATGGTATGGGTTAGGGTTACAGTACTGTTTAGGGTTAGGGTGAGGGTTAGGGTTAGGGTTAGAATACGTTTAGAGTTAGGGTTAGGCTTAGGGATAGAGTATGGTTTAGGGTTAGTGTTAGGGTTAGTGTTAGGGTTAGGGTACGAGTACGGGTTAGGGTTAGTGTTAGAGTACGGGGAGGGTTAGTGTTAGGGTTAGGGTTATGGTTAGTGTACGGGTTAGGGTTAGTGTTAGGGTTAGGGTTAGGGTTAGGGTACGGGTACGGGTTAGGGTTAGGTTTAGTGTTAGCGTGCGGTGTAGGGTTAGTGTTAGTGTTAGGGTTAGGGTTAGAGTACGGGTTTGGGTTAGTGTTAAGGTACTGGTTAGGTTTACCGTTTGGGTACGGGTTAGGGTAAGGTTTAGGGTTAGGGTTAGGGTACGGGTTAGGTTTAGGGTATGGGTTAGTTTTAGGGTACGGGTGAGTTTTAGGGTTATGGTACGGTATAGGGTTACAGTATGGGTTAGGGTTAAGGTGAAGGTTAGTGTTAGGGTTAGAGTATGGTTAAGGTTACGGTTAGGGTTAATGTACGGGTTAGGCTTAGGGTTAGGTTTAGGGTTAACATATGGGTAGGGTTAGGTTTAGGGTACGGGAGAGGGTTAGCGTACGGGTTAAGTTTAGGGTTACGGTTAGGTTTAGGTTACGGGTTAGGGTTAGGGTATGGGTTAGTGTTAGGTTTAGGGTGCGGGTTAGGGTTAGGGTTAGGGTTAGTGTAAGGGTTAGGTTTAGGTTTAGGGTCAGGGTTAGGGTTAGGGTTAGTGTTAGGGTACATATTAAGCTTAGGGTTGGGGTTAGGGTACGGGTTAGTTTTAGAGTTAGGGTACGGGTTAGGGTTATGGTTAAGGTTAGGGTTATGGTTAGGGTATGGGTTACGGTTAGGTTACGGTTAAGGTTTATGGTTTGGTTTAGGGTTAGGTTTAAGTTTAGGGTGCAGGTTAGGGTTAGGGTTAGGGTTAGAGTACGGGTTTGGGTTAGTGTTAGGGTACGGGTTAGGTTTACCGCCAAGGTACGTGTTAGTTTTAGATTCGGGTACAGGTCAGGGTTACGGTTAAGGTTAGGGTTAGGGTTAGGGTATGGGTTAGGGTTACGGTACGGTTAAGGATTATGTTTAGGTTTAGGGTTAGGTTTAGGTTTAGGGTGCGGGTTAGGGTTAGGGTTAGAGCTAGGGTATGGATTAGCGTTAGGGTATAGGTTCGGGATAGGGTTGGGTATGGGTTAGGTCAAGGGTTAGGGTTAGGTTTAGTGTACGGGTTAGGGTTAGGGTTAGGTTTAAGGTTAGGATTAGAGTATGGGTTAGGCTTAGGGTACGGGTTAGGATTAGGATTAGGGTCAGGGTTAGGGTTAGGGTTAGGGTACGAGTTATGGTTAGGGTTAGGTTTGGGGTACGGATTAGGGTTAGGGTTAGGGTTAGTGTATGGGTTAGGTTTAAGGTACGGGTTAGGGTTAGGTTTAGGGTCAGGGTTAAGTTTAGGGTTAGGGTTAGGGTTAGAGTACGGTAAGGGTTTGTGTTAGGGTTAGGGTTAGGGTTAGTGTATGGATAGGGTTAGGGTTAGGGTTAGGGTTAGGCTACGGGTTAGGATTAGGGATAGGGTACGGGTTAGGGTTAGGTTTAGGTGCGGGTTACGGTTAGGGTACGGGTTAGGGTTAGGTTTAGAGTCAGGGTTAAGGTTAGGAATAGGGTTATGATACGGGTTAGGGTTAGGGTTGGGGTTAGGGTACAGGTTAGTTCTAGGGTTACGGTACGTGTTAGGGTTAGGGTACGGGTTAGGGTTAGCGTTAGGGTTGTGTTATGGGTTAGGGTTGGGGTTTGTGTTAGGGTACGGGTTAGGGTTAGGGTTATGGTACGGGTTAGGGTTACAGTATGGGTTAGGGTAAGGGTTAGGGTTAGGGTTAGGGGTAGAGTACGGGTTAGGGTTAGTGTTAGGGTTAGGGAAAGGGTCAGGGTTAGGGTTAGGGTACGGGAGAGGGTTAGGGTTAGGGTTAGGTTTAGGGTTAGATTACGGGGTAGGGTTATTGTTAGGGTTAGGGTTAGGGTTAATGTACGGGTTAGGCTTAGGTTTAGGTTTAGGGTTAGGTTACGGGTTAGTGTTTTGTTTAGGGTACGGGATATGGTTAGCGTACGGGTTACATTTAGGGTTTGGGTTAGGTTTAGGTTACGGTTTAGGGTTAGGGTAGTGGTTAGGGTTAAGTTTAGGTTGCGGGTAAGGTTTATGGATAGGGTTAGTGTACGGGTTAGCGTTAGGTTTTGGGTCAGGGTAAAGTTTAGGGTTAGTGTTAGGGTATGGGTTAGGGTTAGGGTTGGGTTTAGGGTACCGGTTAGTTTTAGGGTTAGGGTACAGGTTAGGTTTACTTTTAAAGTAAGGGTTAGGGTTAGGGTGTGGGTTAGGTTTAGGGTACGGTTTAGGTCTAGGGTTAGGGTTAGGTTTAGTGTGTGGGTTAGGGTTAGGCATCGGGTTAGGGATAGGGTACGGGTTAGGTTTAGGGTACGGGTTAGGGTTAGCGTTAGGGTTATGGTATGGGTTAGGGTTAGGGTTGGGGTTAGTGTTAGGGTACGGGTTAGGGTTAGGGTACGGGTTAGGACTATGGTTAGGGTTAGGTTTAGGATGCGGGTTAGGGTTAGGGTACGGGATTAGGTTAAGGGTTACAGTCAGGGTTAGGGTTAGGTTTAGGGTTAGGTTTAGGGTTAGGGTACGGGTTAGGTTTAGGGTATGGGTTAGGTTTAGGGTACGGGTTAGTTTTAGGGTTATGGTACGGTATAGGGTTACAGTACGGGTTAGGGTTAAGGTGAGGTTTAGTGTTAGGGTTAGAGTATGGTTAGGGTTAAGGTTAGTGTTAATGTACGGGTTAGGCTTAGGGTTAGGTTTAGGGTTAGAATATGTGTTAGGGTTAGGTTTAGGGTACGGGATAAGGTTATCGTACGGGTTAAGTTTAGGGTTATGGTTAGGTTTCGGTTACGGGTTAGGGTTAGTGTAAGGGTTAGGGTTAGGTTTAGGTTCAGGGTTATGGTTAAGGTTAGTGTTAGTGTACGTTTTAAGGTTAGGGTTGGGTTTAGGGTACGGGTTAGTTTTAGAGTTAGGGTATGGGTTATGGTTATGGTTAAGGTTAGGGTTATGGTTAGGGTATGGGTTAGGGGTAGGTTACGGTTAAGGTTTATGGTTTGGGTTAGGGTTAGGGTTCAGTTTAGGGTGCGAGTTAGGGTTAAGGTTAGGGTTAGAGTACGGGTTTGGGTTAGAGTTAGGGTACGGGTTAGGTTTACCGCCAGGGTACGTGTTAGGGTAAGGGTTAGGGTTAGTGTTAGGGTTAGGGGTTAGGCTACAGGTAGGGTTAGGTTTAGGTTTAGGGTTAGGGTTAGAGTTAGGCTACCGGTAGGGTTAGGGTACGGGTTAGGGTTAGGGCTAGGGTTCGGGTTAGGGTTAGGGTACGGGTTAGAGTTAGGTTTAGGTTTGGGTTAGGGATAGTGTACGGATAGGGTTAGGGTTAGGTTACGGGTTAGGGTTAGGTTTAGGGTACAGGATAGGGTTAGCATATGGGTTAATTTTAGTGTTAGGTTAGGTTTAGGTTACGGGTTAGTGTTAGGGTACGGGTTAGGGTTAGGTTTAGGTGAGGGTTAGCGTTAGGGTTAAGGGTTATGGTATGGGTTAGGGTTAGGGTTGGGGTTAGGGTACGGGTTAGTTTTAGGGTTAGGGTACAGGTCAGCGTTACGGTTAAGGTTAGGGCTAGGGTTAGGGTATGGGATAGGGATACGGTACAGTTAAGTGTTATGGTTAGGGTTAGGGTTAGGTTTAGGTTTAGGGTGCGGGTTAGGGTTAGGGTTATAGCTAGGGTATGAGTTAGTGTTAGGGTAAGGGTTCGGGATAGGGTTGGGTACGGGTTAGGTCAATTGTTAGGGTTAGATTTAGTGTACTGTTTAGGGTTAGGGTTAGGTTTAGGGTTAGGATTAGAGTATGGGTTAGGTTTAGGGTACGGGTTAGGATTAGGATTAGGGTCAGGGTTAGGGTTAGGGTACAAGTTGGTTAGGGTTAGGTTTGTGGAACGGATTGGGTTAGTGTTAGTGTTAGGGAAAGGGTCAGGGTTAGGGTTAGGTTACAGGACAGGGTTAGGGTTAGGGTTAGGGTTAAGGTTAGGGTTAGAGTACGGGGTAGGGTTAGTGTTAGGGTTATGGTTACGGTTAATGTACGGGTTAGGCTTAGGGTTAGGTTTAGGGTTAGGTTACGGGTTAGTGTTAGGTTTAGGGTACGGGATAGGGTTAGCGTACAGGTTAAGTTTAGGGTTTGGTTTAGGTTTAGGTTACGGGTTAGGGTTAGGGTATTGGTTAGGGTTAAGTTTAGGTTGCGAGTTAGAGTTAGGGTTAGGGTTAGTGTACGGGTTAGGGTTAGGTTTAGGGTCAGGGTAAGGGTTAGGGTTAGTGTTAGGGTATGAGTTAGGGTTAGTGTTGGGGTTAGGGTACGGGTTAGTTTTAGGGTTAGGGTACGGGTTAGGGTTACTTTTATAGTAAAGGTTAGGGTTAGGGTTTGGGTTAGGTTTAGTGTGCGGGTTAGGGTAAGGGTTAGGGTTAGGGTACGTGTTAGTGTTAGGGTTGGTGTCAGTGTTCGGGTACGGGTTAGGGTTAGGGTACGGGTTAGGGTTAGCGTTAGGGTTATGGTATGGGTTAGGGTTAGGGTTGGGGTTAGTGTTAGGGTACGGGTTAGGGTTAGGGTACGGGTAAGGTCTAGGGTTAGGGTTTGGTTTAGGATGCGGGTTATGGTTAGGATTCGGGTTCGTGTTAGTGTATGGGTTAGGGTCAGGGTTAGGGTTAGGATTCGGGTTCGTGTTAGTGTATGGGTTAGGGTTAGGGTTAGGGTTAGGGTTAGTGTTAGGTTTATGGTACGGTTTGGCGTTAAGTTTAGGGTAAGGGATAGGTTTAGTGTACGTGTTAGGTCTAGGGTTAGGGTTAGGTTTAGTGTGCGGGTTAAGGTAAGGGTTAGGGTTAGGGTATGTGTTAGGGTTAGGGTTTGGGTATGGGTTAGGGTTACGTTTAGGGTTAGGGTACGGGTTAGGTTTAGGGTTAGTGTAAGGGTTAGTGTTAGGGTACGGGTTAGTGTTAGGGTACGGGTTAGGGTTAGGGTTGGGGTTAGGGTACGGGTTAGTTTTAGGGTTAGGGTACGGGTTAGGGTTATGGTTAAGGTTAGGGTTAGGGTTAGGCTATGGGTTAGGGTTACGGTTAAGGTTAGGGTTAGGGTTAGCCTATGGGTTAGGGTTAGGTTACGGTTAAGGGTTATGGTTTGGGTTAGGGTTAGTGTTAAGTTTAGGGTGCGGGTTTGGGTTAGGGTTAGGGTTAGAGTACGGGTTTGGGTTAGTGTTAGGGTACGGGTTAGGTTTACCGTTTGGGTACGGGTTAGGGTAAGGGTTAGGTTTAAGGTTAGGGTTAGGGGTTAGGGTTAGATTTAGGGTTAGGCTACAGACAGGGTTAGGGTACGGGTTAGGGTTAGGGTTAGGGTTTGGGTTAGGGTTAGTGTACGGTTTAGGGTTAGGGTTAGGGTTAGTGTTAAGGTTACGGTACAGGTTTGGATTAAGGCTGGGGTACGCAATAGGGTTAGTGTACGTGTTAGGTCTAGGGTTAGGGTTAGGTTTAGTGTGCGGGTTAGGGTTAGGGTTAGGGTTAGGGTACGTGTTAGGAATAGTGCTTGGGTACGGGTTAGCTTTACGTTTAGGGTTAGGGTACGGGTTAGTTTTAGGGTTAGAGTTAGGGTACGGTTTAAGGTTAGGGTACGGTTTAGGGTTCGGTTTAGGGTCAGGGTTAGGGTTAGGTTTAGTTTTAGGGTTAGGGTTAGGGTACGGGTTAGGGTTACTGTACGGGTTAGGGTTAGGTTTAGGGTCAGGGTTAGGGTTAGGGTTAGGGTACGGATTAGGGTTACGATAAGGGTTAGGGTTAGGGTTAGGGTCAGGGTTAGGGTTAGGTTTAGGTTACGGTTTAAGGTTAGGGTTAGGTTTAGGGTACGGTTTAGGGTTAGGGTTAGGGGTTACGGTAAGTGTTAGGGTTAGGGTATTCGTTAGGGTGAGGGGTAGGATATGGGTTAGGATTAGGGATAGTGTTAGGATTAGGGTTAGGGTTATAGTACGTGTTAGCGTACAGGTTAGTGTTAGGGTTAGGTTACGGGTTAGGGTACGGGTTAGGGTTAGGGTTAAGGTACGTGTAACGGTACGGGTTAGGGTTAGGGTACGGGTTAGGGTTAGGGTTAGGGTTAGTGTACGGGAATAGGGTTAGGACTAGGGTTAGTGTTAGTGTTAGTGTTAGGGTACAGGTTAGCGTTAGGGTTAGGGTACGGGATAGGTTTAGGGTACAGGTTAGGTCTTGGGTTAGGGTTAGTTTTAGGGTTTTAGTTAGGGTTAGGCATCCTGTTAGGGTTAGTGTACGTGTTAGGGTTTTGGTACGGGTTAGGGTTAGTGTTAGGTTTATGGTACCGGTTAGGGTTAGGGTTAGGTTTAGGATGCGGGTTAGGGTTACGGTTAGGGTACGGGATTAGGGTTAGGGTTAGGGTCAGGGTAGGGTCAGGGTTAGGGTTAGGTTAGGGTTAGGGTTAGGATTAGGGTTAGGGTACGGGTTAGGTTTAGGGTTGGGGTAGTGTACGTGATAGGGTTAGGATTAGGGTTAGGGTTAGGGTTAGATTTCAGGTTAGCGTTAGGGTTAGGTTACGGGAAAGGTTTAGGGTACGGTTTAGGTAGGGTTAGGGTTACGTTTAGGGTGTAGGTTAGGGTTAGGCATCGGGTTAAGGATAGGGTACGGGTTAAGGTTACGTTGCGGGTTAGGGTTAGTGTTAGGGTTATGGTACGGGATAGGGTTAGGGTTAGGGTTAGGGTTAGAGTACAGGGTAGGTTTAGTGTTAGTGTTAGGGTTAGGGTTAATGTACAGGTTAGGCTTAGGGTTAGGTTTAGGGTTAGGATACGGGTTAGGGTTAGGTTTAGGGTATGGGATAGGGTTAGCGTATGGGTTAAGTTTGGGTTAGGGTTAGGTTTAGGTTACGGGTTAGGGTTAGGGTACGGGTAGGGTTAGGTTTAGGGAGCGGGTTAGGTTTAGGGTTAGGTTTAGTGTAAGTGATAAGGTTAGGTTTAGGGTCTGTGTTAGGGTTAGGGTTAGTGTTAACGTACAGGTTAGGGTTAGTGTTGGGTTCAGGGTACGGGTTAGTTTTAGGGTTAGGATACGGTTTAGCGTTATGGTTAAAGGTTAGGGTTAGGGGTAAGTTATGGGTTAGGGTTAGGTTATGGTTAAGGGTTATGGTTTGTGTTAGTGTTAGGGTTAAGTTTAGGGTGCTGGTTAAGGTTAGGGTAGGGTTAGGTTTAGAGTACGGGTTTGGGTTAGTGTTAGGCTATGGGTTAGGTTTACCGTTTGGGTACGGCTTAGGGTAAGGGTTAGGGTAAGTGTTAGGGGTTAGGGTTAGAGTTAAGTTAGGCTACGGGTAGGGTTAGGGTGCTTGTTAGGGTTAGGGTTAGGGTTCGGGTTAGGGTTAATGTACGGCTTAGGGTTAGGGTTAGGGTTAGGGTTAGTTTTAGGGTTACGGTACGGGTTAGGGTTAAGGTTAAGTTACGGTATAGGGTTAGTGTACGTTATAGGTCTAGGGTTAGGGTTAGGTTTAGTGTGCGTGTTAGGGTTAGGGTTAGGGATAGGGTACGTGTTAGGGTTAGGGTTTGGGTACGTGTTAGGCTTATGTTTAGGGTTACGGTACGGGTTAGGTTTAGGGTTAGGGTAAGTGTTAGTGTTAGGGTAAAGGTTAGGGTTAGGTTAGGGTTAGGTTGCGGGTTACGGTTAGAATACGGGTTAAGTTTAGGTTTAGGGTTAGGGTTAGGGTTAGAGTACAGGTTAGGGTTAGTGTTAGGGTTAGGGTTAGGGTTAGTGTACGGATAGGGTTAGGGTTAGTTTAGGGTACGGGTTTGGGTTAGGTTTAGGGTACGGGATAGGGTTAGTGTACGCGTTAAGTTTAGGGTTAGTGTTAGGTTTAGGTTACGGGTTAGGGTTAGGGTACGGGTTTGGGTTGGGTTAAGGTGCGGGTTAGGGTTAGGGTACGGGTTATGGTTAGGGTACGTGTTAGGGTGAGGGTTTGGGTACGGGTTAGGGTTACGTTTAGGTTTAGGTTACGGGTTAGGTTTAGGGTTCTGGTTAGGGTACGGTTTAGGGTTAGGGTACGGGATAGGGTTAAGATTAGGGTCAGGGTTAGGGTTAGGTTACGGGTTAGGGTTACTGAACGGGTTAGGGTTAGGTTTAGGGTACGGGATAGGGTTAGCGTACGGGTTAAGTTTAGGGTTAGGGTTAGGTTTAGGTTATGGGTTAGGTTTAGGGTACTGGTTAGGGTTAGTTTTAGGGTCAGGGTTAGGGTTAGGGTTAGGGTACGAGTTAGGGTTAGGGTTAGGGTACGGGTTAGGGTTAGTGTATTGGTACAGGTTAGGGTTACAGTACGGGTTAAGGTTAGGGTGAGGTTTAGGGTTAGGTTTAGAGTATGGTTAGGGTTAGGGTTAGGGTTAGGGTTAGGGTTAGAGTACGGGTTAGGGTTAGTTTTAGGGTTAGGGTTAAGCTACGGGTTAGGGTTAGGTTTACTGTTAGGGTTAGAGTACGTGTAGGGTTAGTGTTAGGGTTAGGGTTAGGGTTAATGTACGGGTTAGGCTTAGCGTTAGGTTTAGGGTTAGGATACGGGTTAGGGTTAGGTTTAGGGTACGGGATAGGGTTACCATTCGGGTTAAGTTTAGGGTTAGGGTTAGGTTTAGGTTACGGGTTAGGGTTAGGTTACGGGTTAGTGTTAGGTTTAGGGTGCGGGTTAGGGTTAGGGTTAGGGTTAGTGTAAGGGTTAGGTTTAGGTTTAGGGTCAGGGTTAGGGTTAGGGTTAGTGTTAGGGTACATATTAAGCTTAGGGTTGGGGTTAGGGTACGGGTTAGTTTTAGAGTTAGGGTACGGGTTAGGGTTATGGTTAAGGTTAGGGTTATGGTTAGGGTATGGGTTACGGTTAGGTTACGGTTAAGGTTTATGGTTTGGTTTAGGGTTAGGTTTAAGTTTAGGGTGCAGGTTAGGGTTAGGGTTAGGGTTAGAGTACGGGTTTGGGTTAGTGTTAGGGTACGGGTTAGGTTTACCGCCAGGGTACGTGTTAGTTTTAGATTCGGGTACAGGTCAGGGTTACGGTTAAGGTTAGGGTTAGGGTTAGGGTATGGGTTAGGGTTACGGTACGGTTAAGGATTATGTTTAGGTTTAGGGTTAGGTTTAGGTTTAGGGTGCGGGTTAGGGTTAGGGTTAGAGCTAGGGTATGGATTAGCGTTAGGGTAAGGGTTCAGGATAGGGTTGGGTATGGGTTAGGTCAAGGGTTAGGGTTAGGTTTAGTGTACGGGTTAGGGTTAGGGTTAAGTTTAAGGTTAGGATTAGAGTATGGGTTAGGCTTAGGGTACGGGTTAGGATTAGGATTAGGGTCAGGGTTAGGGTTAGGGTTAGGGTACGAGTTATGGTTAGGGTTAGGTTTGGGGTACGGATTAGGGTTAGGGTTAGGGTTAGTGTATGGGTTAGGTTTAAGGTACGGGTTAGGGTTAGGTTTAGGGTCAGGGTTAAGTTTAGGGTTAGGGTTAGGGTTAGAGTACGGTAAGGGTTTGTGTTAGGGTTAGGGTTAGGGTTAGTGTATGGATAGGGTTAGGGTTAGGGTTAGGGTTAGGCTACGGGTTAGGATTAGGGATAGGGTACGGGTTAGGGTTAGGTTTAGGTGCGGGTTACGGTTAGGGTACGGGTTAGGGTTAGGTTTAGAGTCAGGGTTAAGGTTAGGAATAGGGTTATGATACGGGTTAGGGTTAGGGTTGGGGTTAGGGTACAGGTTAGTTCTAGGGTTACGGTACGTGTTAGGGTTAGGGTACGGGTTAGGGTTAGCGTTAGGGTTGTGTTATGGGTTAGGGTTGGGGTTTGTGTTAGGGTACGGGTTAGGGTTAGGGTTATGGTACGGGTTAGGGTTACAGTATGGGTTAGGGTAAGGGTTAGGGTTAGGGGTAGAGTACGGGTTAGGGTTAGTGTTAGGGTTAGGGAAAGGGTCAGGGTTAGGGTTAGGGTACGGGAGAGGGTTAGGGTTAGGGTTAGGTTTAGGGTTAGATTACGGGGTAGGGTTATTGTTAGGGTTAGGGTTAGGGTTAATGTACGGGTTAGGCTTAGGTTTAGGTTTAGGGTTAGGTTACGGGTTAGTGTTTTGTTTAGGGTACGGGATATGGTTAGCGTACGGGTTACATTTAGGGTTTGGGTTAGGTTTAGGTTACGGTTTAGGGTTAGGGTAGTGGTTAGGGTTAAGTTTAGGTTGCGGGTAAGGTTTATGGATAGGGTTAGTGTACGGGTTAGCGTTAGGTTTTGGGTCAGGGTAAAGTTTAGGGTTAGTGTTAGGGTATGGGTTAGGGTTAGGGTTGGGTTTAGGGTACCGGTTAGTTTTAGGGTTAGGGTACAGGTTAGGTTTACTTTTAAAGTAAGGGTTAGGGTTAGGGTGTGGGTTAGGTTTAGGGTACGGTTTAGGTCTAGGGTTAGGGTTAGGTTTAGTGTGTGGGTTAGGGTTAGGCATCGGGTTAGGGATAGGGTACGGGTTAGGTTTAGGGTACGGGTTAGGGTTAGCGTTAGGGTTATGGTATGGGTTAGGGTTAGGGTTGGGGTTAGTGTTAGGGTACGGGTTAGGGTTAGGGTACGGGTTAGGACTATGGTTAGGGTTAGGTTTAGGATGCGGGTTAGGGTTAGGGTACGGGATTAGGTTAAGGGTTACAGTCAGGGTTAGGGTTAGGTTTAGGGTTAGGTTTAGGGTTAGGGTACGGGTTAGGTTTAGGGTATGGGTTAGGTTTAGGGTACGGGTTAGTTTTAGGGTTATGGTACGGTATAGGGTTACAGTACGGGTTAGGGTTAAGGTGAGGTTTAGTGTTAGGGTTAGAGTATGGTTAGGGTTAAGGTTAGTGTTAATGTACGGGTTAGGCTTAGGGTTAGGTTTAGGGTTAGAATATGTGTTAGGGTTAGGTTTAGGGTACGGGATAAGGTTATCGTACGGGTTAAGTTTAGGGTTATGGTTAGGTTTCGGTTACGGGTTAGGGTTAGTGTAAGGGTTAGGGTTAGGTTTAGGTTCAGGGTTATGGTTAAGGTTAGTGTTAGTGTACGTTTTAAGGTTAGGGTTGGGTTTAGGGTACGGGTTAGTTTTAGAGTTAGGGTATGGGTTATGGTTATGGTTAAGGTTAGGGTTATGGTTAGGGTATGGGTTAGGGGTAGGTTACGGTTAAGGTTTATGGTTTGGGTTAGGGTTAGGGTTCAGTTTAGGGTGCGAGTTAGGGTTAAGGTTAGGGTTAGAGTACGGGTTTGGGTTAGAGTTAGGGTACGGGTTAGGTTTACCGCCAGGGTACGTGTTAGGGTAAGGGTTAGGGTTAGTGTTAGGGTTAGGGGTTAGGCTACAGGTAGGGTTAGGTTTAGGTTTAGGGTTAGGGTTAGAGTTAGGCTACCGGTAGGGTTAGGGTACGGGTTAGGGTTAGGGCTAGGGTTCGGGTTAGGGTTAGGGTACGGGTTAGAGTTAGGTTTAGGTTTGGGTTAGGGATAGTGTACGGATAGGGTTAGGGTTAGGTTACGGGTTAGGGTTAGGTTTAGGGTACAGGATAGGGTTAGCATATGGGTTAATTTTAGTGTTAGGTTAGGTTTAGGTTACGGGTTAGTGTTAGGGTACGGGTTAGGGTTAGGTTTAGGTGAGGGTTAGCGTTAGGGTTAAGGGTTATGGTATGGGTTAGGGTTAGGGTTGGGGTTAGGGTACGGGTTAGTTTTAGGGTTAGGGTACAGGTCAGCGTTACGGTTAAGGTTAGGGCTAGGGTTAGGGTATGGGATAGGGATACGGTACAGTTAAGTGTTATGGTTAGGGTTAGGGTTAGGTTTAGGTTTAGGGTGCGGGTTAGGGTTAGGGTTATAGCTAGGGTATGAGTTAGTGTTAGGGTAAGGGTTCGGGATAGGGTTGGGTACGGGTTAGGTCAATTGTTAGGGTTAGATTTAGTGTACTGTTTAGGGTTAGGGTTAGGTTTAGGGTTAGGATTAGAGTATGGGTTAGGTTTAGGGTACGGGTTAGGATTAGGATTAGGGTCAGGGTTAGGGTTAGGGTACAAGTTGGTTAGGGTTAGGTTTGTGGAACGGATTGGGTTAGTGTTAGTGTTAGGGAAAGGGTCAGGGTTAGGGTTAGGTTACAGGACAGGGTTAGGGTTAGGGTTAGGGTTAAGGTTAGGGTTAGAGTACGGGGTAGGGTTAGTGTTAGGGTTATGGTTACGGTTAATGTACGGGTTAGGCTTAGGGTTAGGTTTAGGGTTAGGTTACGGGTTAGTGTTAGGTTTAGGGTACGGGATAGGGTTAGCGTACAGGTTAAGTTTAGGGTTTGGTTTAGGTTTAGGTTACGGGTTAGGGTTAGGGTATTGGTTAGGGTTAAGTTTAGGTTGCGAGTTAGAGTTAGGGTTAGGGTTAGTGTACGGGTTAGGGTTAGGTTTAGGGTCAGGGTAAGGGTTAGGGTTAGTGTTAGGGTATGAGTTAGGGTTAGTGTTGGGGTTAGGGTACGGGTTAGTTTTAGGGTTAGGGTACGGGTTAGGGTTACTTTTATAGTAAAGGTTAGGGTTAGGGTTTGGGTTAGGTTTAGTGTGCGGGTTAGGGTAAGGGTTAGGGTTAGGGTACGTGTTAGTGTTAGGGTTGGTGTCAGTGTTAGGGTACGGGTTAGGGTTAGGGTACGGGTTAGGGTTAGCGTTAGGGTTATGGTATGGGTTAGGGTTAGGGTTGGGGTTAGTGTTAGGGTACGGGTTAGGGTTAGGGTACGGGTAAGGTCTAGGGTTAGGGTTTGGTTTAGGATGCGGGTTATGGTTAGGATTCGGGTTCGTGTTAGTGTATGGGTTAGGGTCAGGGTTAGGGTTAGGATTCGGGTTCGTGTTAGTGTATGGGTTAGGGTTAGGGTTAGGGTTAGGGTTAGTGTTAGGTTTATGGTACGGTTTGGCGTTAAGTTTAGGGTAAGGGATAGGTTTAGTGTACGTGTTAGGTCTAGGGTTAGGGTTAGGTTTAGTGTGCGGGTTAAGGTAAGGGTTAGGGTTAGGGTATGTGTTAGGGTTAGGGTTTGGGTATGGGTTAGGGTTACGTTTAGGGTTAGGGTACGGGTTAGGTTTAGGGTTAGTGTAAGGGTTAGTGTTAGGGTACGGGTTAGTGTTAGGGTACGGGTTAGGGTTAGGGTTGGGGTTAGGGTACGGGTTAGTTTTAGGGTTAGGGTACGGGTTAGGGTTATGGTTAAGGTTAGGGTTAGGGTTAGGCTATGGGTTAGGGTTACGGTTAAGGTTAGGGTTAGGGTTAGCCTATGGGTTAGGGTTAGGTTACGGTTAAGGGTTATGGTTTGGGTTAGGGTTAGTGTTAAGTTTAGGGTGCGGGTTTGGGTTAGGGTTAGGGTTAGAGTACGGGTTTGGGTTAGTGTTAGGGTACGGGTTAGGTTTACCGTTTGGGTATGGGTTAGGGTAAGGGTTAGGTTTAAGGTTAGGGTTAGGGGTTAGGGTTAGATTTAGGGTTAGGCTACAGACAGGGTTAGGGTACGGGTTAGGGTTAGGGTTAGGGTTTGGGTTAGGGTTAGTGTACGGTTTAGGGTTAGGGTTAGGGTTAGTGTTAAGGTTACGGTACAGGTTTGGATTAAGGCTGGGGTACGCAATAGGGTTAGTGTACGTGTTAGGTCTAGGGTTAGGGTTAGGTTTAGTGTGCGGGTTAGGGTTAGGGTTAGGGTTAGGGTACGTGTTAGGAATAGTGCTTGGGTACGGGTTAGCTTTATGTTTAGGGTTAGGGTACGGGTTAGTTTTAGGGTTAGAGTTAGGGTACGGTTTAAGGTTAGGGTACGGTTTAGGGTTCGGTTTAGGGTCAGGGTTAGGGTTAGGTTTAGTTTTAGGGTTAGGGTTAGGGTACGGGTTAGGGTTACTGTACGGGTTAGGGTTAGGTTTAGGGTCAGGGTTAGGGTTAGGGTTAGGGTACGGATTAGGGTTACGATAAGGGTTAGGGTTAGGGTTAGGGTCAGGGTTAGGGTTAGGTTTAGGTTACGGTTTAAGGTTAGGGTTAGGTTTAGGGTACGGTTTAGGGTTAGGGTTAGGGGTTACGGTAAGTGTTAGGGTTAGGGTATTCGTTAGGGTGAGGGGTAGGATATGGGTTAGGATTAGGGATAGTGTTAGGATTAGGGTTAGGGTTATAGTACGTGTTAGCGTACAGGTTAGTGTTAGGGTTAGGTTACGGGTTAGGGGGGGGGGGGGGGGGGGGGGGGGGGGGGGGGGGGGGGGGGGGGGGGGGGGGGGGGGGGGGGGGGGGGGGGGGGGGGGGGGGGGGGGGGGGACGGGTTAGGGTTAGGGTTAAGGTACGTGTAACGGTACGGGTTAGGGTTAGGGTACGGGTTAGGGTTAGGGTTAGGGTTAGTGTACGGGAATAGGGTTAGGACTAGGGTTAGTGTTAGTGTTAGGGTTAGGGTACAGGTTAGCGTTAGGGTTAGGGTACGGGATAGGTTTAGGGTACAGGTTAGGTCTTGGGTTAGGGTTAGTTTTAGGGTTTTAGTTAGGGTTAGGCATCCTGTTAGGGTTAGTGTACGTGTTAGGGTTTTGGTACGGGTTAGGGTTAGTGTTAGGTTTATGGTACCGGTTAGGGTTAGGGTTAGGTTTAGGATGCGGGTTAGGGTTACGGTTAGGGTACGGGATTAGGGTTAGGGTTAGGGTCAGGGTAGGGTCAGGGTTAGGGTTAGGTTAGGGTTAGGGTTAGGATTAGGGTTAGGGTACGGGTTAGGTTTAGGGTTGGGGTAGTGTACGTGATAGGGTTAGGATTAGGGTTAGGGTTAGGGTTAGATTTCAGGTTAGCGTTAGGGTTAGGTTACGGGAAAGGTTTAGGGTACGGTTTAGGTAGGGTTAGGGTTACGTTTAGGGTGTAGGTTAGGGTTAGGCATCGGGTTAAGGATAGGGTACGGGTTAAGGTTACGTTGCGGGTTAGGGTTAGTGTTAGGGTTATGGTACGGGATAGGGTTAGGGTTAGGGTTAGGGTTAGAGTACAGGGTAGGTTTAGTGTTAGTGTTAGGGTTAGGGTTAATGTACAGGTTAGGCTTAGGGTTAGGTTTAGGGTTAGGATACGGGTTAGGGTTAGGTTTAGGGTATGGGATAGGGTTAGCGTATGGGTTAAGTTTGGGTTAGGGTTAGGTTTAGGTTACGGGTTAGGGTTAGGGTACGGGTAGGGTTAGGTTTAGGGAGCGGGTTAGGTTTAGGGTTAGGTTTAGTGTAAGTGATAAGGTTAGGTTTAGGGTCTGTGTTAGGGTTAGGGTTAGTGTTAACGTACAGGTTAGGGTTAGTGTTGGGTTCAGGGTACGGGTTAGTTTTAGGGTTAGGATACGGTTTAGCGTTATGGTTAAAGGTTAGGGTTAGGGGTAAGTTATGGGTTAGGGTTAGGTTATGGTTAAGGGTTATGGTTTGTGTTAGTGTTAGGGTTAAGTTTAGGGTGCTGGTTAAGGTTAGGGTAGGGTTAGGTTTAGAGTACGGGTT
>JAVLSZ010000093.1:1130000-1162630 GCA_032313775.1 Urocyon cinereoargenteus | reverse complement strand
GCGGGGGGAATGGACATGGCCCGAGCGCCCCCCTCCTGCGGCTGGAGCCTCACCTGCGGCCCCCACTTGTCCTCTTCCAGAAACTCCGCCAGGAGACCCAGCACGCGGACAAATGGATAAAAATGCTCAAGCGATGGGACCACTACCTCCCCAGTGAGAAGGTGGGGCACTGGGTGCCCCTGAGGGCTCTCCGTCCTGACGGGGCTGGGGGGCCGCTCTCAGTGTCCTCCGGCCCCGTCCTCGGGGGAGCCCCCTGCCTGGGGAGAGTCTGCTGGGAGCCCGAGCCTCCCCAGGTCCCAGGATGGCGGTGGGGGAGCGTCAGGTCGGAGCCACAGTCCCTGATCCATGTGGGGGACGGGGCTCAGCTCCAGGGAGACCAAGCCTCCCTGCAGACACCCTGGAGCCGAAGCCAGAACCTTCTAGATGCCTCGCGCTCCCTGGGCTCCAAGGGGCCGCCCTGGGCCCCTCTCACCAGCACTGCCTTCCTCCCTGCAGTTGCGGTGCCGGGTCTACAAGGGGGTCCCGCCCGAGGTGCGGGGACAGGTGTGGCTGCGATTGCTGAATGTCCACAGGGTTATGGCCAGGAATGCCGGGAAATACCAGGTGGGGCCCTTCCACTCCCCGAGGGCCCTCAGTCCCCTCCCTGCCCAGGGCTGACCCACCATGTCCCCTCCCCACCCGGGCTGATCCTCCACGTACCCTCCCTGTCCAGGGCTGACCCTCAGTCCCCTCCCCACCCGGGCTGACCCCCAGTCCCCTCCCCGCCCACGGCAGCTGGGCACAGGCCCTCACACAGGCCCCGCGGGCACGGTGGGCACTCCCGCCGTCCCCGGCCTCCCAGGGGAAGGGTGGAGGTTCCTGCAGGAACCACACTCCCGTGGTGGCCCCAGGGCTCCCTGCCCAGGACGGCAGCTGCTGAACGGTCGGGGTCTGTGTCCCTGACGCCGGCTCCTCCTCCCGGGGTCTCCCCGCAGGAAATGAAGGAGGCGGCCCTGGTCTCCTCCCGGGACATCATGCAGATCGACCTGGACATCAACCGCATGTTCCGCAGTCACACCACGTTCTGGGACCGCTACGGGGTCGGGTGAGGCTGCTGGGCCAGCGGGGTTTGGGGGCCCGGGAGAGGCCCGGGGGCTTCTGTGCAGGGGACACGGGGTGTCCGAGGCTGGGGGTAGCGATGGCAGCAAACAACACACTGCCACGTGGTAGGGTGCTGGGGATGAACCCCGTGCCCCCACCGCCAGGGTCTTGGGGATGGGGAGGCCCCAGGACGGGGCCTCCAGGGGTCACCGTCTGAGCGGAACCCCAAGGGGGGAGGGGCGGCCCCTTGAAGAGCACGGGTCCGGGGTGGGGGCATGGGGGGCAGGAAGGGGACCTGGGGGCCAGGGTGCATGGCCGCGGCTGGACCGGGACACACAGACCCGATGACAGTCAGACAGGTCAGGGTGACACCCACCCTCGGTGCTTTATGTACTGCTGAATTCTGGGCATTGTATTTTAGACAATTTGCAGTTGGGGAGCACACACAGTGTGACGACCCCCAGATGCCGCCCCGGTCCGGGCAGGCCCTGCGCTGAGCACACGGGGCCCCAGGGGCAGGGGCAGGGGTCACAGCAAACCCCAGACTGGGGTGGCCTTTATCTGTAGACGTCTCCCTGTGCACCTTAGAGAAGGGGGTGTCCTGTGTCCGCAGACCCCCACCCCATCCCCCTCAACCACCCCAGGGGTGACCTGCAGGGGCGCCAGGGGCAGTGCTGGGGAGCCGCCAGTCTAGGGTGGCTGGGCTTCCCGGGGGGCCGCTCGGACCGTCTCCCCACGAGAACTCGGTGCTCCTCCCTGCAGGGAAGCTGCTGCCCCCCGGGGCCCCCGCGGCCCTCCGAGCGTGGCCGGGTCAGGCTGACCTGTGACCCCCGGCCCGGGGGGAGCTGGCCTCCAGTAGCCCGGGCCCGGGGGCCGCGGAGCCGGGGTGCAGACTCAGGCCGCCGTTCGGGGGGCATCAGGCGGCTCCTGGCAGCGCTGAGGGGGCCGCACCCTGTACCCCCCCGTGCTCAGAATGTGATCCCAGGGGTTCGCAGCCTGTATCGGGGTCACACCTGCACGACGTTCCCTGCTCTCCTCAAGGCGGCTCAGGCCTGGAGCCCCGAGATGCTCTGGGATGGGCGGGCCCGGGTTCCCCCCCACAGAGTCCAGCCCAGGGACACCTGGGAAGGCGTGGGGGTGCGCTCAGGGCCACGGTTGCCCTGGCTGAGTGGGCTTGGGGCAGGGGCCACGTGGGGCTGGTGGTGTTCCCGGGAAACGGGGCCAGGCAAGGCCAGGGCAGGGGAGGAGAGTAGAGGCGTCAGGGGCTGCGGGGACCAGGGCAGGGGGAGCGCTGGCTCCCAGGGGGCGTGCGGGGGGCAGCCACTCCAGGGCTGGAAGGGGCGCTGGCGGCGCTGGGGGAGCCCGGAGCTGCGCACCCCATGGCGGGAGTCGCTCGGAGGCTTCGGACACCCCAGTGTGCACTTAACCCCTGGCACGCTGCACGTGTGAGGTCGCAGCCTGTCCCCGTGCCCAGACCCGACCCCAGAGATCGGCCCCCACGGAGGGGTCCTGCGGGGCTGGTGCCGGCACTTCGGCGGCCCCGCTGGGCTGGGGCTGACTGAGCAGAGCCCCCCGCTGTCCCCCTGCTAGGCAGCGAGCCCTGTTCCACATGCTGGCGGCCTACTCGGTGTACAACACCGTGAGTGTCCCTGCCCCCGCCTCCTGTCCCACGGGCGGCCTTGTCCTGAGTGTCGGTGACCAGCGGGACTCACAGTCCGGGCCCCAGCTCCTCGGCCCCGGGATGCCGGGGAGGGAGGGAGGGAGGGTCTCTCTCCTTCGGGATGGGCAGGGCGGGGGTGCAGACCTCCCAGGGGAAGCAGGGCCTGCGTGACCAAGGGCCAGGGCCGGGGCCGCCCGGGGCCCCCGCGTGCAACGCGGCCATCCTAGAGCTCGGATCTGGACCCTGACAGGTGGCACTACTGACGGGAACCCAGGCTGGGAAGGCTCCCACTCCCCTGAAGGGCCCGAGGCCGAGGCGCCAAGGAGGCCGCCCCCTTCCACGGCGCATTCCAGAAGGGTCCCCGAGGACCCCAGACCTCAAGCTCCCCGGCCACACGGGGTGTCCTGGCCCAGCTCCCCTCGTGGGACCTGCCCTCCAGGGGGTCTCCAGACCTGGCAGGTCCCCTGCAGCCTGGCACAGCTCATGGAGGCCCCTCCTGCTGGTCTGAGGACGGGGGCCCTGGCACGGCGGCCGCAGGGCTCGGTAGCGGGGCCTGGGGTGCTGGCGCCCGAGCTGGTCCGGGTGGCCCTCACCTGCCCCCCCGCCCTCTGGGAGCCCCCTCCGGGAGCCCAGGCTGGGAGGGAGCTGGGGGAGCCTGGCGCCCGCGGGGAGGGCTCAGAGGGGGCCTCGGGCCGCACGCCCTCCGTGGGGCTCTGGCTCTTGCAGGAGGTGGGCTACTGCCAGGGCATGAGCGAGATCGCGGCCATCCTCCTCATGTTCCTGCCCGAGGAGGACGCCTTCTGGGCGCTGGCCCAGCTCAGGGTGGGCGACCGGCACGCCATGCACGGTAGGGGCCCGCCGGGCCGCCGGGCGGGAGGGGAGCTCAGGAGGGCCTCCCTGCAGGCTGCTGCGCCTGGGCGGGGGGGGGGGCGGGCAAGCGGGGACTCCCCCAGCCCGCCCCCCCAACGGGCAAGGGCCCCGCCTCCCCGGTGGCCTAGGGCTCCCGGAGCCACGGCCACCCGCCCCACCGTCTGCAGGCCGGGCTCGCACTCCCGCTGCTCCCCCAGCCTCCCGCCCTGGTGCCTGCTTGCCCCCCAGCCCCCCCTGCCAGCCCACGGCCACCCGGGGCCCAGGGCGCAGCGTCTCCCCCTCCCGGGGGCCCCCGGCCTCACTCCCAAGCCCCACAGAGGGCTGTGCACGCTCATCACCCTCCCCGTGGCCTGCACCCGCTGCCCCTCGGGGCTGGGGACCCACCTGTCCCCGCGGTGGCCCCTGCAGGAGAGAGGGTGCTGGGTCAGCCGGGCCTGGTCCTCAGCCCCCGGCCCACGCCCCGCGGGGTCTCTGTGAGGACGAGGGTCCCCGGGCCCCGCGCCCCCCGGCCTGGGAGGCAGCCATGCTCTCTGGGAAGAGCGGGTCCAGTCAGGGCTCCAAGGGCGGTGGGCACACGGGGGTCAGGGCGTGGGGGGAGGCCCCTGTCCCGACACCCCCCAACCCGCCTGCTGCGGGAGGAGGCCCTGATCGTGGGGGCCTGGGGCCTTCTCAGGCTTCTTCGTCCCGGGCTTCCCGAAGCTCCTCAGGTTCCAGGCTCATCATGAGCGCATCCTCCAGAGAGCTCTGCCGGACCTGAGAAGGCACATGGCGAGTGGGAGCTCCTGAGGCTCCGTCCCCGGGGCCCGGGGCAGGGGGTGGGGTGCACGGCCCTCCGAGCTGCCCAGAGTTGGGGTCATGTTCCTCCCCTGGGGCCCCGGGGCACCCTCGGGGCTGGTCTGGGCTGTGGGGAGCGCGTCCACCCGGCTCCAGGGGCCGAGGCGTGGGGCCTGAGCACCTCCTGCCCTCCCGCCAGGCCGAGGAGCAGATGTCCCCCGGGATCTACACACCGAGGTGGTTCATGCAGTGCTTCCTCAGCCGGGTGAGGCCCCCCCCCCCGGGACCCTGCTCCCGGACCTGCCCCCTGCCCCTGGGGAGGGCCCAGCTCAGCCCCACCCTCCCGACGAGCCAGGCCTGACCCCGGGGCCCTGGGGCTGAGGCTCAAGCCCAGCCCGTCCTGGAGAAGCCCAGAGGGTCCCTGGACGAGGTGCCGGGGGGCGGGCTGGGCCGTCTCTGCCTCAGCTCCCCCGGGGGAGGCTGGGTCAGCCCGGGGTGTGGACGGGCCCTCGGCCCATTGGGCGGCCAGCCTGGGGTCCTCTCGAGGCGTGGGGTCGTCAAGTGTGGGCAGAGTCTGTGCCCCCAGGGGTGCGGGAGGTGCTGGCCGGTGTCGGAACCCGGAGCGGCCAGGAGCCCCGATCTCCCTGGGAGGACGGCACGCACGGGGGGGTTGTGGGGCCTCGTCGGAGGCAGTCAGATGGGGCCAGATCAGATGGCCGGCCTAGCCTAGCCCCAGCCGAGCCCCCCAGGGGCCCTGCTCAGGCCTCTCCTGCCACCCCGCTGTCCCCTAGACCCCCTTCTCGCTCACCCTGAAGCTGTGGGATGCCTACGTACTCGACGGGGAAAGGGTGCTCACGGCCATGTCCTACACCACCCTCAAGGTGCACAGGAGTAAGTGAGCCCCTGGGAGCCCAGGGGTGCCGGGGGCAGGGGTGGTGACCCTGTGCTCTGAGCAGCACCCGGACCTGGGGCGGGGGGACGGCGGGGCAGGCGGGTGCAGCGGGGCTCCCTGAGAGGAGCCACGGACAGGGGCCACCTTGGCCAGCGCACTGCCCACAGCGCTCCTGGGGACAGCGGGACCCCGGCCGCTGGCCTGGGGGCACCGGGGGCCCCAGGGCGGGGCCTTCTGGGTCTGACTCTCGCCCACCGCCCAGAGTGCCTCCTGAAGCTGCCCCTGGAAGGGCTCCGGGAGTTCCCCCAGGACTCTCTGGCCCAGCCCTGGGCCCTGGAGGACGAGGCGGTGCTCAGACACCTTCGGGCCTCCATGAGCCAGGTCCGGAGGATGCGGTGCGACCTGCCCCCCCCAGGTGGGCTCGGGGCCCCGGCCCCTCCCGACCCGGCCTGCGGGGGCCGCCCACAGGGGACAGAGCCCCCAGGGCCCCCATCCTCATCTCTGGGGCTCTCCTCTCCTGCTCTAGCCTCGAGGACCCCAGGCCAGGGCTGGGCGGGCGGGCTCCCACCGCAGGGCCCGGGCACCAGTGTGTGTGTTGGGGGGGCTGAGCAGAGGGTCAGGCCGGGGGCCACGCGGGAGCCATGAGGACCCCCGGGGCCCCCAGCGGGGGACGCACAGCCTGCTGGAGACGCTGACCCCGCCGGCCTATTTCCAGGGGTACCTGAGGAGTTCCCCACGAGGCCCCTGGGCCTGGAGCGAGTGTCCCCGGCGCCCGGGCCTCTCCTCCCTCCTCCGGCCTCTGAGACACCGCCCAGGGTGGAGGAGCCGGCCTCCCCGGGCCCAGCCACCCAGCCTGAGCCGCCCGGACCCCCTCCCGGCCAGGCCATCGTCCAGCTTCCCCGCCGGCGATGGAACTCCCTCCCCACCCTCCCAGTGCAACAACATGGTGCAGGCAGGCGGCCCCCGGACATGGTGGGCTTCAGGACAGGAAATGGGGTCGCCTTCCGTTCAGAACCTGCCTGGGCCATCCCAGAGGCCCCGCGACGGACCAGGCCCTGGAGCACCCCCGGGACTCCCATCATGGGGTCCCCCCAGATCCCTAGGGATGACGCTGTCGGGCCCAGGACACCCTTCCTGCCCCGTGGCCACTGCAGCTCGTGCCCCTCGCTGGGCAATGACTGGCACAGCTGGGGCAGAGCCAGGGCGGCGCTGAGCCCGCTGCCCCAAGGCCCCACACAGGCCCGAGACCGTCTGCCCTCCGCGTCCACGGGGCAGCTCAATGCTCACGGGCCTCGGGGGCAGAGCTTGGCGGTGAGGGCAGGGGCCCCGAGGCTCCGGCCCGCCGTCACCGTGCCCTGCCTTGTCTTGCTGTCCCTCCCGGAGGGCGGCACCCCCCGCACAGGACACCAGCCCCTGACCCATAGGGACCCGGGCTGGCCTGGCCCCGGGCTCTGTGGGGGCAGGGGCGATGCGAGCCACCCCCAGGCCCAGCACGAAAGGGATCCAGCGCCCCGGGGCCCTGGCCAGGCCTGCGTTCCAGCCCCGGGCTGAGCGAGCCCTCTCACAGCCGGATGTGGCCTTCTGGGCCCTGGGCGTGCCCCACAGATCCAGGTCGCCGACCTAGGGGAGCCCTGGGGATCCCAGGACACCCCAGGGCAGGGCAGCAGGGGCAGGCCTGTGCGCCCCACCCGCACCGACACCAGGAGGCAGGCTCCTCCATGTGCTGGGGCTCCAGCAGTCAGTCTCCCGGCCCCAGGGGGCCCGAGGCCGGGGTCCAGCTGCCCTGAGGGGACCCAGCGCAGGAGTCCATGGGCCGCAGGTCCACGTCAGCCCTGCTGTCCCTGGAACCGCCTCTCAATGCCTCAACCTCAGGACACGTGCCCCCACCCGCAGTCGAGTCCGCACAGGCTCCCAGGTGGGGGACTCTGGCACCCGCACCCCTGTGGGATGCCCACTTTCCTCTAAGGATAGGAAGGTCTCCCGGGGCAAGGCGCGCACCCTCGGCTCTGAGCCCCTGTTTGCTGTTGCAAGTTCAAAAACGTGTTCTTGTGTGAAAATGCACAGCCGCCTCGTTTCTGCGTCTCCCGGAGCTTTGTGCACGGGGTGCCGAGACACCCCCAGGGAGGAGGAGGGGGTACCGCCCAGGCCCCGACCAGCCCCTGCAGGGGCGCCGCCAGGCACACACAGCTGACGTCCCCACGTGCCTTCCAGGGGCGGCCAGATGCCAGCCAGGGTCAGGACCCCACAGACTCTACTGCGACTCAGCCTGTGCCCCGCGTCCAGGACGGTCCTGGGACAGAGAGACAGCTGGGGAGCCTCAGGTCACCAGGGTCCGTCCTAAGCGCCCTGGGAGGCCTGTGCCCCCTCTGTCCAGGGGTCCTGGGCTGCCCCGGCTCCGGGGCGCTTCCTCCCCTCCCCGCCCCTGGCCTGTGCGCCTGGGGCACAGAGGGCCCGCGGGGCAGTCAGCGTGGCCCCAGAGGGCACGTCAGGACAGCAGGCCCTTGCAGCTCACACACCCGGGCCACCCTCACCGTGCAGGCTCAGCGTGCACACCTGAGCTGCTGGATCTCTCGCACCAGAGTGTGGAGGGCACCCTGCATGCCCTAGAGAGTAGGGGCTGGGTGAGCGTGGTGCTCGGCCTGGGGGCAGGCAGCGCAGGGGACTGAGGGACCCCAGCCCTGACCCCACGCCGACTCCCACACACACTCCCCCCATGGGCAGCCGGCTCCTCAGGAGCTCCCCCCAGGGTGACCCCGAGGTCTGGCTCCCCGCTGGAGAGGCGGCATCGGGGAGAAGAGAACGTCCGGCGCTCGGCGGGGACCCACTGCCACCCACGGGAATGTGGCCAAGCCGGACCTCCCAGCTCAGCTGACCATCTGGCAGGACGGCACGGCACGCGGGAGCCCGGGTCGGCCAGGAGAACCCAGCCAGCCGCCCAGCGCCAGCACCGGAAATGATGGTGTTTCAACCATTTCGGCGTCAGGACGACGCGGCCCGAGGATCAGATGGTGGCAGGGCCACAGACACGCACACACCCCAAACCCAACAAACGTCGGAACCCCCCCGATTGTTGTGAGACAGCAGCCGGACGGTTACAGACATGACGCTGGGGTCCCCGGTAGGACACACGGAGGACGCTCCAGACCACAGTTGCAGAGTTTCCCAGACAGGCAAAAAATAAAGGAGTTCATGACTCCTAAATCAGTCTGGCAAGGAATTTTAAGGGGCACTCTCCTAGTAGGGGAAAAAAAGAGTCCAAAACCAACAAAGACTAGAAAGGACCAAAGAACATTGCTAGAAACACCAACTCTACCTGTAACACAAAGGCACTAAATTCATCTCTTTCGATAATCATTCTTAATGCAGATGGAATAAATGCTCCAGTCAAAAGATATAGGATATCAGAGTGGATTAAAAGAACAAGATCTGGGACCCCTGGGTGGCTCAGTGGTTGAGCTTCTGCCTGTGGCTCAGGGTGTGATCCTGGAGTCTGGGATCGAGTCCCACATCGGGCTCCTGGTGAGGAGCCTGCTTCTCTCTCTGCCTAGGTTTCTGCCTCTCTCTCTCTCTTTCATGAATAAACAAATCTTAAAAAAAAAAATCCGTGTATATGCTGCCCAAAGACTCTCACCTTAGACCTATAGACACCAGCAGATTGAAAGTCAGGGGATGGAAAAGCATCTATCATGCTAATGGGCATAAAAAGAAAGCTGGAGGACCCGTACTTATATCAGACAAACTAGATTTGAAACCAAACACCGGGGACACCTGGTGGCTCAGTGGTTGAGCATCTGCTTTCGGCTCAGGGTGTGATTCTGGGGTCCCAGAATGGAGTCCCACATCGGCCTCTCCTTGAGGAGCCTGCTTCTCCCTCTGCCTATGTTTCTGCCTCTGCTTCTCTCTGTGTATCTCTCATGAATAAATAAATAAAATCTTTAAGTTAAAATAAAACAACAAATACTGTAAGAAGAGATGAAGGGCATTATTTCATAATTAAGGAGACGCTATCAAGATCAAACAACTGTAAATATTTATGCTGTCAACATGGGAGTACCTAAATATAGAAACCAATTAACAACAAACATACAGGAACTCACTGATAATAATACAATGACAGGGGATTTTAACACCCACTTACGGCAATGGACAGATCATCTATGCAGAAAATCAACAGGGGAACAATGGCCTTGACTCACTGGATCAGAGGGACTCAACAGATACAGTCAGAACATTTCCTCCTAAAGCAGCAGAATACACATTCCTTTCAAGTGCACATGGGACATTCTCCAGAACAGATCACATCATGGGCCACAAATCAGCCCTGAACAGGTACAAGAAGATTGAGATCATACCATGTACATTTTCAGACCAGGACACTATGAAACTCAAAGTCAACAGCAAGAAAAAATTTGGACAGACCAAAAATACGTGGAGACTATGAACATCCTACTAGAGGATGAATGGAGCAATCAGGAAATTAAAGAGGAAATTTAGAAAATATATAGAAACAAATTAAAATGAAAACATGTTTCTCCAAACCTCTGGGATACAGCAAAGGCAGTCCTAAGAGGGAAGTACATAGCAATACAGGCCTACCTCAAGAAACAAGAAGTCTCCAATACACAACCTAACCCTACACCTAAGGGAGCTGGAAAAGGACAGCAACAAAGCCTAAAGCCTGCACCAGAAAGGAAATAATAAAGATAAGAGCAGAAATAGACAATACAGAAACAACAAAACAGTAGAATGGAATAACGAAACTAAGAGCCGGTTCTTCAAAATAATTAATAAAATGGATCAAGCCCTAGCCAGCCTCATTAACAAGAAAAGAGAAAGAACCTTCTCTAAATAAAATCACAAATGAGAAAAAAAAATCACAAATGAGAGAGGAGAGATCACAATCGACACCAGAAAAATAAGACAATTATAAGGGAATACTATGAAAGATTATACGCTAACAAACTGGGAGACCTGGAAGAAATGGAAAAATCCCTAGAAATGTGCAAATGAGCAAAATTAAAATAGGAAGAATTAGAAAATGTGAACAGACCCATATCTAGGAAAGGAGTAGAATCAGCAAGGCACCTGGGTGCCTCAGTGGTTGAGCATCTGCTTTGGCTCAGGTCAGGATCCTGGGGTCCTGGGGGATCGAGTCCCACATCAGGCTCCCTGCATGGAGCCTGATTTTCTCTCTGCCTATACCTCTGCCTCTCTGTGTCTTTCATGAATAAATAAATAAAATCTTTAAAAAAAGAAAAACAGATGAGAAAGACCCAAATAAAATCACAAATGAGAGAAGAGAAAAAACAACCAACACCACTGAAATACCAACGATTATAAGAGAACATTATGAAAAATTATATGCCAGCAACTTAGAACCTGGAAGAAATAGATCAATTCCTAGAAATATATAACAGCAAAAATGAGAAAGGAAGAAATAAGAAACTGGGACAGACAGACAACCAGCAAAGAAACTGAATCAACAATCAAAAGTCTCCCAACAAACAAAGTCCAGGACCAGATGGCCTTCCTGAGGCATTTCTACCAGACCTTTAAAGAAGAATTAATATCTATTCTTCTCGAAGTGACCCCACCCCCCCAAAAAAAAGAAAAGGAAGGAAAACTTTCAAATTCATTCTATAAGGCCAGCATTACCTTGATACCAAAACCAGATAAAGACCCCACTACAAAGAGAGAGAAAGAGAGAGAGAGAGAGAGAGAGAGAGAGAACTAAAGGCCAATATACCTGATTAACACAGATCAAAAACTCTCAATAAAAAACTAGCACAGTGATTTAATTTAATCCAACAATACATTAAATAAATTATTCACCATGATCAAGTGGGAGTTATTCCTGGGTTGCCAAGATGGTTCAATATTAACAAATCAATCACTGTGATACACCACATTATTAAAAGAAAGAATAAGAACCAAGTGACCATTTCAACAAATGCAGCAAAAGCACTGACAGGGGCAGCCCGGATGGCTCAGCGGTTTGGTGCCTGCCTTCGGCCCAGGGTGTGATCCTGGAGACCTGGGATCGAGTCCCACATCAGGCTCCCTGCATGGGGCCTGCTTCTTCCTCTGCCTGTGTCTCTACCTCTCTCTCTCTCTCTCTCTCTCTCTCTCTCTCTCTCTCTCTCTCGAACTAGGGGTGGTGGAAGGGGAGGAGGGCGGGGGGTGGGGGTGACTGGGTGGTGGGCACTGAGTTGGGCACTTGATGGGATAAGCACTCAGTGTTATTCTGTATGTTGGCAAATTGAACACCAATAAAAAATAAATTTAGTATTAAAAAAAGGGCTATATACTACTCAAAGCAATCTACACATTTAATGTGATCCCCATCAACATAACAATGGTATTTTTCACAGAGCTGGAACAAATGATCCTAAAATATGAATAGAACCACGGAAGATGTGCTGCCCGGTGGCTCAGTGGTTTAGCGCCATCTTCAGCCCAGGCTGTGATCCTGGAGACAGGCTCCCTGCTTGGAGCCTGCTTCTCCCTCTGCCTGTGTCTCTGCCTCTCTCTCTCTCCTCTCTGTGTATTTTTATGAATAAATAAATAAAATCTTTAACAAACAACAACAAACCATGGAAGATTGAAAATAGCCAAAGCAGTGTTGAAAAAAACAAAGCTGGGGTTTCAGATTTCAAGTTATATCACAGAGCTCTAGTGATCCGAAGAGTATGGTGCGGACACAAGAAGGAGAGCCTTAGATCAATAGAACAGAATGGAAAAATGGAACAAGACACACACCTATAACTCTATGATCAATTAATCTTCAACAAAGCAGGAAAGAATATCCAACAGCAAAAAGACAGTCTCTTCAACAAACGGTGTTGGGAAAACTAGGCAGCCACGTGCAGAAGAATGAAACAGGACCACTTTCTTACACCATGTATGTAAGAAATAAATTCAAAATGGATTAAAGACCTGAGTGTGAGACCTAAAACCATAAAAAGAAGAAAAGATAGACAGCAATGTCTTTGACAATGGCCATTGGATCTTCTTTCTAGATACGCCTCTGAGGCGAGGGAAACAAAAGCAAAAATAAACTATTGGGACTTCATCAAGTTGAAAAGGTTCTGCACAGTGGAGGAAACAACCGTAGCTAAAAGGCAACGTACAAAATGAGAGGAGATATTTGTAAACGACGCATCCGATAAAGAGTTAGTGTCCAAAATATATAAAGCAAATATAAATCTCAGCATCCTAAACACAAATTACCAACTGAAAATGGGCAGAAAACATGAATGGACATTTTCTCTGACAGGACATCCAGATGGCCACCAGACACACGGAAAGTCACTCAGCGTCACCCATCACCAGGGAAATGCAGACCCAAACCACGATGAGATGTCACCTGACAGCCATCAGGATGGCTAAAATTCACAACACGAGAAACAACAGGTGTTGGTGAGGCTGGGGAGAAGGGGGAGCCCCCTAACACTCCTGGTGGGCATGCGACCGGGTGCGGCCACTGTGGAGAACGGTGTGGAGGGGCCTCAAGAAGTTAAAAGTAGAGCGACCCTACGATGCCGGAATTGCACAGCAAGATACTTGCCCCGAGGATACAGAAGCACAGATTCGAAGGGGGATGCGCAGCCCAGTGTCTGTAGCAGCGTCATCAACAGCAGCCAAACGGCGGACCCGGCCCAGGCGTCCACCGACAGATGAGTGGGCACAGATGATGGGGGAAATACAGTCACTGCGACGCCACTCGGTCATCAGAAGGGATGGAATGAAGCCATTGACAACGACGTGGGAGAACCGGAAAGGACTGACACTAAATGAACTAAGTCAGAGAAAGACAAATACCATACGATTGCGTTCACGTGTGGATTTTAAGAAACCAATCAAACTGGCAAAGGGGCGGGGGGGGAGATGAGAGAAGCAAACCAAGAAACACGCTCTTAACCATAGAGAATAAAGTAATAAATACCAGAGGAATGGGGGGGTGGATAGGGAAATGGGGGATGGGGATGATGGAGGGCACCTGTGACGAGTACCAGGCGTTGTAGCCAATGGTTGAATCACTATGTGGTACACCTGAAACTATGTTATCCTGTGTTAACAAATGGGAATTCAATTAAAACTTTAAAATGACAATTGTAGTATTGATGGAACGGGTGCGCACAGTGAGATAAAAACAGAAAGGAGGGATCCCTGGGTGGCGCAGCGGTTTAGCGCCTGCCTTTGGCTCAGGGCGTGATCCTGGGACTCGGGATCGAATCCCACGTCAGGCTCCCGGTGCATGGAGCCTGCTTCTCCCTCTGCCTGTGTCTCTGCCTCTCTCTCTCTCCCTGTGTGACTATCATAAAAAAAAAAAAAAAAAAAAAAAACAGAAAGGAAATTGAAACTCCAAATAAAGAGTACTCAGAGCCGCAAATCCCCTCCTTAGCTCAGGAGACGCCTGCCATGGCTATTGTCACCTCAACAGAGGCCTGGAGTTTGATCCTCTGGGGAGGCTTCTGAGTGGATGGATGCCAAGCACATACCCTAACCCCAAACATAACTAGAACACTTAAAACTAACCCATTGAAGCTACGGGGAGTCCCAGTGCCAAGCACATGACCAGATCCAATCTCTACTGTTTACAGACAAAAACCGTAACCCTAATCTTAAACCTAACCCTAACCTAGCCTAACACCACACCCATCGTAACCGAAACCAAACACTAACCCCTAGTCCATAATCCATATAACTAACCCTGATTCCAAGTATAACTGTATAGTTAACCCTAACAGCCCAACACTAACCCCTATCCCTAACCCCTAACCCCTAACCCTAACCCCTGACCCTAACCCTGACCCGAACCCTAACCCTAACTCTCACACCTAACCCCTAACCCTATCCCTAACCCTAACCCAACTCACCCTAACCCTAACCCTAACCATAATCCTACGTCTTCCTGGAGCCCCCCCGCGGGTCCTGAGGAACCGGGCCCTGTGAGCGTGGACGCGGCCCCACGGCCTCCCCGAGCCTCCCCAGCGCACCCACGCTCCCGTCAGCAGGGGTAGGAGGCTACTGCGCTCGCGCCCCCGTGCGGGGCCTGGGCTCGGGCGCCCCCTGCCTGACGCGCAGGCGCTGCAGGAGGCCGTGCGGGAGGCGGCATCCCCGCACCCCGGGCCGGCCCCGCCTCCGTCCAGGCTCCAGCCAAGGCCTGTGAGTGGTGGAAACGTCTCCCCGACGTGGAGCCCAACCCCGGCTTCCCCCGGATACTGACGGGCGGAGACCTGGAGCCCACGGGACGCGCCGTGACATGTGGACCAAACTCTCACCACATCCCGCAAACCCCCCCCTCCGCTGCGGGCGGGGCCGCGGGCCGGTGCGGCCGCCTGGAGACAGCGCGGAGGCTGCTCGGGAAGTTCCCGCTAGAGCCGCCCTGCGACCGGCAGGTGCGCGGCCTGGAGCTCGCTGGGAGATAGAGACGCGGGGAGACGCTGGACACCTGCACCCCCTGTGCAAGACAGCCGGTCCCGGCAGCCACGCTGTGGGCAGAGCCTCGGTGCCCTCGGGCGGAGGTTGGATAAAGAGGATGGAGCCGGGTGGTGGCGGGAGAGAGAGAGAGAGAGAGAGAGAGAGAGAGAGAGAGAGAGAGAGAGATCGGATGCCACTCAGCTGTCGAAGAGAAGGAAAACTTGCTATTTGCAATGACTTGGATAGAACTAGAGGTTCTTATCGTGTTAAGTGAAATAAGTCGGTCGGGAAAGAGAATGACCGTGTGGCGTCCTTCACAGGTGGAATTAAAGAAGCAAAGCAGAGGGACATCTGTGAAGGGAAGGAAAGACAAATCAGATGGAAACAGAGACGGAAGAAAAGGAGACTCTTAATCCGAGGAAACACACTGCGGGGCTCTGGAGGGAGGGGAGGGGGCGGGGTCACGGGGACGGGCGTGAAGGAGGGCGCGGGTGTCACAAGCACTGCTGTTCTCTCCAACTGGTGAATCCCTGAATTCCACCTCTGAAACTAATAATACACTCTACATTAATTGGATTTAAAATTAATTTTTTTTAATTAAAAAAAATTTTATTAATTAAATTTTTTAAAAAATCAGTGGACTGTATCAGAGCACATTTCCTTCCAGGCTCTCTGTTCTGCTCCTTCAGCTGAAGCCGGAACCACCCCCCGTAGGTCTGGTTTCTTTAAGTAGGCATCATGCCTCGTCCACGGCCCAGCCCAAGGCTAGAAATCACGACCCAGAGATCAGGACCGGAGGTGAGGTCAGGAGTCGGCTGCTTAACCGACGGAGGCAGCCGGGGGCGGAGAACTGCACTGGTTCATCCTGCGTCTCTGTGACATCGATTGAAATAGGAAAGTGGGGGATCCCTGGGTGGCGCAGCGGTTTGGCGCCTGCCTTTGGCCCAGGGCAGGATCTTGGAGACCCGGGATCAAATCCCAAGTCGGGCTCCCGGCGTGGAGCCTGCTTCTCCCTCTGCCTGTGTCTCTGCCCCTCTCTCTCTGTGACTATCATAAATAAATAAAAATTAAATAATTAAAAAAAAGAAATAGGAAACTGCTGCGTCCTGCTCTGTCCTGCTTCTCCAATACTGACTTGCTGTCCGGGGTCATGGTGGGGGGTGCAGACGGATGTTAGTTTTTTGTTTTTTGTTTTTTTCTATTTCTAAGATCTGCCACCATGATTTTGATAGGAATGACATTGAAACTGGAGAGTGGCTTCAGGAACTGCGGACATTTTCACAAGCTGAGGCTCCCACCCCACGAGCCCAGGATGGCCTCCCAAATTCTTGTAGGTCTCAGTGCACAAGTCCTGCATTTCCTTGGTTTAGTCTTATTATTTTGTTCTTTTTGATGCTCCTGAAAAGCATCAAAAAGAAGGGAGTCATTTCCTTAATTTCCTTCCTCAGTGCTCATTGTCGGGACACAGCAAGGCTACTGATCTCTGTAGGTTCATTTTGTGTCCCATGACTTTACTGAATTCACTCATTAGTTCTAACAGTTTTTGGTGGAGTCTCTCAGGTTTCCTGTTTCTGGTACCGCGTCTTCAGCAAATAGGGACAGTTTGACGTCCCCCTTCCAGGTGTGGATCTTGGGCTCCTCCTCTCTGCCCCTCAACCAAATGGCACAATTCCCACCTGGGTAATCAGGTGACCTTTATGATGTGGCTCACTAGTCCCCCACCCTTTGTAGGAGCCAGGCCCCGAGGTGAGGACGGTGCGGAACCCAAATTAGGGTTAGGGTTAGGGCTCTAGGAGCTCTGTTGGTCCTATCTACCAGGGTGGAGACCTCCCAGGATGCTGAGTTGAGGGCAAGGCTCAGCATGAGGCTCGGGCTCATAGCCGATGTAAAGGGGGCCATGGAAGGTATTGACTGGGCTTAAGAGGCCCTTCTGATTTTTCAAGCTGGAATCATCTGCCGGAATTCCAAATCGCACAATTTCATCTGGGTGCATGGGCGAGCTTTCTGCTGTCACTCATGTGTCCTCAGTGCCTTGGAATTTGGAGCTAGGCTCGGGGCATAGGACAGGACAGAACACAATCTAGGGTTAGGGTTACTGACCAGGAGCTCAGATGCTCCAATCTGTAGGCATTGGGCAGACCTCCCGGCAGGGCTGAGTGGAGGGCAAGGCTTAGCATGAGGCTCAGTTGCACGGTTTGGGTGCAGGGGGTGCTGAACTTGGGACTGGTCTGTCTCATCGGCCCTTCAGATTGTTCATCTATGACAGTGCAGTCAAGGATCGCTTGATTCTCAGAGTTCAGTCTATCACATTTTCACTGCACTTCCACACTTACTGTTGAGATAGGTTCAAACTCCCTTATGTGAGAGGGTAGTTGAAAACTGTATTCAAGGAACACTTGTTTCAGAGTTAAGTACAGCGCATTTCCTTTGACAGGCTCAGACAGGCCTCTGCCAGCAGGGCTCCTGGAAAGAGATGGGAGTTCAGGACAGATACCTCTGGGGCTTTGTCTTCTGGAAGTGAACCTGGCTAGGACCCCCTTAGCAGGCACTGGGCATATGGTAAGCAGTCCAAGCTTTGGACGGGGTCATAGCCTCCAGGAAGAGCCCATATGAGAGAAGGGAAGGTCCCTGGAGTCAGGTAGATGGAACAAAGTGAGGAAAACAGAGGCTGAGAAACTTGTTCCAGGGCAGACAGCTGTCCAGACTGGTACCAGGTGCCCAAAAGACTTGTCCACTCCTCACCCCAGTGCAGCTCAAGCTCCCTCCTCCCAGAATCCTGAGGGTTTGCAACCCCCTCCCCAATTATCCTTTCCGTAGGCCAGGCCAGAGTTGTCTCCATGTGGGAGGGAGCCTGCAGCCATATGACCCAGCCCCTTAGGACTCTCCCAATAGTGGGCTCCTCCCTAAAAATCTGAGGTGCAGAGGTGAGGGAAAGGGGCTCCAGGGGCAACCAATGCACCACTTCTGAGCATCTCCACGTGCCGGGCTCAGGGTTGGGTCAGGCTGCAGGTGGGCAGACATAGGTCTCACAGACTGGCTGGACAGACAAGCTCCTGGAAGGTTCAACAAGGAAGCCCAGGAGTCACGAGGAGCAGCAGATGAATCTGATGAGGACCTTGGACTCAGTACAAATAGGAGATCAGAGAAGAAAGGGGTTAGGATGAGCTGGAGCCCTCAGGAAGGCCTAACACGAACCCTAACCCGAACCTGAACCCTAACCCAAACCCGAACCCTAACCCTAACCCTAACCTGAACCCTAACCAGAATCCTAACCCTAACCCGAACCCTAACCCGAACCCTAAACCGAACCTGAACCCGAACCCTAACCCTAACCCTAACCCTAACCCCTAACCCGAACCCGAACCCAAACCCTAACCCGAACCCGAATCCTAACCCGAACCCTAACCCGAACCCTAACCCTAAACCTAACCCGAACCCTAACCTGAACCCGAACCCTAACCCTAATCCCTAACCCCTAACCTGAACCCGAACCCTATCCCGAACCGTAACCTGAACCCTAACCCTAATCCAAACCCTAATCCTAACCCGAACCCGAACCCTAACCCTAACACGAACCCTAACCCTAATATGAACCCTAACCCTAACCCGAACCCTAACCCTAACCCGAACCTGAACCCTAACCCTATCCCGAACCATAACCCTAACCCTAACCCGAACCCGAACCCTAACCCTAACCCGAAACCTAACCCTAACCGGAACCCTAACCCTAACCTGAACCCTAACCCTAACCCGAACCGAACCCTAACCCTAACCCTAACCCGAACCCGAACCCAAACCCGAACCCGAACCCTAACCCCTGACCCGAACCCTAACCCTAACCCGAACCCTAACTGGAACCCTAACCCTAACCCGAACCCTAACCCGAACCCTATCCCGAACCCTAACCCCTGACCCGAACACTAACCCCTGACCCGAACCTAACCCTAACCCGAACCCTAACCCTAACCCTAAAACTAACCCGAACCCTAACCCTAACCCTAACCCCGAACCCGAACCCTACCCCTAACCCGAACCCTAACCCGAACCCTAACCCGAACTCTGACCCCTGACCCCTTACCCTTACCCTAACCCCATCCCGACCTGGTACCCTAACCCTAACCCCCAATCCTAACCCTTATCCCTGACCCCTTACCCTCACCCCTATCCCTAACACCTCAAGCCTAACCCCTAACCCCCAACCCTAACCCGACCCGGAAACCTAACCCTAACCCCTAACCAGAACCCTAACCCTAAACCTAACCCCTTACCCTAACCCTAACCCTCACCCTAACCCTATTTAGAATGAGAAGAGAACTCAATGCCTCTGATGGCCCCATATCAGAATGTAACAGAACCTGAGGAATTGCTTCCCCCCCCTCCTGGAGGTCCCCAAGACCAGCCCTTAAAACTAAGCTAAAACCCACCTCAGGGTCCAAGTCCCTGCTGCGCTGTGTCGGGTATACTTGGACCCAAGCTCAAGCTTGTAAATAAACCCTCGTGTGTTTGCATCTGTGTTGGCTTCTCGGTGGCTTCTCGGATTCTCAATCTTGGGCACAACAGTCTGAGATTAAAAAACAAAACCAAAAGAAGCTCGGACACAGGCAGTGAACCCAGGGTTCTGAGAGAAGCGGCGGAGACCCGGGGGCTTGGGGGCTCTTCTGTGGAGGCCCCTGCAAACTGGGGGGTGAGATGCTGAGCCCCAGAGCCAGAGGAACCCAGCGTCCCCACCCGCATCCCGCCCATCAGCGCCATCTCAGGTAGCGGCACAGCGCCGCCTGCTGGAGGCCAGAGGCCTGACGCCCATCCCGCCTCTGACCCCGCAGGTGCGTCTCCCAGGCTGATGTGCACCTGACAATCAGCGCCTCGGCCCCGTCCCCGGACCCCGCACAGACCACTCGCTGCCACCAAGTTGTTGGACCACAGAGGCTGCAGAGCTTCAGCTCTGCCGGGAAAGTAGAGTCTAGCTTCCTTTGTACTTTGTGCTTTATTTTCATTTATTTTCTTTGATTCTTTTTTATTAATTGCCTTATTTTAATTTTTATGTATGTACCTTATATATTTCTTATTTTTATTTTCATGGTACTTTAATTGTGTATCCTATTTTGGGATTTAGAATCTTTTAACAAATAGGCCAATATAATCTGGTGTGTTTTTTGGGGGAGGGCAGTTATTGTTTTTCTTGGTTTTTCTTTTTCTTCCTTCTTTCTTTTATGGAAAAAATAATGAGATGGAGAAATTCACCTCCATAAAATTACATGAGGTAGTACTCACAGCCAGGAAGTTCATCAATACACATATATGATGTCTAACTACAGTTTAAAACAATGATTATAAAGATAGCAGCTGGGCTGGAAAAAGAGCACAGAAGAAAACTAGAGAATCCCTTACTGTAGAAATAAAAGAACTAAAATCTACTCAGGCCAACGTTAAAAATGCTGTAACTGAGAAGCAGTCCCAAGTGGAAGCCCTAAAAACAAGAAAGGTTATGGACCACAGAGGCAGACTGAGGGAACTCAGCCACTTATTAAAACAATAACATTCATATCATAGGAGACTCAGAAGATGAAGAGAGAGAAAAGGTGGGCCATGCTCAGCCATTAGAAACGACAAATACCCACCATTTGCATCAATGTGGATGGAACTGGAAGGTATTATGCTGAGTGAAGTAAGTCAATCGGAGAAGGACAAACATTGTATGTTTTCATTCTCTTGGGGAACATAAATAACAGTGAAAGGGAATATAAGGGAAGAGAGAAGAAATGTGTGGGAAATATCAGAAAGGGAGACAGAACATAAAGACTCCTAACTCTGGGAAACGAACTAGGGGTGATGGAAGGGGAGGAGGGCAGGGGGTGGGGGTGAATGGGTGATGGGCACTGAGGGGGGCACTTGACGGGATGAGCATTGGGTGTTATTCTGTATGTTGGCAAATTGAACACCAATAAAAATAAATTTATTATTAAAAAAAGAAAGAAAGAAAGAAAGAAAGAAAGAAAGAAAGAAAGAAAGAAAGAAAGAGTGGCACCTGGGGGGCTCAGTCTGTTAAGCTTCTGCCTTAGGCTCAGATCATGATCCAGGTCCCAAGGTAGGCTTCCTGTTCAGCAGGGAACCTGCTTCTTCCTCTCCCTCTGCCCCTCTCGCTCATGCTTTTTCTCTCCTCTCTCTCTCAACTAAATAAATAACATCTTTGAAAAAGAAACAAACAGACAAACCCAGAAGGAAGAGAAATCTCCCATGTAGAAGAATTTCAAACAATTTGTGCAGACATTCCACCCTCAAGTTGATGAGCATAGCTTCCCACTCTTATGTGTGGAATACACATAGTAACTTCCTTCTACAAAATATATTATGAAAAAGTTAAAATAATAATAATAATAATAAAGAGTCACTTTACTATGGAGAAAGCTGACAAACACTACCTCAGCAAGATGATCAGATCAATACCAAGACTGATAAATCATGTTGATAGTATCTATCCTTTATATGATATAATAATAATGGCTTTATATCTCTGTATATAATCCACAAAAACAGTCCAGTCATGAGATAAACAACAATTTCCCAATTGAGGGAAATTTTACAAAATACTCTACTTCTCAAAGTGTTCCAGTTCAACAACAACAAGGAAAGGATGAAAGACTATCACAATCCAGAGGAGCCTAAGAAAACATGAGGACAAATGGAATGTGATATGAGGGATGGTAACTTAGCAAAAACTAAGAAAATCTGAATAAAGTATGGTCTTTTGTTAATGCGAATATTTTAATATTGATTCATTAGCTAATATTTGTACCATACTAATATAAGATATTGTTGGATCCTGGCTCACGGGTGCCAACGTGTCCCGGCGGACGCCCCAGAGACTCAGACCCCAGACCGGCAGATGCAATTAGCAAGAGGGTTTATTGGACGTTTGCGCAAACGGGCTCTCTGCCTCGGAGGAGGAAGAGAGCCCCGATTAGCAATTACAGGTATCTTTAAAGGCAAAAGGAAAAAAAAACCGCTTAAAGACAAAAGAACCTCAGGAGTCGCATAGCATTCAGGTTATTGATTTCACGGAGGGTCAACATGAACCTATTCAGGGACATTCCAATCAGGGTGTGGGGGGAAATGGTTTTCTTATTGTAAACAGAATGCTTTTAGTTGCTAAAATTTCAGGAAGACGCCTGGATGGGCTGCCTCTGGATTAGGGCTGGCCCTACTTACAAGGGGGGAGGTTTCTTCAATATCAATAATTGGAGAAATTGAGTGCAAGTGCATGAGAATTCTCTGTACTATCTTCTCAATTTCCCTATAAATCTTTGTTTTTTTTCCTAATAAATAAGATTTATTTTGAAAATTGACTTAAATGAATCAGGCTCCAAGTGTGAAGACATTTTAAGAATAGTTTAATTACCTTTTGCCTTATTCTTAAAGAGTTCCTTCGATGGGAACAAAGTAAGAATTTTATATCAGAGGGAAAGAAAAACACTTATGAACACGTATACTGACTCCTCAACCTGAAAAGCAGGAAAGGATAATAAATAACAAAAATTAGATAAAAATACTTCTATTATAATAGACACCATATTGCAAGTGCATTTAAAATTATCAATGCATAACATTTATTTCCTTGACACTTGTCTTCCAAAGAGTTCACAGTGTTTCAGTGTCAGTTGAAACAGGGGAAGAATCTCAGGGAAGAATCCTTCACGTAATAAGAGGACCATTGGTAATAATGTCTTTCAGTTCTTTCCAAATCCACAAAGATGCATTTCCTAATGAGTGACTGAGCTGTGAAGAAAGAGATGAGAAACCCTCATCCCTCTGAATTACTTGTGTCAGAATATTTTAACCATAGTACTACGGATAGTAAATTATCCTTATTAACAGGAAATACATCTCAGATTGGAATCTGAGCAATCACATGGGGAGAGAAAAAACGCTTTGACTGTGCTCTTCATCTTTTAAAGACAAAGGAGAGCTTTTCTCTGTACAAAGTCAGTTGTCAAGATAGCCTTAGGGAATAAGAGTCTGCAGCATCGAATCCCGCTGCACAGCCAGGACGACCGCCCTCCAGGCCTTCCTGATCCCAAATCCCTGGGCCTGTCCCCCAACACAGGCTGCCACGCTGCCATGCTGAGGTCATTTGCAATTGCTCTCTTAGGAGCTCCAGGGAAGGGGGAAGGAGCTAGATAGGATGGGATGGGATGCGTGGAGGCCGAGAAAATTAAGGCCATTCCACTATAAGTTCAGCCTTAGCACACGTCCAGCCATCCCAGGCCCCTGCGAAGAAGAGCTGAAATTTACGTTACTTCAGTTACAGGAAAGAAACAAAAGTTTACAGCTTAATGTCCTAGAAAGGCCCACAATAGAATGAAAACTGAGCCCAGGCCAAGGGCAGGAAGCCCCTATTAGAATGAGAAGAGACCTCAATGCCCATGAAGGCCCCATATCAAAATGTAAACAGAACCTGAGGAATTGCTCCAGGCCTTCTGGAGGTCCCTGAGACCAGCCCTTAAAACTAAGCTAAAACCCACCTCGGGAGAAATTCACCTCCATAAAATTACATGAGGTAGTACTCACAGCCAGGAAGTTCATCAATACACATATATGATGTCTAACTACAGTTTAAAACAATGATTATAAAGATAGCAGCTGGGCTGGAAAAAGAGCCAGAAGAAAACTAGAGAATCCCTTACTGTAGAAATAAAAGAACTAAAATCTACTCAGGCCAACGTTAAAAATGCTATAACTGAGAAGCAGTCCCAAGTGGAAGTCCCTGCTGCGCTGTGTCGGGTATACTTGGACCCAAGCTCGAGCTTGTAAATAAACCCTCATGTGTTTGCATCAGTGTCAGCTTCTCGGTGGCTTCTCAGATTTGCAATCTTGGGCACAACAGTCTGAGATAAAAAAACAAAACCAAAAGAAGCTCGGACGCAGGCAGTGAACCCAGGGTTCTGAGAGAAGCGGCGGAGACCCGGTAGCTTGGGGGCTCTTCTGTGGAGGCCCCTGCAAACTGGGGGGTGGGATGCTGAGCCCCAGAGCCAGAGGACCCAGCGTCCCCCCCCCCCCGCCCGCCCGCATCCCGCCCATCAGCGCTGAGTCTCAGGGAGCAGCACAGCGCCGCCCGCTGGAGGCTAGAGGCCTGACGCCCACCCCGCCTCTGACCCCGCAGGTGCATCTCCCAGGCTGATGTGCACCTGACAATCAGCGCCTCGGCCCCATCCCCGGACCCCGCACAGACCACTCGCTGCCACCAAGTTGTTGGACCACAGAGGCTGCAGAGCTTCAGCTCTGCCGGGAAAGCAGAGTCTAGTTTCCTTTGTACTTTCCTGGAGACCCGGGATCGAGTCTCACATCGGGCTCCCTGCATGGAGCCTGCTTCTCTCTCTCTCTCTCTCTCTCTCTCTCTCTCTGTCTCTCATACATAAATGAAATCTTAAACAGAACTAAAAGGAACAACATGGAACTGAAAAGAGCGAAAGACAATGATGACCGGTTTCTTTGTTTTTGTTTTTTAAAGATTTTATTTAGTTATTCACTAAACAATGAGACACAATGAGAGAGAGGCAGAGACACAGGCAGAGGGAGAAGCAGGCTCCATGCAGGGTCTCCAGGATCACACCCTGAGCCAAAGGCAGCATCTCCCACCACTGAACCACCCAGGCGTCCTGATGACCCTTTTTTAAGGACTCTTGTTCAAATCACTGCTGATCCCCTCATGTTTCCTCTTCCAGTTTGAAGGAAACTTTGTCTGTAGAGATATCTGTACCTCAGAGAAATTTCAGGAACGTGTGAGTTTGTAAACAAATTAAAATCCTTATCCTTGGGCAGCCCGGGTGGCTCAGCGGTTTAGCGCTGCCTTCAGCCCAGGCCATGATCCTGGAGACCCTGCATGGAGTCAGCTTCTCCCTCTGCCTGTGTCTCTGCCTCTCTCTCTCTCTCTCTCTCGCTCTCTCTCTCTGTGTTTGTGTCTCTCGTGAATAAATACATAAAATCTAAAAAAAAACAAAATCTGTAAAATCCTTATCTTTTCTCCCTACCTGTGACCCGTCAGTGTTCAGAAACTCTCAGTGAGTTATCTTTTTTCTTTTCTTTTCTTTTTTCTTTTCTTTTCTTTTCTTTCTTTTCTTTTCTTTCTTTTTTCTTTCTTTCTTTCTTCTTTCTTTCTTTCTTTCTTTCTTTCTTTTCTTTTCCTTTCCTTTCCTTTTCTTTTTCTTTCTTTCTCTCTCTTTTTCTAATGAGTTATCTTTCTTTTATGGCAATTGCCAATCATCTGCGTGAGGTCTGTTCCGTGGGAATACGTTCTCATTGTAACCAGCCACTGTTGGAAGAATCCCTTGTATCACCAAGGCCTGCCTTCCTTGAGTGCAATGGCATCTGTTTTTCTTTTCTCTTTTCTTCCTCCGCTGACCCCCCCCCAGGTTTATTTTTCAGAGTGATCTCTACTCCCAACGTAGGGCTCGCACTCACGACCTGGAGGTCAAGAGTCGTGCTCTCTACTGACCGAGCGGGCCAGGGGCCTCTGGAATCACATCCCAAGACTCAGATAGGATCAGACAGCCTGGAGACACTCAGATCCACTTCTCGGGAGCCAGCCCAACCCCTCGGAAACCATGAGCCTGATACCTTCCTTCCAGAGGTCGCCACGGCCTCACTGGGCGAGTCAAGAGTGCCACCTCCTGGCGGACGAAACCGAGAGTCAGCTGCTTAACCCCAGCGAGCCTCCCAGGTGCCCCTACAAGGTGCTTGGAAACGATGAGGTTCTTCCCTCTTGCCTTGCTTTTGCAGGGATGGATGACGACAGTGACCACGTCTGTCTACCTGGTGAGGAAGAAACAATTCCAGGTCGCTGAACCCTGGTTTTCCACACTGCGGATGACAGGAGTATCACCCCCTCCCCCTCTTTCAACCTGACCCAGGAATTCCCTTACTCTGAGCCAAGGACAGGGTGGGGTCTTGTTGTTGTTGTTTTTTGTTTTTGTTTGTTTTGTTTTGTTTTCCCATTTGTGATAAAAAGAAAAATAGACATCACCTACAATGGAATGTTGTAGTCGTTTCTTTCTTTTCTTTCTTTCTTTTTTTTAAATATTTTATTTATTTATTCATGAGAGACACAGAGACAGAGACACAGGCAGAGGGAGAAGCCGACTCTATGCAGGGAGCCTGATGTGGGACTGGATCCTGGGTCTCCAGGATCAGGCCCTGGGCTGAAGGCAGACGCTAAACTGCTGAGCCACCTGGGGATCCCTGGACAGTCAACCGCTGAGCCACCCAGGCGCCCCATACATGCATACTTAAGTTATTGAGAGTTCGTTCCTTCATTTTTCATCATCTCTAGACCCAACGTAGGGCTCGAACTCACAACCCTGACTGCAATCAAAAGTTGAGTGCTCTTCTGACTGAGTGGGCATGCCATGAGGGGGGGGTGGGGTTGGGTGGCCGGGGCCGGGGCCTGGAGCTTCTGCCCTTTCATGTTCTCAAGCTCAGAGTCACGTTTTGTCCGGGGAGGGCCTCACTCCCCAACCCCTCCGTGCGGAGGTGCCATCTGTCGGGCTGGTTCACGTTTGTCCATCTTCCTTACTCCTTTTAGTAGACAGAAGGTGGCTTGTGACACAGCCGGCGACTACTTCGAATGAGACTGAGGATTTCCCTTGGGAAGTGGGTGCGAGAGGGAGGACAGGTCGATGGGGAACCAGGAAACTGTTGGCCCATCGCTTTAGAGGAAGGAGTGTGCTTGTTGGGCCCTCACCCAGGGTGGATGAGCCAGAATTGTCCCTGGCCAGGCCTCCCTTAGTCCTTCGCCCTTATCACTCCATGCCGGTGTTTGGCCTCTGGACCCTAAGACACCAGGGTCATGTGCTTAACTCCCCATCAGATTCACCAGACCCCCGCCATGCCACACCCTCCCAGACGCACCCCCACCCCTGGAAGGCATTAGAGTGAGATGGCATCCTCCACATCCAGGATTGATTCCCAAAGGGTTTATTGGGGTTTCCTGGGTCAGGAAACCAGGAGGGGTCGCTTTTGGACCCCAAACAATGTGAGTTCTTCAGACATCCTCTTTGCCCTTCTCTTTTCCCCCTCCCCTCCCCTCCCCTCCCCTCCCTTCCCCTCCCTTCTCTTTTCTTCTCTCCCTTCCCCCACAGTTTGGGAGCCGCAGCCTGAGGGCTGGGGGAGGTGCAGAAAGCCATTCAATGGAGAGAAGTCTCAGGCTTGGACTTTAACAGACAGCCATGTGCATTTGAATGAAATGATTGAATGAGGGCCATTGGAATGGATGGCCCTGAACCTCCCTTCTGCCACCCGCCACCCTCCATCCCCGCCCCCAACCAACCAACCCTGAGTCCTCTGGTGGATTTGGGAATGCAAGGCGTGTGTGTGTGTGTGTGTGTGTGTGTTTCCACGGACGCACCCGCGGAGGGTGGTGGGGTATGCTCACGTTGGCTCCTGCAAACTCCATTCATTCTTGGGAATGTTCTGTTGTTTCTGCTGAGTTGCCAGTTGCTGCGATGAGCCAAGCTATACTCCTCCCGTTGCCTAGTTCTCAAAAAGGCCGAGTCTCCGGTTTTCTCGGTGAATGGACTGACCCACGCCTTCCCATCCCGCCGGACCCCTTCTGCAAATATTTGCACTCAAAGGGTTCTTTCACCTCGTCCAGAAAACAAACAACAGCCACCCACACCCACCCCATTGCCACAGATACGCAACCCACACAACAAAACTCCAGCTGGCCTCCTTCTGCCTCCATGTACTTTAGAGAGTCACTGTCTTAGACATGCCTTAGGCTCAAGGACTCGATGCTGCCTCCCTTTCTGTGGCACGGTCCCATCCCCCCCCCCCCCCGTTAGGCCCTAAGTAGAATTGCATGACCACACTGCTCACGGGAGCTGGAGAAGATATGCTAACGTGACTGACCGACCAGATGGGAGCACTGTCCATTTGAAAGGACCTACAGGCCGAGGCGTCTATAAACATGCTCCCTGGAAGTCTTTGGCATTCACGTGCCTCTGATGAAATCATTGCTCTGGAAACTCCAGCATCTATAGCCGATCTTGTCCATGGTCTTCTGACCATTACTCGTCCTCTGTTCGCCTGACATTCTGCCCAATTGTCCACGGAGAAATTAGACCCCCATCCCGTGAGAGCCGAATCCGATTCCTCTGCTCACCCCCAGGACAGAGAAGAATATGCACAGGTCTGTGCCCGCCCATCTTCTCTTTCTCCGCCATGGCAGAAGAAAATGTGGCCCGCCCTCCCTTCTCTTGTCAAAAGTCAAATCTGAGATATGACTTGGATACGAGGGAAACCAGATTACTGTTTTGAACCATAGACACATTGATTGATTGGAGATTTTATTTAGGTAGTCATGAGACGCACGCATGCGCACACGCACGCACGCACGGACGGACGGACGCACGCACGGACGCACGCACACGCACACACATGGATGGACGGACGGACGGACGCACGCACGCACGCACACAGAGGCAGAGACATGGGCAGAGGGAGAAGGAGACTCCATCCATGCATGGAGCCCGCTGTGGGACTCAATCCCAGGACCCCGGGATCGGGATCATGCCCTGGGCCAAAGGCAGGCGCTCAACCGCTGAGTCACCCCGGCCTCCCTACCTGGAGACACTTTGAAAGAGTAGCAGCAGCAGCAAAGAAACACACATACCGCCTCTCCCCCCACCCCACCCCCAGGTGAAAGAAGGTCCTGCTGACTCCCCTCCTTTTCCTCTGAGAAGAGAAGCACACCCCCTCTCCTGCCCCTGGAAGGTGCCTTGGAGGGGAGCGCCGGGAGGGGAGTGAATGACATTCTTCTCTTCAAGGACAGGAAGTTGAGCATGAGCAGGAGAATTCTGGAGAAACAGATTGTGTTATAGAAAAGAAAGAGGGCAGCCCCAGTGGCGCAGCGGTTTCGCGCCGCCTGCAGCCTGGGGTGTGATCCTGGAGACGCGGGATCGAGTCCCACATCGGGCTCCCTGCATGGAGCCTGCTTCTCCCTCTGCCTGTGTCTCTGCCTCTCTCTCTCTATGAATAAATAAATAAAATCTTAAAAAAAAAAAAGGAAAAGAAAGAGGGGATCCCTCGGTGGCTCAGTGGTTTAGCTACTGCCTTCGACCCAGGGCATGATCCTGGAGACCCGGGATCGAGTCCCACGTCGGGCTCTCTGTAGGGAGCCTGCTTCTCCCTCTGCCTATGTCTCTGCCTCTCTCTCTCTCTCTCTGTCTCTCATGAATAAATAAATAAAATCTAAAAATAAATAAGTAAATAAATAAATAAATAAATAAATTTTAAAAAGAAAAGGAAAGAAAGTCCTGATGTTCTTTGAGCCCCCCCCCGAATTGAGTTCCTCTTCCACAACCTCTTCTCATTCAACCCAATTAACAAGTATTGGGGGGGGGGTCAGGTCCCAGACGCTGAGAGGGTGGAGGTGAAGGTGGTGCGGGGGGGGGGGCACACTGTCCTCTCCAGCGCCTTTGGTTCAGACCTCCTTCGTGGCCTCCCTCCCTCCCTCCCTCCCTCCTTCCTCTTATAAATATATAAATAAAATCCAAAATGAAAAGAAAAAAAGAAAACAAAAAAAAAAAAAAAAAAGGAAGGACACGAGAAAAAAAACGGTGCTTCCGTTGCTGTCCTAGGAGTCCTCGCCTGGTTTCGGCTCTACGTTCCCTCCCTGACCTCCGAAACGTGCCTGAGTCGTCCCGGGAGCCCCGCGCGGCGAGCGCGACCCCCTTTCCGGGCGGCAGCGGGCCCGGACGGGTTTTCCAAGACTCCCCTCCTCCCGGGAGGCCGGGGGTTCGCGTGGTGCGCGGCCGTGTGCTCCCAGGGCCCTCCGCCGTCCCCGGGCCAAGAGGCGAGATCCGAGGTGCCCTGACGGCCTCGCCGCCTGGATCTGTCCCACTGTCGTTCGCGCCGGTTGTCGAGTGCCACCTGGCGGCCGCTTTTATAGAGCGTGTCCCCTCCGGAGGCTCGGCGGCGACGGCAAGGAACAGGCTTTGGTGGCAGTTTCCAGGGGCTGAGTTCCAGGAGGAGGGCGGCCCCGGCGCGAGCGTCCAGCTGTCGCCGGGGCATCGGCGCGCGACGCGCTCGCCGGAGATTGGACCTCCAGAGCTGCGAGGGAGTGTCGCTGTCGCCGTTGTTGCCGCTGTCGCCTCCGCCTCGCTCCCGGAGGACGGTGTGTGGGCCGCCTGGGTGGGTCGACCAGCACCCGCCGGTGGCTCCTCCTCCGCCCGCGCGGACCGACCTGGGCCGCCTCAGGGGAAGGGGACAGGGTGTGTCCGCCGTCCATCCTGTGGCTCCGGGCGATCTTCGGGCCTTCCGTGTCACACGGTTGTCTCCCGTTGTCACACCCTGGCGACGGGGACCGGTCTGAGCCTGGAGGGGAAGCCCGTGGGTGGCGCGACAGACCCGGATGCGGGGCACGTGTGGGGGTCCCGGGCGTCGGACGCGATTTTCTCCCCGTTTTCCGAGGCCCGCTGCGGAGGTGGGTCCCGGCCGGACCGGGTGCCACGCGGAGGTGGGCCGGCTGGTGGCGATTCCCGGTGAGGCTGCCTCTGCCTGCGTGGCCCTCCACCTCACCTGGCCCGAGCCGGGGTTGGGGACGGCGGTAGGCGCGGGGCGGTCCTGAGGGCCACGGGGGACGGCCTCCGCACGGTGCCTCCAGAGAACTTTGTTGATTTTTCAGTCTCCTCTCGGAGATCACTGGCGTGGCGGCGTGGCGGCGTGTCGGCCGTCTCCACCTCCCGCGTATCGTCCCTCCCCCTTCCCCTCCACCCCCCGTCGACCAGATAGCCCTGGGGGCTCCGTGGGGTGGGGGTGGGGGGGCGCCATGGGACAGGTTTTGGGGACAGTGGCCGTGCCACGGTCCCGGGAGGTCGCGGTGACCTGTGGCTGGCCCCCGCCATCAGGCGCGGCTATTTTCTTGCCCGAAATGAACATTTTTTGTTGCCAGGTAGGTGCTGACACATTGTGTTTCGGTGACAGACAGGCAGGCGGGCAGACAGAAAAGACAGCCGGTCCGTCGCCCGCCTTAAAGATGTGGGCCTCTGGGCGCGTGTGGGGTTCCGGGCTTGACCGCGTGGCTGAGCCAGTCCCTGTCCTCGCTCACTGGAGCCTGAGCCGTCCGCCTGGGCCTGCGCGCCGGCTCTCGCGCTGGACTCCAGGTGGCCCGGGTCGTGGTGTCCCCCTCCGGTCTCTGGCACCCGAGGGAGGGCGGTGTGGGCAGGTGGCAGTGGGTCTTTTACCCCCGTGCGCTCCACGCCGTGGGCACCCGGCCGTTGGCCGTGACAACCCCTGTCCCGCAAGGCTCCGTGCCGCGTGTCAGGCGGCCCCTGCTGTCTCTGGGGTTGTCCGGTCGCTCCTGTCCCCTGGGGGTCGAGGGGCTGCCGGTGAGGCAGAAGCAGGTCCCCCCGGTCGCCGTCCTCGCTGGGCTTTTGCTCCTCGGGAAGCCCCCTCGGGGCCGCAGCTTGCTGCCGATCGATGTGGTCATCTCGTGCTCTCCTGGGCCGGGCCTAAGCCGCGTCAGACGAGGGACGGGCGTCCATGGTGAATACGACCGCTCTTCTCGTTCTGCCCGCGGGCCCCTCCCTCCCCGGCTCCTCCGCGCCCGGCCGTCGTGGCGGGGGCGCGGGGGGCGCACGCCGGGGTTGGTGGTGGTGTGGACTCCGGCCCGACCCCGCCCTCCCGCCTTCTTGCCTTGCGGCCCTGGCGGGACCAGGGTCCTCTGATGCGGCGGACACCCTCGCCGGCCTTTCCCGAAGGCCTGGGTCCGTGGCGGACGGCCCCCCGCTCCGTGGGGAGGGCCGGCCCGACGCCGCGCTGCTCGCCGCCCGGCCTGGGCGCGCTGGAGCGCGTTGCGCCTGGCCCTCCGTGGTGCCCCTGGAGCGCTCCAGGTCGCCTCAGGTGCCTGAGGCCGAGCGGTGGCGTCGTTTCCTTCCCCGGTGACTCCCCTCGGGCCGCCGCCGTCGGTGGCATGTCCGAGGAGCGGGTGGTGGAAGTCGGCAAGGGAGGCGCACCGGTGCCCCTGGCGGGGGCGCGGGCGCCTCGTCTTCCTTTCCCCTCCCCTCCCCCTCGCTGCGCCGGCGGGGGTGGTGTGGGGCGGTGTGACTCGGAGGACTCAGCGGGACGCGTGAGCGCCCGCGGCGGGCCGAGCCAGCGCCCTGGCGCTTGGCCAGCCCAAGGGGGCTGCCCCTCTCTCCCCGCACGGGTCGTGTCCCCGTCCCCCTCTCTCGCCCGCCTCACGGGAGGCGGGGAGCTCTCCCCTCTGGGCGGTGACGTGACCACGCCGTTCGCGGGCGAGGCGGAGGTGGTGTCCTTGAGCGGGCACCGGCCGCGAGCGCTCGGGATTGCCCTGTGCCTGTCCCTTGCCGGAGACCCGCCCCTGCCCCGCGAGCCCTGTCGGCCCCGGAGCGCCGTCTGGTGGGGCCCGTTTGGGGGGACGAACGGGTGGGGGCGATGCGCCCTCGGTTAGAAAGCCTTCTCTAGCGATCCGAGAGGGTGCCTTGGGGTACTGGAGCCCCCAGCCGCTGCCCCTCCTCTGCGCGTGTAGTGTGGCCACCGACGCGGGGTTTGACTACCGTCGCGACGTGATTGGGCAGAGCGCCGCTCTTTGCCTACCGCGGCCTGCGCCTCCCCCCTCTGAGACGGGGGAGGATCCCGCCGGGCCGGGTCGGCGTCCGGTGCGGGGTGTGTTGCCCGCGTGCGTGTGTGTGTGTGCGTGCCACGCGAGCGACTGGTTTCGCTGGCCGTCTGTCTGGGTCCCCGCCCGCTCCCGAGCCGAGTCGCCGCCGGCGGTGGCGCGGCGGGCGCGCACGGGTCGGGCCAGCTTCCCGCCTGGGGGCGCCTCCCCGGGTCGTGACCCCGGGTTGGACCGGACGGATGGACGGGTGGACGGATGGACGGACGGAGGTTCGGACGGGCCCCCCGCGGCGGGGGGTCGCG